>CM046452.1:89055062-89655062 GCA_025506515.1 Flaveria trinervia | reverse complement strand
TGACTAGCTCCCAACTCGACAATCTACCGATTTTGGCACCTCTAACTGTTATGTACTAAGAAACCTTTTTAGTGAATATGTAGAAAACATACCCCCATTCTCTGCTGATTTAATCCACCATCAAGAAACACCTGGATGTATCCAGTGGACTCCGGCAACGATGCTTCAATTTACAAATCAACCCGTAAGACAATTAGAACTATAAACAACAAATATTATTCAAGCCTTCGGGATTGCTTATTAAAACTGCTTATATGCTTAATATTTTGGTAAATACCTAGTTTAGAATAACACACTCCACGAAATTATTCAAAATCAATCTTTTTTCACCCCCAAACTTACAAATAGCACTGCTATAAGCGCGATTATACTGCATACGTTTGTTTGATCTTATTTCAACCACAAACAATCAATTCTAACAAGCAATCCTGACCCCAAACACACGCGAAATCGACTTAAACTCATATAACTCACATGAGGCAGATGTGGGTTCAACAAATGGTTTCCATCCTTGGTTTGACAATGGTGTCCAAAGATCAGACAATTGTTCATTCGACTAAACACGAAAACGTGTAAATCATGTAATTAGTTATCTAAACATAAACCAATTTTAACAAATAAAAATGTGAACTTTATCAATTAAATCAAACTCACTGTTTGACGCTGCAATGCATTCTTGAACAGCCGTGAGTGCCGAAGCTTTGAAGCATTGGATTCCTGCAGAAATCACCAAGAAAAGTTGTAAAAATGATAAATTAAACAACTTTTCTTGAATATTATTTACAACCAATTTCGATTAAATCAACCGCAGATGGTGAAATTATCTAAGAAATCAAGATTCATAATCTTTGATTTCTTGGTGTCTATCTACAGCAACAAGATTACAGTAAAACAAAAGGGGAAATTAGTTTGATAAATTTAAAAATACCCATAAAGAATCAAAAGCTGAAAAAGGAAATCAAAGATTTTGATTTACATTAACATAAAAACTAAAAAATCAAAGAAAATTAGAATCTTTTATAAAAAAAATCCAATCTTCATAACCTACAGAAACACATTCCCATCACAAACTAAAAAAAATAAAGATTTGGTTTAAAACTTTCAATCAATCTACAAAAAAAGATGAAGAACAAAACCCACCGACAGAATTGTTGAAGATGCATGATTTGATGGAGCAACAAGCGGCAAGAAGATGAGCAACAGAGCAAATGACACAGAGCCACCGCCGTGGTGGCGGTGGTGGTGGCGGTGGAGGTTCATCTCTGCCGGAAAATGACAACAGAGAGCTCAAACCGACGGTGGTGCTACGGTGGTGTTGCGGTGGTGTTAATGAAATGGGGAAAGTGGCAGAGAGGTCAATGAGTAAAAGCAGCTAGCTCACATGGGGTCACCTCTGTTTGTCGTACATTCCAAAACAATATAATATTGATGATGATAATAAGTGGTGTGAAACATTAAATAATAATAATAATAATAATAATATGGTTTATTATTTATAGAACAGCTGCAAGCAATCAATTTGTTTGCATCGCTTTCTTGGGGTGATGTGCATTGAAGGTGGAGAAAGTCACCGTTTAGTAAAACTTACGTGGCATTAAACAAGACATAGTGTGGTTCGAAGGATATGCTGCTTTTTGTCTTTTCACAAACGGTAATATTTTTGTACGTGTAATTGATTGATGTTTTGAATATTTATCATGGGTAAAAATGGAGAAATTGTTATGGGTTTTTATGTGATTTGTTCATGCTAATTGCATATAAACCAGAAATTAAACCTGCGGGGTGTGGCGTATTTCAAACTTTACTATGCGTGTTGTGGTGGTGACATTGATGTGGTTAATTACAAAACAGAAACATCTGAACTTGTGACGAATCAGTTCTAGAAATCGAAACATATATCGAAAATAGTTATATATCGATACTGATTTTCTTCGATCGGTACCGATTTCATTCTTCATAATACCAACATGTTATCGTTAGTCGATACAACTTAGATCCCCGCTTTTTAATACAACTCCGTTTTAACAAAACTTATACTGAGACGTCAATAGAAATGATTAAACATAACCATTCATTAGTTTTTTAGTTAACAAAAGGAAAATATTGAAGCAAAATTAAATCACGGTTAAAATCGTATATTATAAAGGTATATAGGTTTAAGTTGAAAATTTAGAAACTTAAAAGTCATAATTTGTAACATGTAAGTAGTAGAGGGATTTAGTTGGTAAATTTTGGGTTTTAATATGCAACTACAAAGTCTTATTCAATTACCACAGAACTTGGTAATTGTGTAAGTATATAATATAATTGGATTAAATAAAATATATTTAAATTATTAGTTTTATAAATATTTTATTTCTTAAATGTTATTAATCATTGATCAAATAAAAATATAATGAATATTAAAAAATTATAACACATAATGAATTAAAGTTATTACTCTATATTTAATATGTATTAATAAATTATTAAAATAACTATATTTATATTTTATCGTTTAGTAGTTTAGTTTACTTATTTACAATAATTATCAATTAATATGAAAGAGAAAAAAAAACAAATATAAATATATTTTTTAAACATATTTTAGTTAAAAAGGAAAGTCAATTTAATTGTTCTTATAATTTTTGTATTTATTATGAGAGAGAGACGAGAAAATAATATTTTTGATGTGCTAGTTGGATGACACGTATCATGTGATATGCTAGAATGATTACACGTGTCATATGATATGCTAGAATGATTACACGTGTCTTAAGAAAACCTTCTTTTATTATAAGTTATAGATTATAGATAGTTTATATGAATTTGTTAGTAGTGAAGTTTAAGTTTAGAAAGTTATATGATTGAGATATGTAAGTTTTTAGTAGTTTTACTTTTATTACAAAACTTAAATACTGTTTATGTAATTTATCTACAATAATAAGAAAAGACATACACCACCTTCAACCAACCCCACCCCCTTGAACGTAAGCGACCATATTTTGTTTCCCCGATCACTTTCTAGAAACTATAAGTTTTGGTCACCACCCTCCCCTTCCCCTTTGTTCTCATCAACCCTGTTTAGAAAAATGCTCATGTTAAAACTCTGAGGTTAAATCTTAACTGCAACGTCACAGTAGACAAATAACGTTGGATGTTGCTACCCAGGAACATTCGAGGATTTATACTTTGATCGTTAGTTCGCCTAAGGTCAAGAAACACAATTGTACGTTTATTTGATGTTTTGTTGTTGATTACACACCCCTTTTGTGAGGGTTTATCAAGAGAAAAGTGTTCAGGAGGTAATTAGTGGCCTTAATTCGACATTCAATAGTGTTTTTTCTATGGTTTCTTAAGGATAACATGAGAAAAGAAGGATGGTTATCGGCATAAACATGATGGAGACAGAGGGTGTTTTTTTTTTCTAAACGAATACATAAATAGTCTTTATAATTTGTTCCAACAATAAAATAACTTAGGAACAAACAAAAACTTTAACTAACATTAGCATTGTTATAAATGATAATGTTATATAATAAAATTACATATCTTATAATGCAACTTTTAAGGTTAGACTACAAAGATGTTACTTTTTAACAAACCAAAGAAACAATTATGTAACTAATGAAGTATTAATTTTAATTAAGTTTTAGTTAGATATAACATATATAACATATATAAAATATAATGTTACAACAATTTTGAGTAGTTGATGATAATATGATATGCATGTGCGTACCATGTTTACTAGCAGGCCCAGTACCGTTATGTGAGGATTCTCAGTGACATGGTATATCATGCGTGTGTTATATTGGTGACTAATATGAAGTGTTGTGTCCAGAGTTAGACCCATCAACATTTTCATCATGACCACATTTTTTCAGGTCTTCAAAATAATTTTTTTGCTAGGTGGGATAACTAAAAAAGTTTTCTGCCAACTTGTCGATATTATTTCGGTTTCAGAGTGCTAGATCTAGTATTATTTTAGTTGGTTCCTAACACATCTAGTTGTTAGCTCGACTATTTGCATCATATGTTTTTATACTAGAGGTTATATGCGTCAGGAACATTTTAATTGTTCTTTGTTTTTGTTTGGCTCGTTGTTTAGCTGTCTTTTTTACGGCACACGATAGCCTAGTCAAGCTGTAAAGAGAAATAAAATATGTTTTAGGAGATTTCAATGAAAGAGCAGCATGATTACATATCCAATCATATATCTTATATATTTATATCACGTAAATTGTTTATAAGGGTAAATGTTTGAAAACGTCTGAGTTATTTAACTTTTAGTATCATATAATATATTGAAAAACTACAAAATTACTTGATTCGGATGCCTACGCATTAAGTCAATTTTTTCATGTCATGTATATCGTCACATTAGCATCTTAATCCATTATAGTAAAATGATAACTGATATCTTATGTTTAAGTCTGCAAAACTTTCTTTACACAAAAAATGTTTTGAAGCATCTAATTAAAAACAATTTAAATAAAAGTTTGTCCCTTTATAAACTATTAATCAACCAAATAACAACAAGCGACTACAATATTATAAGTTTCTTCTTCTTGACCGCTATATCTATGCATCTTATTTTGTTTGGCGTTTAACCTTGACACTTAGTGAGTTTAAACCTCGAACAATGTTACCAATAGCAACTACATGTATTAATAAACCTTGACACTTAGTAAATTTCACATAATAAAATTAATTAATATTTAATACAACATATTAATACTGTTAGCTTAATAACTCATGTATTACATGTATTAAATAATAAAATATTAAATAGCTAGCATTGAAGATTTATAAACTATAAAAAGATATATTAAGATAGATATAATTGAATCGTGTATAAAACCACTTTAAGTATAACAATATTATCAATTTAATAACTTCTTTTATAAAATGATTTTAAAATAATTGATTAAAAAAATATCATTTTTTCATAAATTCTCATTGTTAAAAAACACCGATTTAATTATTTTGTTTTTCTGAAGTAAAACATTTTATGAAAATTTATTTTAAAAAACTAATTTTAAAATATTTTGTAATTAAAAAAACTTTGTTCTTATATAAAAACTCTGTATAATATTATTTTTAGAAAAAACTTTGTTGTTATATAGGAAGTTTGTATTTTATAATTTTTTTTCAAATTATGTGTTTTTAAAATAAATAATCTATTTTTATTATATTAAATATATATATATTTAAATCTAGAATAAAATAACAATATCAATAATTTTTAATATAATAAGTTATCAGAGGAGCTAAACAGAAACATTAAAATTATGATATACGACATCCTACATTTTATTTATTATATATAGAAGGTTAGCAATAAAAATTATTTAAATAATTACAAAATAATAGTAATAATAATTACATTATTATTATTATTATTGAATATATTTGATAAGATTATATTTACGGGAAAATGGATATGAGGTTTTCATTATAATAATAATACTATATTTAGTAACATATACTATGAACGGAATATATTTATATGTGAAACTTTCTAAAACTATATAGTTTTGTTTAAATTTACATAAAAAATATATACGAGCTGAAAAACTCCTCTCCTTAAATTCACTCCAAGTGTTAAAGAATTCTATGATTTTTATTCGCTTCGTTGACAACGTCGTTTAATTTAGTAAAATATCGGATATCCTTTCAATTTCTATCATCAATTAAAATTATTAATTTAGTATATGATGTTCATAGTATATGTTTTACGTTTCGGGGGGATATGGACTTTTTACATTCTCAATGACTCATTCTAATATTATAATTATAATACTATATTAAAAACTCATGTATTATATGAATGAAATAGATTAAACACATTAAAATCATTAGTTTTATAAATATTTTAGATGTTATATGTCACCAGGTTAGTATCACGTGTATTACACGAGTTGAATAAATACAATATTAAATAATTATTGATAAAAATTAGTGAATTATAAAATGATCTTTTAATGTAAGATATAATTGACATTACATACGAGAGTGATAAAAAAACGATATCAGTTTTAAAACTTTTTTCTAATTTCTTTTTATTTTTCTAAAAAAAAGTTGGTTTTAAAACATATTGTTTCAAAACAAATTGTTTTCTTAAAATGCCAATTTTAATATTATATATTAGAACTTTAAAATTTAATTACTTTTGTTATATAAGAATTTTATTTTTAAAAGCCACACGTTTTATACTATATATTGTGTTTTTTAAAATTTTAAATTTTTTTGGAAAAAATTCTTATTTTATAAAAAGAATTATTTTGTTTACGAATTGCATTTGTAGAAATATATCTTTTAAAAAAATTATATTTGTAATATGAAAAGAATTAAATAATATCATTTGAAGTTAAGTAACATTTATTAGACGAGAGATGCGAGAAAATAAAACTTAACAACTTTATAATTATGATAAGTGACATATAAAAATCTTCTTTTATTAGTATTGATAGATTAGCTATTAGTGTAATAAGAAATCATATACACTTAAGAAATTATAAATACAAATAAAAAATAAAAATTATAAAATTATATTCTAAAATATGATATAATAGAAATCATTTAGTTTAGTATGTTTTTACAAATTATTATGATAAAAAAAATTATATATTAGATATATCATTTAATTTCTTTATTTAAAATTATTTAATAGAAGAGTGATGCGTGAAACACAAATTTAGAGTACCAAAAGCCGACATGTATCCTCTCTAATCATTCTTTGATTATGTAGTATAGATATCATAATATACAAATAAAATTTATCACTTTAGTAACTTTCTGCAGATTAAATCTTTCTATTTATTTAAATTTAAATAAGTATTTAATCTTTCTATCTATTAAAATTTAATGAAGTATTTAGGAGAGTTAGGGTAAACTTTGGGGAGACAGTTTGAAGCCTATTAACTAATACTATGTTGTTTTGATGCAAATTTAAACAAAAACGATTTAATGTTAAAGAGTTTCACATGTAAATTTATAGGTGTGACAGACTTATATTCACTTCATAACAGAAAAACAATGAGAAATATGAAGAGAATAAATTAAGTTTGAATACGAAAGTGATGTGAATGCTGCAAAGTGTGTGTGAGAGGGAGGAGGGGGACGGGGAGATGTCCGTGGGGCGAATGACGTGGTTTCATCCGTGAGCCCATTCGATTGTGGATGAACTAAGGGTGAATATTAGCACGCAACACGAATGTATTCTTAACGATTTGAATGCAAGTATGCGATTTTTATATGACAATAGTAATCATATAGTATCCATGTAGATATTGATATGATAAAACGTTTATAATATGCTTCTTTTAGTTGCATGATATATCATGTTCATTTATTACTTGAGACATTGAGTTACACTTATCGATGTTATGTGATGTTGGTAATGAAATATCTATATGTTATATACCTGTAACTAAATATTGGATTGAAATTGTATGTTTCCGGGCAACACTATAGAAAAGCTTGTTATCAATTTTAAGACAAGTCAATATATTTAGTTTGCTAGTTAGTCATTCGTGCAAGTTTATTAAAAAGTTGTGAGTTCGAGCATTCGCGGTAAATATTCTCAACATTTTTTTTTCTATCGGACATGATCTAATCTACTAACCAAGTTACGCTTGTGAATCTCAGCACAATAGCCAGGCCAATTTCTTAAGCCTAATATATGATTAAACCTTCTATATGTTTGTAAATTAAATTCTTATGTATATATTTTTAGTGAGTAAACTCTTTACAATATATATAGATGTTATATAACTTTAAATATTGAAAATAAAATGATTTCCTCTTAATAACGAATCACATATAATCTATCTATTATAATAAAAGAAAGTTTTAAAATGACACTTGACATAATTTTACACCACGTAATTTTATTTTTCTCGTTTTTCTCTCATATTAAATAACTACATTAAAAACTAATACTATTATTTAATTTATTTTGAGACTAAAAATTGTTTTTCAATAAATTAAGGAGATATGATATGATTAAAGTTACGTATAAAAAAATATTATTAGTAATAAAATAGTGACATCAACTTTTTACAATTCACAGAAGGCCTTAAGCCCTATTTAGTCAATTTTAAATGATTTTTTATAAAACAAAATAACTAAAATTAGTAGTTATAATAGGAAACTTTTAATATTAATATATTATTTGTTGTGAAACAAAATGATTATTAAAAAAAGCAATAAGGGTTTACAAAACAAAAGTTTAAAGCAAGATATCATTAATTTATTACTTATATTCTTAATCATATTTCATTTCAATCGTATTGTTTTATATTAAAAAAATTATATTACAAATTATTTAATATTTTATTTATTTAACTTGTGTAATACACGGGGTGTTAACCTAGTTAACCTAGTAAATATATACATAAACTAGATGGTGTGATATTTCAAATTAAATAAAGTCTTGATTAATAGATAAGCAAACGTTATACATTACGCGATTTGTTCCTTGGAATGTCAATAGAAGTATGTGATATACCACTTTTTCGGGTATTGGTTTTGACCAACTTATTAAAACATTAGTTGATTTATGTTAAACAATTGTTTAATAAGTCAATTCGGTCTATTAATGACATAATAAGCATGTATTAAAATTATACGAGTCTAACATATAAATTAATGTAGACTCAAGTTGTACAAGAGGTCAATTGGGGCTTGTAAAATTTGATAACTTAAAGCATTTTTATGCGGGCGAGCACCACTTGTCACATGATACGTCACGACCACCGTCATCACTGCCACCCTCACTACCGCATCAACACCGCCACTCCCCATCCTAATCATCGTCCACCCACCTACGTTGTTCCCACCACCTCTGCCTTCCCCACCACCATCAGCAAAGTCATTACCACCCGCCAGCTATCCCATTACCATTATTATCACAGCCTTTAACACCCCCATCCACTACCACTACTTCTACCATTGTCGCTTCCACTGGCGTCGACACTCATTACCGCTAGCATCCCACCTTTGTCGCTATTTCCACCGCCGTCACCTTCAAACTGACAATCAACGAAAAGTTCTCATCGTCACCACTGACCCTACCCCCACCGATGCACACTCCATTGTGAATGGACCATAATACTATTTTTAACAACCCACGTTTAACTGTAATTCATTTTGGTTACTTCGACATAGACATATTTAAAACATAGAGAACGAAATAAATAGAAAAATAAAATGTGTATCTCACAACTCATTTTGGTTATGAGTTTTTTCACCGATTATTTTATGGTGTACATATATCACGTAAATGACACGATAAGTTATGATTCATTGTTTAAGAAAGTTTTATAATCGACGCATGTGAAGGAATGAAAAAGTGATAGGTTGTGGTATTTGCTTTAGAAAAGCATTTATTTTAGGAGTTTACAAAAAGAAAAAAAAAAGAAAATGTGTTGGTATGATGAATAATATGGTTGTGGGTGCGGTGCATTTAGGTGGGAATGAGTATAATCAATATGAGCCAACCAATCACCGACACTCAATGTGGAGATAATAAAGCCACATGGCACCCCTCAACATTCTTTATTAGCTTATTTAATATTTAATATATAATATATATATATATAATATATATATATATTTAGTTTCCTTTTTATAAATATATACATGTGAAACAAAATATTGTGCTTAAAGGAGGAAGTATAGTATTTGTTTTGAGATTGAGATAATCCGATATTATATTATGGAAAGCTCAAAAGATCCTACCGATCAAAATTATAAAACTCACATAAAGTACATTGGGTGTTTGAATCCTATAGGTTGTTCTTATTTCAATGTTATTTTATTAATTTTAATTATTGTTATTATTTTTCTCGGACTTGGTATATAAAATACTAGCTTTAGTAAACCCGTGTATTACACGGATTAAATAAATAAAATATTTATATAATAAATTTATTAAGTATAAAATAATATTCGAAGATATAATATGACTGAAATTGCGTATAAAAATAATTATAAATAATAAAACAGTGATATTAACTTTTTAGAATTTTGTTTTAATTTTTATTTTAAAAAATAAACATTTTGTTTTAAAACAAACCGTATAAAAATATTATTTTTAAAATTTTTTATTACAACTCCCAAATTTGATTACTTTTTGTCTTTTAAAAATTGACTTTTTAATAATATCAAGTTATTTAGAAATAACCTTAAGAAATAGATTTCTTTCTTAATTTATTAAATATTAAAAAATATTAAAATAAAATTATTAGTAATTAAGGTAATTATTTAATAGAAGAAAGGGCGAAAAACTTTTGATAAAAATAATTATAATGTTGACACGTGTCACCCATATTACTTTTTATTAAAACGGAGAGATGTGGTTTTTACCTTGCTCTCTTCTTCGATGAAGAGATGTGCACATCCTAAAATCAAAAAGCGATAGTTAAAAAATATGTGGATGTACTATTAAATTAAAATATATGATAGATATTCGTATTAAATAACTCGATAATAAAAGAATGTGATGATGTTTGACACCATTCAATAGATTAGATTTTAATGATACGGTGAAAAGAGGCGTTTCTCGACTAAAAGTCAACTTAGATCGGGCACCAATTAATAGTCAAATTGGATTTGAGCAAATAAAGTCTGATTTTCTAAGCTTAGATATTTTTATTGTGAACCATGAGAATAATATGAAAGCTTAGTTAAAACTTATACATAATCCTAAACAATGATATGTATATTTATTAGTTGGAAATGTCCATGCGTTGCGGCGGTACGGTTGTTGCATAATTTTTTGGGAATTCGATTTTAGTCGGTATCGGCTCGGTGAGTTATGACGTAAATTAAAAAATCAAAACATAATTATTGAAAAAATTGAATAAAAGAAAATAATTACGTATATTACAAAAGTTTTTAAGACAATTATATTATCACAATAAGAATAGTGAAAATATGGGTGGTATTTATGGTCGGAAATCATTTATTACCTAGATTTTAGGGAGGTTTATTTTATGAATGTATGTTAGAGTTTTATGATCATCGGAGTTAGTTTTTGGTGGTAATTTGCATATACCGAAGAAAGTTAATGGGGAAATGATCACTATAAAGTATCATCTTAATTGTTATTGAGCCGTTAACAACTGATAAAGAAAATGGGAAGAGGGATTAGTGCTCGATCACAATATATAAACGACATTTAAAGTAAATGACGATTTTGTTTGACCACGTATGTTTTATCATTTGTATTATAAGCAATCATATATTATATTTTATCGTAAAGGCATAAATAAAATAAAATAATTAATTTTTTAAATTTAAGCATTACTTTTCATATGGGTATCTTAGTCCATATGTAAAATTATTATTCTATTCTCCTCTTATTTTTATTGTAAAAAATATAAATAAATATTAAAATTATTAAACTTATAATATGTCCATAAAAAATAATAGTATTATAGTTATTATAAATATGAAGATTTATATAAGTTATATACTTAAATAAAATAATATACTTAATAAAATAATATACTTAATAAAATAATATACTTAAATAAAATAATATACTTAATAAAATAATTATAAAAATATAATTAATAGATATAATTAAATGTCTATTTATATTATCATAAATAAAATAAAAATTAATGAAGTGAATTAAATAATACTATTATTAAATAATAATAATGTTTATTAAATACATGAAGAGACAAGGGCAAAAATATCAAGTTTTATTAAATGTAATGGATAAATTTACCATATTACCCATAAAGTGTCTTAAAATTTTAATCGAATCTCTATTCTACCCCTCTTAAATGTGATGCACTCATTTGTACATGTTACTTTAAAACTTGTATTTTTTGCAATATTATATCTCTATCCAAAAAGATGTATTATAGTAGTATAGATAAGTTGAAAAATAACCTATTTGAATATAATTTAGATTGCTAAATTTTAATATAAATTAATTTGTTAGAGCCTTATTTGCATACAATACTAATTGTGTTAAATTTAACTAGACCGATTTGTTAAATAAATCCCCAAACTTCATTTGCTTGTGAATTGGGTAAGAAATTAACGCCAACAAAATGTATATGTATATTTTGAAATTGGTACATGTATAGTAAGCTAAGCTAGAACCTTGTAAACTGCATGCTTTGAATAAAAAAGTAAATTAAATATTTATTAATAAAGAATAAGGAGTTATAAAACACAATTTTGAGATTATATACAAGTAAAATTACATATAAGTAAATACTTTAACTAAAGGTAAATACCATAAAAAAAAATACTTTCAGTTTTTTCTCACAAAAGTAACTCAGTAACCTTTTGCATGTAAAAATCATCATACTTTATGTTTACACCTCAAGTCATTCAATAATTTTTTTTACATATAAAAAACCAACATAATTTTTTTGTTTTTTTCACATAGAAGTCCCTCAATGTAGTTGCTTTTATAACTTAAACGATCCATAATTTAAACGATTTGAGGGTTTTTATGTGACAAAACAGAAAGTATATATGTTTTCTATATTATTGACTGACAATGATATTCGGTTTCAAGATGTTCCCTTAAAACATTTGATATGTGGCTGATGTAAAGCAAAAAGTCACAAGTCTTGTGTTTTCTTTTTTAAAAAAAGGTCTCATTAGTGACAATGATATTGGGTTTCTTTTCTTCAACTTATTATTATTATTACTATTACGTTTATTATTAAGAGTGCAAATCCAATTATTGGTCAGTTTTGTTTGATTTTTTGGTTCAATGAGATAGGATCAGGTTGCTAGCAAACGAAGACCAAAATTAGCTATATAGTTCACGGGGATTTTACCGTTATAAGTTTGACCGTATGACAAAAACATCACACCACAACACCAATTCCGTGCTCCAGTCACTATCACCCCCTAAATGCCCGTGCAAATGTTGTTGGATTTCAATACTTTACTTTTGCTTTTGTGTTTTTATATTGTTTTCTTTTTAAAACACAAGTTGAACAGAAGAGTACACTTTTATAGAAGTTATTTTTGTTTTCTGATAACCTAATACGTTAAACGGTCTTACTCGGACTTAAACAATATATATATATATATATATATATATATATATATATATATATATATATTTATCCCATAGTAGTTTTGTCTTACATAACAACAACCTGCTTCATGCCATTATTTAGTGAACAGGAGAAAAGCCTACACCTAAGCATGTTTAAATAAATTTTAGTATTATAAAAAAAAGTGATCTATTGAGAAAATTTTGTTTGGGTAATGAAAAGTAAGGCTGTGAGTTTCAATAGACAAAACGAATAATATTGATTCGTGTGAGAAGCGGAATATTATATAAAACTTATTAAAACTAAACACAAGTAAACTATGTAACTTTATGTAAGTTGAAATTTTGAACCTAGTATAATTGTAATTTAAGGTTTATGTGAAAATTAACGTTTACTTTTCTTTCAACTATGGACTAAGTTCATAAAGTTTGTTTATAACTCATGCATATGTTGCCCAAATTAGATCATTAAATTATCAACTTGAGTCATCATCGGATTTTTTTTCATTTGTCATAGAAGAAATACAGTAAAAGATGTAAAAATCAATACATACAACATATATAATTATATTAAAAGTTAAAAGAAATATGTTAATTATATTAAAACACATATAAAAATACCTAAAATGTAGGTCACGACTCCACATTAGCATAAAAAAGAATAATATTTTCTAATTCTAACAAATAAAAACATGCTAATAACATATTAAAATCTATCATTTAAATAAAATAAGAAACTTGAGTGACTTAATATCTTTTTAATACTTGAGTGACTTTTTAAAATTTGGTTAGTATGCCACAAAGTTAGCTGTACATTTTAAAACATAAGGTTTCTTAAAAACAATATTAGTAATGTATTTTTTTTAAATATTAAAGTATTTGCGAAATCTTGTTCTTTTGAAACCCTAATCAAGATATAGCTTAGCTTTTAGTTAGTAAGTTATACTATCTTATATATAGGTAGAGCTATGGTAAAAGAATTTTACATTTGATATGCGTTATTTTATTGACTTTAATTAGAGTGTATCATGATAATTGTGTGTAATACGTCAAATGTTGTTAAATATTTTTCATCATCTGTTAAATGTATTTATCATTGTGTTGATGTTTTTCAACTTCCCTCACTTTTTGCAAATGTTTGTTACTCTTATATATGACATTATCCTTTTTACAAAAATTACATAATAAAAACAAATATTTTTATCTTTAAATTTATGATTCCAAGTCATGATTTCTGCTCGTCATTATATTTTTTTGGCATTTCATTATGTTTTTGCGTTTGTTATTATTTTTTTTTAAAACTACTGTGTTATTTTAATTTATGAATTCTGAAAAATATAATAATGAAATAACGTGTGCTTCTAGTATGTAAAACATAATGATATAATAATTATTTATTTATCTAATATATTAAAAACAATGACAAACTAAGAAAATATGGAACTCTTTTGTTGACAATCATTTACTCTGAGAGTATCTAGGGTTCTTCGAACAATGTGTTGTAAAAAAACAATGATAAATATATATAATAAATTATAAAAAATATTTAACACATTGACTATTTTGTTTTTACTATAAAAGTATAATCCTATCCAAATTTTATATCAAAATATATAAAAAACTAAATAGACCGGCGCATTTAGGTTTTTAGGCATAGGTACTTAGTAGGAAAAGGTACAATTGTTGAGAATGTATCGTAAACTTCAGTTACTTTATTAAATTTATTAAAAACTGTTATTGTTAAAGAATATTTTATTAAATAAAATAGTTTTTAAAGAAAAGTTTCAAAATGATGGGCTCTCGTGCCCTGTCTCTTCGAATTATGAACCGAACCGAACCGAACGTAGTTTCTCTCGAACTCGGTTTGGTTTTAAACCGAGCGGCTCGGTTTGGTTCGAATTTACAAATTCGAGCGCAAACTTCATGCTCGAACTCGGTTCGGTTTTAAATCGAGTGCTCTGTTTCGTTCGGTTTTGTTTGGTTTTGTATTATAATTTAAAGCAAAACTAATAATTCATTCAAAATTTTTAACTTTCAAGTTCCAACCATAGAATATCATCAATGCTTGTGCAAATGTTCTTTAAAACCAAACTATAAAAAAATATCTAACATCAAGATATCGCAATTAGAAACAACTGAACAATGTCAGGTTTCGAACAAGGTCAGACTTCAGACTTTAGAGGCTGGATGTCGAAGGCGGGATGCATGATCAAACTATTGCAGGTCGAATTGCCGAAGGTCGGGGTCGCATGTCAGAGTGTTGGAGGTCATGGGTTACTTGTCTGAGTGCCGAAGATTAGCGCCTCGGCAGTCGGTAGGGAGGTGGGGGATACGGGGGACAACTGGAAAGTGGTGACGGGTGGAATGGTGAAATGATTTTGAAATATGAAGTGATGATTTGATTAGATAATTAAAGTTTTACATTTGGGGTTGTTGATTTTTTGACTAAATAATTAAAATAGTGGTAGATGGCAAATAACTAAATAGATAATTCGAGATAAACCAAGTGAGCGACGAGCGAGCATACCTTTGCTCGTGCTCGGTTCGTTTACAACCGAGACAAAATTCAAACGAGCAAAAATTCTAACTTGTTCGAAAGAGTTCGAACGAGTTTAGAACGCTGAGCTATTTAAACAGCCCTACTTGATAGAGATTGACGAACCACAATGGGTTTGTTCGTAGGCCTTCTGAGGGCTCAGACTCTGCACTGTGGTCTTGGGTTTTTTGTGGGCTTAGACTGTAGTTTTGGGCCTTTTTATGGGCTTAATATGCATCGTCCAATCCAGCCCAATGAACGCGAGAAAACCCAAATTTAAGATTGAGACTTTGTGGGCTTGCTAGTTCTCGCTTGTGAGTTTGTGACTAGACTTGCACAAAAAAACCGGGTACGGACCCGACCCGTCGTACTCGACCCGGACCCGGGTCCGGGTACAACCCCGGTACCGGGTGTACCCGGTTCGTACTCGGAATAAACCGGCAGTTTCAACCCGGTTTGGTTTTTTTGAATTTCTAAAACCCGACCCTATGCGGATCCGACCGGACCCGAACCGGTCTAAACCCGGTATTGGACCCGATATTGAACCCGGTATTGGACAAAAAAAAAAGAAAAGAAAATTAGGAAAAAATAAACCAAACCCGGTATTGGATCCGGTTCCGGACCCTATCCGGACCCGACCCGACCCGGGTATGGTGGGTAGGGTTTTCCCGCAAGTGAACCCGACCCAAGTTCGTACCCGAGTTCACCAATACCCAGGTACAAAAAAACCCGACTAGACCGAACCCGGTTCCGAATCCGACCCAAAACCCGGTTTGTGCATGACTATTTGTGACTACTAATTTATTGCATTTCAAACCACTTTCAGTTTTGGTTTTGTTGAGGCTTGAGGACAAATTGTCAGGATTCCTAGGGTTTGTGTGAGTGTAAAATTGTTAGAGTTGGGGGAGAGGTAATGATTGTGCTAGGACATGTACGCTACTGGTTATAGTAATTTCGGTTAATAACCGTAATGAAAGCGTCTCACATACCCTTTTATGGTTTAAGCGAGATTACTGGATTAAATTCCTTATTAGCTGAAACTCGATTTTAAACTCACAAAACCACTGAATCTAAGATATCATATACATAACTACACGTATAAAAATTCTATAATTTTAAAGGTTTTTAATGTCTTAAAATTTCAGAATACTATTTGCTATAATGTTTAAGAGATATTTAATTGAATACCAGCTAGTCAGATCTGATGTGATACCCAAATAATAGACACCCGTCTTAGTATATGTCTCACATGTTTTAGATTTTAGGTTTTCCTTTCAAATTTTGTTTATTTTATTATTGTTCCTAAAGATAGAATAAAATAGGGTAAAACTAATTTCTCTAACATGACTCCTTTTTCAAATTCGCTATAAAACCTATTTATATCATAAGTATGATCCTATACTTTCCTTCTCATCCATTACTTACATAGTGTTTCAGGTTTTGAATTTGATTAAAGAAGATTAATGGTAACTAATGTAGTTTTCAATGCTATACTTTATGTCTATTCATAAAGAGTATTAACAATTGGTAATGTCTGTCATATTCATCACCTGTATCTTATAATGTAAAGATTAAATTCAACTTTAGCTTTAATATAAAACTAAATTAAGAGCTAATGGACTCATATATGAATCAAATGGACAAAGTCAAAAACCTAAAAAGTAGACACAAGTTAAAAAAAACATCAGTTTCAACCGATTTAAAATTACAAGACCCATTTTATACGAACAAAAATGTTTTGAGAGACTAAACGATTCGAAAAATATGGACGTTGGTTAGTTTTCCCGACCTAGGATATAACATTCATTCTTCCTTAGCTTCTCTCCCTAATCGTTACACATTCACATGAGACAAGGTATTGTGAAAGAATATTACAAGATGCCACTATAACTCCATATATTTTACTTTCAAAATATTTTGGACATATTAAAAGAGAACAAAACCCCTATGTTACTATAAACAAAATAATAAGTCGTCGCCTTTTATCGTGTTAGAGGATGTTAACGAATGAAAACAGAATAAACCATAAGATCTTTGGCTTTGTTAGAAAACGATAATATTAATGCTTCGGGTGACTTCTTTCTTGCATCTCTTTGCTATTTATTTATAGTGTTACACTCATGTTAAGAAATTAAAAGTATAGAAATCACGATCTAACACCATTTTCATACTTACCATGAATAACACTCTAGCATCGACCAATGTTGGGTATGATATATCAACATATTGAGCATAAAACTAAGATCTATTCTAGATATTTAACAAGCGATCAGGACATGATATTTTGTCGGGCCATATCCAATAAAGTTAAATCCTTTAGTTAAAAACCATACGCTACAACAATCTTTTTAATTGAATTAATAAAACTACTCGTTGAAATTCTCATAACCTGAAACTAGATCTTAATCTTACCTAAAAATTGTATGAAATGTGAAGTACGCTAACTACACTCCTGACAACTCTATAATTGCAACGACTTTCAGTTTCCAACAACTTTATAATACTATTTATATATTGTATAAGATTATCTAGTGTATTAATATATTCGAATAAACGAGCTTGGATAATCGGTTGTGTGTCACCTAATACCATACCGGTCATAAACACGTGAAAGTTTTAAAATATATATGGGGACGGACTGTTGTACAAGACTAAATTAATACCATCTTACTATATATACGTGTCACCTAATACCATACCCGAACACTAGAACCCATCTTATTATATATATCATTTAATTGTTCACCAAGACTATATTAAAATGAGAAGGTTTTGGATTTAAGTCACATATGTGATAAAAAAGATTTCAGGTTAAGCAAGAGGGGTTTTTAAACATAATGCAAGTTTCCTCCTAAGAATGATCTTAAGTTTAAAATTGATGTGGACGGACTGTCGTACGAGCTTTTCTTTAAAGACGTGCCAATCTTGAGATTGGTTGTAGGAAGTAGGAATGCTTTGTCCTGACGTCAAGGTAGATGGTGTTCGTCCTGTGCCGGTCATTGATTCGACTTTCAGTCCGCTCAAAACCAAAGCGGCTACCCTTAACAATAAAGAAATGTCCTAATTAAACTAATAGAACTCCATTTTTGACAAACAATGAGACATTTGATATAATTTAACAAGGATGACAAGTTGTTGTTTGTCTTTAAAAATTAAATATCATATGACTTTGTCACATGACTTTCAAATGTTCCTTTAAAAATTTCATCGAAGTAATAACATTCATTCCTCTTCTAGTTTCTCTCCCTCCCCCATCACATATTCACATCAGACAAATCACACAAGTCTTGTGAAGGAATATAGCAAGATGCCATTATAACTCCATATTTTACTTAGAAATAAATATTTTGGACAAATTGAAAGAGAATAAAAACACAATGTTACTATAAACAAAATAGTAACTTGTTGCCTTTTATCGTGTTAAAGGATGTTAAAGGATGTTAGCGAGTGAAACTGAATAAACCATGACATCTTTGGCTTCGTTAAAGACGATAAGTTTTATTTTAATTTTCGTTGTTTGAAACACAATCGAATGTGGACTTTTCGCATACTAAAAATATGTTTGTTCACGTTATTGTAGTTTCTAAAATAATATTAGTCTTTCCTTTTTAAAGAATATGTTTTAATTGCTTGTTCGATATTCCATCTCCAAGACAAAAAAAGTTCATATATATGAAATCCTTACATATTTATATTCGATTATCGCTTTTTACTACTAACTAGCTAACGTTCGCAGTTGTTTCCTAGGCTACCCATTGGCCGGTGAGGAGGCAGGCCACCCCCTAGTCTAGTGATAAAAGATTTAGACATAACACTAACTAAATAATTAAAATCTCATATTTTAGGTGACTTATATTTTTGTTTATTATTCGGTTTTTGTGTTATACTCATGTAAAGAAATCAAAATTAAAGAAATCTAGATCTAACATCAATAAGATCTTAGCATGAACTAATGCTAGACCGGTTATATTAACACATCTAGAACAAAATTAAGCTCTATTCATAGAGATCTATTTAAGTACTAGGTCTTTCACTCATGTGGTGTAGCGAGAAATTTGCATATTACGAAATAAAAAACCTTATTTACAATAAATTAAGGTTCAATTACTGAAAGTAACATGTTTAAGAAGATATTGACACATGATTTACAGCCGTGGTTAGTATTATTGTTCTTGTTCTTAATATGAGTATTTACAAATATTAACTTTATTCATTCAATTGTATTTTAGATGGATATATTAATAAAATAAAAAAATTATGCGTGCACACACAATGTTATGGATTTGTAACCTAGATGTGGTTACATATTTTTATTTTTCTTAAACAACCAACGGATACTTTAAGGCAAGTAATCCGGGTAAACCTATTTACGAAAGGTCCACCCACGCTCACAAACACAAACAACATTGGTGATCCAGTCTACCTATCATTCAGAGGAAACCCAACACTCAAAAAACTACTATGGTAAAACCCTTGGTTTATTTTTCATAGGAAACCCACAATTCAAAGACCAACTGTGATAAAACCAATGACACACTTGAAACATATCACATCAAATGAGAGTCAAACTTATGACCTTCACTCAAATCAATTGATTTAAAGCTCATTGGCAATTACATATCTTTATAAATGAAATATTACATCATTTTCTCAAATATCTTTCAAACTTCTCAATATAAATTTCACACAAGTTATATCATTCCTCGATCTCTTTGTTTTTCTCCCTGGCCATCACATATTCACATGAGAGAAAAGCCTTGTGGAAAGAATATGACGAGATGCCATTTCAACTTCCTATTTAAATTGAACTTTATTTTGTTTTATATATTGGACATAGATAAGAAAACCACCATATTATTATGTAGTATTAAGGATTTTAACGAATGAAAACAAAATAAACCATGACATCTTTGCGTTAGTTGGAAGACGATAATATTTATTATCGTATCCATTGTTCGAAACATTGACAGAATGTGGTCTTTCTGTCTCCTGAAATAGTTTTTTGATAACTTATTGTCATTTCAGAAATAATATAATTTTCCTTGTAAATAATATGTTAATTTTCAATTGTTTGTTTGTTTTGTTCTTTGTCAAATTTCAAATTTAAGCATATTAAAAGATTCTTAATTTTAATGATCTTTATTTAAAGTAGCCATTAATAGAAGTTAAGAAATTCTACATTTACATTTGTGTAATGATAAAGGATCTAAACATGACACTATGAATAAACTCGGGTGATGCTATATATTTTCTTCTCCAAACTATTTTTACTTGTTATATATTTTTCATTAACTTGTAAAAATAGTTAATTTCTGCTTTTATGTTTTTTTATTTACCATATCATCCCTTAATATGTTACAATAACTTTTTTAACTTTGTTTTATTTATTATTACTTTTATTCTTTTATTATTTTATTTGTAGTGGTCACGAGCGTTCAAAAAAAGCCAAAAACAAAAAATAACCGAAAACCAAATTGTATCCGTAACCATTTAAATTGAATCAAATCGTAAATTCGATTTTCACTTCAGTTAATGGTTACACAAAATTTTGCTTATTCGGTTCGGTTATCGCTATAAATCGAATAATAAATGGTTTAATAGGTTTAATTGAATAATCGAATCCAATAAATCAGTTTAATTGGTTGAATTAGGTTTGTATAGGTCTATTTCCAACTCTAAAGATATTTTTTTGAAAAGAATTTAACTTCTGAAATTTTGTTCTAGTAAACTTTTTTATAGAAATAATTTATTTTCAAATATGTTTTTATATTATTATACTAAAGTGTTTTACAAACTAATTTTAAAAAAAAGGGAAAAAATATTTCTCAAACTAAATCTTTTCTCTGGGTAAAATATGAAAAGTTTTAGAATTATTTTTTGAGTGACACTTTACCTTTTCGTGTCCATTAAGTATTAAAGTATATCACAATATTATTAAGAGATTGTTTGATAACTTCTGAATAATTAAGTGCTGAATCAAAATAAGGTCTGAACCATTAAGTGCTGAATTATTAAGAGGTCTAAATCATTAAGTGTTGAACTAGTAAGAGGTCTGAATCATTAAAAGCTAATATATCGTTTAACTATTCAAATGCAAATGTCTGACCAATTCAGATAAAAGGTCTTAACATTCAGCATTAAACTTCTTAACCATTCAACGCCAGTATAATATTTAACAATTCAAAGGCAAATGTCTAAACTATTCAGACATTTGCTTACGAAACAAACAGTTTGAACTATTAATGTCAAACCATTCAGATATCTGAATAATTAAGAGGATGATTAAAAGGCTGTCAAACAACCCCTAGTTAAAATTAGGCCCACTAGCTATTTTTAATTGAATAAATAAAATCAGGTAATTCATTTAGTTAAAACCTAAGCAATATAAATATATAACAGCTTTCTAATTCAACAACACATTGCTTTTTTATTTATTTAACAATGTTGAAATTTTGTATTGTAGATGTAGTTACTAGTCTATAAAAGGTAAATATTACATTATTTTGCAAATATCATTTAATATATTTATATAGAAATCTCGAACAATAGAAATACATATCATTGCCCTCTTAGTTTTTTTTTGTTTTGACAAAAACCTCGTGAAAGAATATAACAAGATGCTAATATACCATTTTAACTTCATATTATTGACTTAAATTGAATTATGTTTTGTTTGATATTTTGTACTAATTACTATGAACAAAATATTATCTTGCATCTTTTTATCGTATTAAGGATGTTAACGAATAAAAAACAAAATAAACCTTGACACCTTTGGCATCGGTGGAAGGTGCTACTCGTCTTTGTTTGAAACATAACCACGTAACGATTCTCGTCTCCTAAAATATTTACGTAATGTTTTGTTGTTTTATTAAATGTTACGTCAAAAATTAATTCAGATATATACTTTATATTTCTTTTATAGATTTTCGTTTTGAATTTACACAAAAATAAGTTAACTTGCCCTCATGTTGTTTCACTTGTCAAACAAATTCGTTTAAAGCCTATACTTGGTGCAAACTTTTTTTTTCTCAACGACACAGTATTATTAAAACCTGCATAACAAGATGATGGATAGAAAAGAAAATTACATAAATTATAAATGAATCTGTAACCACTCTATCCATCCAGAACGTTTTACATTTTCGTTTTCTACCACTAGCACATTGTTCCTTATTCTACACATCACCCACCAAGCGACATAAACGGTGGAACCGATACGGTTCTTTTTAGAATCTCGAAAGTTTGACTCCTCTACCCAATCAGTTAGATGAGACTACGTCTGGTTTAATGACAAATAGACATCCAACAAAGATAAGATATGATTAAACCCTAACTCCTTAATTACTACCACAAGACATTCTACGAAAAGGCATTGAGCCGATTCAAGAGCGCCATTACAAAGCGGACACATAATACAAGGAGCCTTCGCCTTGTGACCTTTGTTGTCTAGAGCCTTCGCCCCCTTAAACTATAAGTTCTAAGGTTCCTTTTACTAGGAATCATAATAGTATTGATTAAATGTGCATTTTGCATTTCGTAACTTGTATCAATATGTGTTTTGATTTCTTATTTGGTTATAAACAAATTTATTTATATTAAAAAGACCTTCATGACATTAGAAACACCAAAATCAATGGTATAGGTTTCACTTATGCGTTGTTTTTTAAAGGTTTGCTTAGATGTTTCTACTCAAATTCATGTCCTGAAATACTAGATATGATTAAGGTGGATGAAGAATCACTATCGTGTCTATATCAACGAAATATTATAGCTTATACGGATCATTTCTAACTCATATAACTCACTAATGGTACGTATCTCTAGTTAGTTTTACGAAAACTGTTTTCTCAACTTATTGATAGGTTAATCAAGTTTATTTATTCAAATATAATTTTACCAAGAAATGAAAGTAGAATTGATGTAAATGATCAAATCATACTTTGTGAGAAATCATCCGTAAAACTCACATCAATCATTCTTTTGAAAATTATATATTTATGATTAAACAATTAACTTTAACATTGTCCAATAAGAAAGATCCAACAAAGAAAGTGGATAAGGATTATACATGTACTTAAATTTTAATTTATTAATTAATTAAAGAACAGATAAATATTAGTTAACTAAAAAGTAATTAAAAATAGAGAAGCCGGCTAATGGTATTCGTATGTAGCAAGTAGACAGTGGGAAACATCACGCTGCCCGTTTTCTTAGCCGACCTACAATACATGCTTCTTTATTTTCAAGATAATAATAACTTTTAAAAAATATTAATTCTTTTAAAGTTTATGAAATTCAGCACTATGGCCCAATGATTCGGCACTCATAATTAACCAACATTGTTGGTATATGAAGTTCTAGTTTTTAAATTTGGTTCATGGATAATTGGAAATCTAGAAAAACAACCATTTCAAATTGACGAGCTCAAATGGAAAGAACATCCACCTTCGTAGCGGCGGATCTCAAAAAGTTATTTAGGAGGCCCGAAAGTCTGAAGACTCAAATAAAGGGGGGCGAAAGTCTCGAGACTCAAACTAAGAGGGAATTCAATATGTACAAAAAGTATTTTTATTGTTTGTTGAGTCTTCCTTTTGTGTATTGAGGTTTTCAACTCCTTGTTAGTTCTCTTGTTTCAATTAATTTTATCATTTTAGAAAAAAAACTTATGGTTTAAGTATTTTGATAAAATGACGCCTGATATATATTTTTATTAAAATTATACGGGTTTAAGTCTTAAAAATAGGTAATAAATAGATTTTAAGAAAACTTATGTTTGTCATTTAAAAAAGTTATTAATTTTATAGGGATGAGTATAAACTAGTTTGAGTAGGGTGTTATTTAAAATTATTCGAGTTCGGTATTGTAACGATGTAGTTTGTTATCTTCTTCTCGGTTTTCGGTTAAAAGTCAAATTTCTTACTTTCCTTTTGGTTTTTGCGTTTTGGTTTATAACATGCTCGATTTTGGCATGATTCATAACTAAATAGCTCATCTAAGATAAGAATACAATATTGGACAATATTCCTTGACCTAATTTATAATTTCTATGTAAGTTATTATTAGAAATTAACACGATATCAACATAAATCATATGCTTTATCTATCACCATATGTTAATTACATAAACGATCCCTCGGTTTAGATAAAGTATCAAAATTTAGTATTAAGCGAAAAAATTAATAGGTTTGCATTAACTTTTAGTTTTGTAATGAGATCTGCAATTAAGGCTAATCTTCGTCAACTATTGTGTTAAGCTACTATGAACTGTTAGGATGGTGGGGGCGTTGTCGCCGTAAAGATGCAGCGGTGGCCGGCGCCGCCCGACAACACAATCGCCAGTTCCCCTCGCCGCAACTTTTGATCACCGCTTAGCGAGTTTACGCCGAGCCACACCACCTCCAATAGTCATATTTTCAACTGTTACCCACCCCCCCCCACCACCCAACCCGCCGCCATGAAATCTCGTTGGAGACTACACTAGTGGTCTTCTTTGGCTGTGAATCTTTAAGTTAAATACAAGTTTCATTTACACCCCGCCTCTAACTATTAACTTTAACACTTTTCGATTTTGGGTAGTGAAACCAACTAAAAACAAGAACAAATATAAATAAATAATTATGTTGTGATAATTAGAGGACTAATACTTATATAAAGTTAACCTTTTTAATTAAAAAAAATACTTGTTGGGAAGACTGTGTTAATTGTATTTTTATTCAAGCTTTAAATGTTTAATTTTGAACAAAACCACCTTATATTCCATTTTTTTTACCATACAAAATTATCACAATTTTAACAATTAGATTGACTAGATTAATGTTTCACAATATATCTTACAATCTTATCACTAGAGCGTATTTTGTTTAAAAAATGTAAGAAGCAACGAGAAAAGATTTATGTTCATAATATGGTTTAATGGCTTGATTACTTATGTTCATTTATGTACACAGGCTATCATGAATAATGGTAACGCGTAAAATGCTTTAATCATACATTATTAATGCCTATTCGAAAGACATCTCAAACCTGAGTGCACACCCCCACCATATAGATTTTTAGACATATTGGCAAGTTGATGTAACTTGGTATTTTGTCTCATCATGTTATCAACCTTTAACGTAGGCCATGCTACTTTCCCATGAAAAATGTTGTCTTGTTTTTATATTAGTGGCAATGAACTTCAATCTTTGACAACAAAAGTAGATTGTTCGCAAACCTTACAATTTGACAGGAGTTTGCTTTATGTAAAAGGCAAAAGTAAACTAATCTTCTAGTAGTAAAGAAGTACTGTGGGTTTAGTACTTTACAGTTGATGATCATTGGTCCCGTATGGCCGTATTGGCTTTCGTATAAAAAAACAATTTTTCGTTACGAATGTAGCTTTGTTGAGTGTTTAATTGTACAACCTTATTTTGTAACGCAAAGTATTCAATTAAAAGTTGTGAGAATGGTTACATTACTCGACACGTCATTAAGGTAACCTAAAAACCTTGAAATTACACAACGCTGAAACAACAAATAAAACTTTAATAACTTTATAGAACATATGTAAAACTTTATTTGCTATTCTGTAAAGTTGTCTATATTATTAAAATCATTCATCCAGATCCGGATCCGGATCCGCCCCCTTCTTTTTCATTCCTCCACCACTGCCACCACCAAAGCCGCTTCCACCACCAACACAACCGTATTTATTCGTATCTTTCCGACTACCAAACATCACAAAATACCGATTCAATATATTTCCCACATAAACAACATAAAGGAAATGATTATTCAATCGATTCATTTTATTCTCTTGTCCAACTTGTTACCTCGTACCAAACATACATTGTATTTTAAAAATATAGTTGTATATTTATGACAAAAGTAGTTCGGTTGGAACAAGATTATAATGAAGAGGTAGAAGACAAAATTTAATAATCGTTGTTCTGATACATAGGCGGTTGGAACGTCGTAAAGTCCGAAAGTCTTGTAAACTAAGTATCAAGCCTCTTGCTACGTGTTCTCATATGTAACTCCTTTCCTAACTATAGTTACACACCAACGAAACCACTTCCCTTTCAGTTACACATCAAATACTTTGTCACTTTCAATTTTAATTTATATAAAATACTAAAATCCTGATATAATTTCATAATTTTGAATATATACTTTTAGTGGCGGATCCCGCAGGAAGTAGATTTTCCGTTTCAGTTACGTAATTTATGGGTATAAATTACGTAATTAAAGCTTATCAAGTCGAGTCGAGCCGGCTCGAAAATTTTAACGAGCTTAAAACACCGGTTCGAGTTCGGCTGGTGAAAAGTTCAAGCCAACTCGATTATTTTTTTTTTATTTTTCATATTAATTTATATAAAAACACAAAAAATATATATTAGGGTTGTACCTTTTGTTGGGTATCCGTACTTAGGGAAACAAAAACCGTTATTTTGAATATAAACAAATTACTATCTGATTATATATTTTTTAAACAAAATAGTTAATATTTCTAAAAAAAATCCATTTTTAGTTTAAGAAAAACCTTTTTAAAATCGTAATAAAAAATAATAATCGTAATAATAGTACTAGTTATAATAATAATAATTATTATACTATATAAATATATATATATATATACACACATATATTATATGCATCAAGTCACGAGTCGAGCCAACGAACCGAGCCACAAGCCTAGCTCAAACCGAGCTAACCCTGGCTCGAGTTCGGCTTGTTTAAAATTCGAGCCGAGCCGGCTCGTTTAAAGACGAGCTTTTTTCGAGCTAAGTTTTTTTCTAGTTTTTCTCGAAGGATCTTTAAGTTACGAACTTTTTCTACGGTCACAGTACAAATAGATACACTTACGCTGGTAAAATAACGCAGCTCTAGTACGGAATCGTGGAACCTCAAATGCATAATCATTCGACCATGTGTGTATAGTTAAACATCTTTTACGTACATCACAGTAAATTTTAGTAAATTTTATAAAGAAAGTCGGTTTATTTTAATATAAAAGTATAATAATACTATACTATAATTAAAGATATAAATGTTCAATTTGTTGTTTAAGTTTTTAAAAAATATTAAGTATATATAAGTTGCATGGGTTTTTTAAAATGAAACTAAAATTAAAAGTCGCAATTGTGATTTTTTCTTTTTCATCCTTTTTTCTATCATAATGATGTAAATAATTTGCAGGCTTGATTGGGGTTGCGTCAGGTTAGGTTAAAGATTATAACTGGATTCAAGTTGTGGCACAAAATTCATTAGATTCAAGTATACGAAAAAAGAATAGTATAATTAACTCGTTAAATTCGGATTGCAGAATTATCATCAACTCAATCATAACAATCGATATGTCTTAAATAAAAGACCCAGATGTTGCCTCATGTAAATATGATGTGATTTCGAACCATAGCCTTGTCACCAACTAATATTAATTGATTATAACCTTTGTGTGTATTTTTTAAATTTTTTGGTATAAATTTTTTATTGAACCGATATGTATTTTATAAAATACAATAAGCTAATGCATAAATGTACAAGTCGTCATGCTAAACCTATTATTTAATGTTTTAAATTTTAGCTTAGAAAAAATATAATAAACTTTTGTAAAACAAAACAAACACGTATCGGATGTAAAATGTCGTTCAATTGCATTACGCGGGCACCCTTTCTAGTATTTATAATAGGTTTCTTATCTATATCCTTGTAATGATAACTACCTCTTTATCTTTATAAGTTATTCATCTTTTTAAGAGTCTCCCATATTTCATTCTTTATATTTACCTCTAATCAATTAAATAATATCATTTTGAGCAATTTTTTTACTAATCTTTCTCTTTCTTCCACTCACATAAAAATTAATATATATCAACCTTATATTTTATGTTTAAAAAAATTTAAAAGAATAAGATGTAAGTGATTTTTTTTAACCTTTTTTTTATTTTAAACATAAAAAATTAAGTTTAGGTACTCTAATAGATATGCTCTTATTTGTCTTCAAAAAGAATCTAGATGTTGCCTCTATAAATATGATGTGTAATATAAAAGGAAAAATATAAAAACCTTTTCTGCCACTTATCCATAATCAAGATGACAGGTCACATGATCACTCTAAACAATTTATATTTTTTTACAAGGAAAAAGTTTGGTTGTTTTTAAGAAAGAGAAAACAAATTAAAAATGTTATCCAAACCCACATTAAATAATTTATTCAAACAAATACGATAAATTAAAACAGAGCATACTTTAATCCGTCTGCACACTTCTCCACAACCAAAGTTTTAAAGTTCAGAGTATTGTATACGCATTAAAATACAATATACAAGTCCTTTCTAAAATTATACTGGAAAAAGTAATTATAATTGAAAATATACCATACTAAAATGGTATAATACCACTCCATCCCTGATTATAACATGACGTTGTTTCTGTGTTACGTATGTGATCAAAAGCGTTAAGTCGAGGCGATGCAAGACACAACTTTATTGTTTTGCGTCAATCAACACATTCAACTGCCCAAGCGAAGATTCCAGCAAAGTTACGATTAAAGTTTGTTTAAAACATCTAAATTTTCTTTAATATATTTAAAGGGTCTAAAACATATAAAAATAGCCAAGAACATATCTAAACCAGCTTAAAATATATAAAAGAAACCTTAAAAACTTCCTAGTATTATCGTCTTGTTTAAAAATAATCTCGTTCTTTAAACGCCTTGCATGTATTACATCTAGTCCGACACCGACGCTCATGTTTTACGTCTCGAGTGCGCCAACCCTCTTTTACTATTTGTGTTATGTAAACAAAAGTTACCTCATTATAATAACAAGATAATCAAATATTGATAGTATCAAAATCCACTAATCAAAAGTAATTTGTATATAAGAAGCTACATAAAGCTGAGACAGAACAGTGTTGTCTTCCTCCATACCCTCTCCCCCACCCCCACCCCCTCCTCTTCAAGGAAGAAACGACCTGGTAATTTCCTTCAACTTTTCTTGAAAGATTTCATCTGGGTTTGTAATATTTTGTGCAATTAATAACATTTCTCCATCAGATCACTGCATCTGTTACAAGCACCATGTGGGTTGTGTTTACTTCACCTATTGTTCCTCTTTAATCAACTGTCAGAAGCTAATCAGCCTTCACCCATGAAGATTAATCACTTCAAGCTATCAAATTTCTGCAATTTCCCCTCGAAATCGCTTCTCTAAGCCGTTAATTCCAAAGGGTGTTCAAAAATGGTGTCGAAATCATACTCAAATCTCCTAGATCTCGCCGCCGGCGACCTCCCGTCGCCGTCGTTCTCCCGCCGTATAACCGCCAATTCCCCCGGATCATGACCGTCGCGGGCATAGTCTCCGACGGAGATGATGACCCATGCTCTGATTCACCATCATCATCATCATCATCATCACCTTCACCATCATCATCATCA
The DNA here is from genome assembly GCA_025506515.1 of Flaveria trinervia. Taxonomy (NCBI): domain Eukaryota; kingdom Viridiplantae; phylum Streptophyta; class Magnoliopsida; order Asterales; family Asteraceae; genus Flaveria; species Flaveria trinervia. The sequence continues at coordinate 89,625,080 of CM046452.1, read as the reverse complement.
ATCCAACATGATCGTCTGATCATTGTAGCGAACCAGCTTCCGATTCGAGCCCACCGGAAACCCGATGGCTCGAAAGGCTGGACCTTCAGCTTCGACGAAAACTCACTTCTGCTGCAGCTGAAAGACGGTTTAGGAGACGACGAATTCGACGTTATATTCGTCGGTTGTTTGAAGGAAGACATTCATCCCAATGAACAAGATGAAGTCTCACAGACCCTTTTGGAATCATTCAAGTGTGTACCCACATTTTTCCCCCCAGGGTTATACACAAGGTTCTACCATGGCTTCTGTAAGCAACAGTTGTGGCCTCTGTTCCATTACATGTTGCCCCTTTCACCCGATTTAGGCGGACGATTCAATCGATCGTTATGGCAAGCGTATGTTTCTGTTAACAAGATCTTTGCTGATAGGATCATGGAGGTGATCAACCCAGAAGACGATTTCGTGTGGATTCATGATTATCACCTCATGGCCTTACCAACGTTTCTTAGAAAGAGGTTCAATCGGGTCAAACTCGGGTTCTTCCTGCATAGCCCGTTTCCTTCATCCGAGATATACAAGACTTTGCCCGTTAGAGAGGAGATCCTTCGCGCGCTTTTGAATTCGGATTTGATCGGGTTCCATACGTTTGATTATGCGCGCCATTTCCTGTCGTGTTGCAGTCGAATGTTGGGGATTTCGTACGAATCGAAACGAGGGTATATCAGTTTGGAGTACTACGGGCGAACTGTTAGCATCAAGATCCTACCAGTGGGGATTCATATGAGGCGACTGCAGTCTGTGCTAAACCTGCCGGAGACCGAATCGAAGGTTTTCGAGCTGATCAAACAGTTTAAAGATGAGGGGAAGACAATGCTGTTAGGTGTAGATGATATGGATATCTTTAAAGGCATTAGCTTGAAGTTGTTAGCTATGGAACAGCTGTTGATCCATCATCCCGAGTGGCGAGGGAAGATGGTTTTAGTACAGATAGCGAATCCGGCTAGGGGTAATGGGAATGATGTGAAGGAAGTGAAGGCCGAGACTTATTCGACGGTGAAACGAATCAATGAGTCGTTCGGGAAGCCGGGGTACCAGCCGATTGTTCTGATAGACGAGCCGCTTAAGTTTTACGAGCGAGTAGCGTATTATGTGGTTGCAGAGTGCTGTTTGGTGACAGCGGTTCGAGACGGGATGAATCTTATACCGTATGAGTACATTATCAGTCGCCAGGGGAATGATAAACTCGATAAGGTCTTAGGTTTGGATCCAGCTATGTCGAAGAAAAGCATGTTGGTTGTTTCCGAGTTTATAGGATGCTCGCCGTCTTTGAGTGGGGCCATACGGGTCAACCCGTGGGATATCGACTCGGTTGCAGATGCAATGGACTCTGCCTTAGAGCTGAGTGAGCCCGAGAAGCAAATGAGGCACGAGAAGCACTATAGGTATGTGAGTACTCACGACGTCGGGTATTGGGCTCGTAGCTTTCTGCAAGATTTAAGAGAACTTGTAAGGATCATGTGAGGAGAAGGTGTTGGGGGATAGGGTTCGGGTTGAGCTTTAGGGTCGTTGCGTTAGATCCCAACTTCAGGAAGCTATCGATGGAGGGTATAGTTGTGGCTTATAAACGAACTACAACGAGGGCGATACTTTTGGATTATGATGGTACTTTAATGCCTCAGTCTTCGATTGATAAGAGCCCGAGTGCTAAAACTATAGAAATGCTCAATACTTTGTGTCGAGACAAGAACAACATGGTCTTCGTTGTGAGCTCAAAGAGCCGAAACACATTAGGCGAATGGTTTGCATCTTGTGAGAAACTCGGGCTTGCAGCAGAGCACGGGTGTTTTCTAAGGTAGTTTACTACTTGTACCCAATAGATTTACCCGGTGTATATGTATCAGATAGTCGTATAACTCTGTTGGTTTTTCAGGTTGAAAGGAGATGCGGAATGGGAAACGTGTGTACACGTAGAAGATCTCGGGTGGAAACAGAACGCGCATCCAGTGATGACACTTTACACCGAGACAACCGATGGATCGATGATTGAAATAAAAGATACATCGATGGTGTGGTGTTATGAAGACGCGGATCCTGATTTTGGATCTTGTCAAGCGAAAGAGCTTCTTGATCATCTTGAAAGCGTGCTTGCTAACGAGCCCGTTACAGTGAAAAGTGGACAGACTTGTGTCGAGATCAAACCACAGGTTCGTCGATTAGTTTCATCACATTGACTGAACAAGAACCAACTCGACCGTTTTATAACTATGGTTATGATTTATAACATGTCAGGGTGTAAGCAAGGGATTGGTTGTGAAACGACTGCTCGCGACCATGCAAGATAGAGGGATGACTCCAGATTTCGTGTTGTGTATAGGCGATGATCGATCAGATGAAGATATGTTCGAGGTAATTTCAAGTTCGGCAGAGTCTGATAAATGCATAGCTCCAAATGCAGAAGTGTTCGCGTGCACAGTTGGGAATAAACCGAGTAAGGCGAAGTATTATCTTGATGATACAGTTGAGATTGGTAGAATGATGCAGGCACTGGCTTTAGTATCCGAAAAATCTGATCCTACTGTTTAGTTGTAAATTTCATACAGTTGTTCAAAACTTCATGTTTAGTTTACATGTAGATATTTGTTTGTTTCTTCATGGTTTTGGTTGTTATGTATGGTAGAGTTCATTGATTTCTATAATATTGCACACAATCCTCCATTGATGAAGTTGTATGAAGTGCTAGCTTGAGCTTGTTTATTAAATCAACTTGTATTATGTATAAAACAACTCCTACTCATTTTACACCTTTAGTTATGGAAAGATTTTTAATTGACTTGTGAATATTAGGTCCATCAAAGAGGAAACATTAGTATTAACGTACATGTTTACCCCTTAAACATTGTTACATATTTATGAAAAATGAGTTTTGTTACAGATTTATTGGAAACTCACAATGTATTGGAAACTCGTATCGTATAATATAGTATTGTGTATTTGTGTATTATGTTACAATGCAATGTATTGGAAACTAGTATTTTAAAATATCGTATCGTGTAATTACAATCCCAAACTTATTAAAATTTAACTTGCTCAATTTATCTAGACATGACACAAATGACGCACCAACCATGGGTGTCTCATATTACCAATGCTCTTTTTATGTTGACAAATTTAATTTTAATAATTTAAACTGTTATTAACCGATAATAATTCATACTATCAGTTTTATCAATAATAATGTTCATTTTATTGCCAATAACAATCCTTGTGGCATAATATTCATTGATTTACATTCGATTTTCATTCCATTTTGGATGTATATTTCTTTATTTCATTCATAATCATCATCGTGTGCGAAATCAAATGTAAATCAATGAATAATTATGTTACTCGGATTGTCCTTGACAACAAAAACAAAAGTTTGAATTATCATCGATCGCATTGATAGTATAAATTATTACCGACCACTAACTTATAATTTAAATTATTAAAATTCAATTTGTCTTTGCATTTAATCAAATCATGACACGGTTTATTCATGGTCAAATCATGCATAAACCGTCTCTTTTATAACTTATAATTTAAATTATTAAAATTTAATTTGTCTTTGCATTTAATCAAATCATGACACGGTTTATTCATGGTCAAATCATGCATAAACCGTCTCTTTTATCATAGCATTCTGTGGTTCTGATATTTTCTTGATATGATCGTTCCTTTAATCATCACTTCGCAATTGCATCTACCATGTTTACCTTTGCTCAAGGATTTTCTGTTGTACTTTTTGGTGTTCCAAACAATGAAGGTTGTTCAAATAACTTGACGCTCGAAACTCGTTCGAAAAAAACTCAGTTGTAAACGAGCCGAACCGCTCGATTTGGTTTGAAAACAAGCCGAGCACGAGCAAAGGCAAGCTCGCTCGTTGCTTGCTTGAATTATTTTTCAATATAACTTTTATATGATATATATATATATAATATATTATTTATTTAGAGTTTGGGACATTAGCATTTTAATCATTTACCACTTTACCCTTGCCCTCTTTTAATTTTGTTAAACATCTTTTTTTGGATTTTTGTATACTTGTCTAAACATTACATCAAATATGACATAGTGGACATGTAAATGGCTCCAATAAAGGTTGTGAGCGTGGGTTTTACCGTCATTTATTTAAACTCGAATTAAAACTTAAACTTATTTTGTATGTTTTTTTATTACATTAGAGTTTAAGTTGAAACTTAAAACTTCTGAATGAATTATTAATTTTATACTAAATTGGAATTTGAAACCAAACCAAACCGAGCACTCAGTTTTAAACCAAACTAAGTTTAAGAGAGCATTTTTCGCTCAATTTCTTAAATTAGAACCGAACCAAGCAGCTCAGTTTGTAAACGAACTGAGTTTGAGCAAGCCTTCGATTGGTTTGGTTTGGGAGCAGCCCTAATAACAATGCAGGTCGGAATTAGAAGTTAGGAACTTTTACCAAGAGTTGAAAGCTAAAAATTCTCTTTTTGTATCTAGGTGATAAACAAAATAACTATAACTATGGTTAAAATATATATATATATATATATATATATATATATATATATATATTATATATATATATATATATATATATATATATATATATATATATAATGATATAAAAGAAGATATAATTAAAAACCCTCACAAAATAATAAGTTAAAAAGGGACTTGATTAATCTAATCTATAAAAAGTTGTTTTCTAAAAGCTAGTTCACTACATTTATTTCATAAGCTTTTTAAGAGATTATTTTTATAAAAATATATACAAGTATAATTCCCACGTAAAAAAATTACTTAATAGAATTTTAATTATAGATCCTACTACTTTGAATCTAGAGGGTAAGGAATACTTGGATAAAGGGAAAACTCCAGTACAACAGACTCCGGTAGCAAGTCTTTAGCCCCAGTTAAGTTAGAATACCATACCGGACGCTTACAACTATCAAACTAGCTTACATTGATGTGCACACATACGCATACTCATACGCGTTTTGGTGGAATATATTGCACGCGCTCTTCTTCGCAAAGAGACTGCCAAATAAATAAAAGAAACAGTTAGTATAAGCAGAGGTGTCAATTTCAATCTATTTTTAAACAAATAAGGTTAATTTGAGTTGCTTTATAAATATCTCTAACAGGTCACATGGTTTTAACATGACTAGTAAAAACGGAAAGGTCAAATGGGTTGAGCACAGAACAGGTTAATAATCATCTGAAATGTATTCTCTTAGTATATAACCTTCTAAATCACTTTATTAATAATAAGCTTTAGCTAACTATCTATTAAAACGGCAATGTAATAATTGTAATCATGACTAACAGCTTAACTATTTACAATTTATTTATTTAAAAAAAAGACTGAAGAAATGTTTGTGAGTTTGTTGGAGCCAATCCACATTTGAACCCCTAAAATGTCCAACCTATGTATGCGTTTTTCTTGATTTTTTTGTTTCGCTAAAAACACAAAAACAAATTGTTCACACGAACCTGCAGATCCTCTGATAGTGCTTCTGAGACAGCTAGTGCATAGCAACCCGGAACAAATTTGCCTGCAAAATGTTTCCAAGCAAAAATACCAATCAACAACTTCTCTTCTAAAATAAAAAGTGTATAACAACAAACTATGTCTGATTAAGGGACTAAAAGGTTCACAACTTTATGAGTGAAAACTATGTACTGCAGCAGAACATTACCAGTTGAGTGACTATGGGTGTGGTATTCAAATCGTCTATAAATTTTGGTAACTGTGAAAATCTATTACAGAAAAACTCATGTAAGCCCACCTACACCCTACTAACCAATGGGATCAGGTGGCCTTCAAGAAGAAGGAAAACAAATAGAAGTTGGATTCGAACCTAAGATCTCTAACAAAGAGACTCAAGTGCTAAACACTATGCCATCGCCTAAAAGGTTATATTAGTAAACATCAAAAGAGGTTATCTAATATATGATATTTAGCTAGCATTTTTTTCTAATTTGGGTTGAGGATAGTCATGTATTTTCCTGAGTAACCAAATATTTAGTCTATGGTCGCAACTCGCAATAGTCCACATGTAAAACATAAAACTTGAAAGAAAAACATTCACAAACTAATTGCTCTAGAATATGGCCAGGTGCATTATTAACAAAGTTATATGGCTTCCTATTAGAGTTATAGACATTTGTATTAATTGTAATTATTAGAGGTGATAGGAGAAGAGGTGATGAAGGGTGGTGGACGACGGCAGAAGAAGAGAAGGAGAGATGGGGAGGTCGACGGCAGAATTAGGGTTTTAGGTATAGAGCCCGGTGCTCTGATACCATGATAGAATAGGGTTCGATGTCTCTTCCCTTCTCATTGATATTCATATATATAATTACAAATGTTACAGTTTATCACCTCTAATAATTACAATTGATACAAATGTCTAATACTCTAATACTTCTGAGAGAAGTTCTACAAACTTATAGTTAATTTCACTAGGTGCATGCATGCTTAACACAAATGTGATCCAAAATAAAAAGGTCTCAAACCATGTATACAAGAACATCAACATGTGGGATGTTGTGCCCAGATTAAATTTCAGGTTATTGCACATCGGTTGTCAAAAGAATAAAATCTTAGAAATACAAATGTACAACTAATTAATGAAAATGCGATATGCAAAAGTTGTCTAACTAGATCATAAGAACAAATAACACACATGGTGACAACTCAAAATAAGCAATTAAGCATCACCCAAGAGCCAGCTATGCCTTATGAGTTAATCCAAAAGCTACCAGAGCACTAAAATAAGAGAAGTTACTGAGTGTCTGGTTTGGGTGTTAGATGGTAGAGAATAGCAATAGTGGTCATTAGCAGGTTGGTTAGCCATAACAGAACAAATTGTTCTCCATTACTGCGTAATACCCCATTACTAACTAAATATGTGAGTGCATATTCAGTTATGAATAGTATACACTTCAAAGACAAACTACTATATTAATCTGAGTGTGCTTGTCAGTGTGCGACACTAAAAAAAGCTTCCAGCAGGAGAACATGCTAAGAAACAGAGTTGAAGAAACAACATGTTCTGATATAAACTAGCTTAAAGCCTTAAACAATATAATTTGCGTCAAATGCAATAGCAGTGAAAACATGACACATTAGAACTCGTATTGTAAACCAAAATTAATATATTATTGAAGTCAGAATGACATTGGAAGCTAGAATCTGTCAAAGCTAGAATTGAAGATCAAAATCGCAGTGATGAGTGACAAAAGTTTAAAACCCCAGCTGCGATTACATTGAAAAAAATCTTAATCTGGGAATAAATATATATACAATCTACTAATCTAGAATACAATCCTATAAGATAGAAGATCTACAATATTATTATATGGATGTCACAAACACATATATGAAGTATACAAATCAAAATCAGAAATTAAACATACTACATACCGATTCGAAGCCACCTAGCAGCCCAACTTCTGGCAGGATCCATTACTGAGATTACCCTGCAGCAAAAGCAAACATTTAACTTAAGCCGATAATAAGAAAACCAGTGGAAAGCACAAACATCAATACTTACACAAAACCAAACAAAATAACTATAAAAACTTCTAAATCGTTAATCGTTACCCTGAAAAGTTAGGGGTGGTGCATTCACCGACACGTTCAGAATCTTCATCCATCTTAAAAAAGGGGCAATTCTCACATCCTGACTCTCGAAACTGCATCTCAAAACATCCAAAGAACCAGATAAGCAGCAGATCATCAAATTCACACAGCAAAAACGGCATTACATAGTGAAAAACGAAACACAAATTATGCTAACTTGTTAAATTCAAAGAGAATGAAACTAAACGGAGCTAGAAAACCCTAGGTGAATAATATTAGGGGAAAGCGTTGTGAACCTGATCGTAGGTTTTTACGAGGCGACAACGGAGACATGATCGGAGCTCGTGGCCGAAACTCGTCGGAATTTGAGCGGCGTTCGACATCGGTAGCTTGTGTTTGCGGTGGTCCTTTCTCGAAGATTCACGATCGAAGGCCTTTGATGACTTTTATAGCAGAGGTTGATTTTCAGTTTTTGCAATGTAGTCCTGATAGTAAGGGTTAATGACAGAATATGACCTTGTGTTATGAAGTATTGCATCTACGAGCATTCACAGCCCGTTTGGTATATGTATGTGAGTGTAATCCTTAAATTATATGGAATGATTATTGGTAGTTACGAGTGAAGGAGAGAGAAATGTTAATGTTCAATCTGTAAATTTAAAGATTTACTGTTTAACCCTTATAAATTTTTTAATATTTTAAAAGTTATTGTGAGTATAGGAGAGAGAAAATGTAATGATTAAAGTATAAAAAATTAGGATTTAATTAAAAAGATGAGAGAAAAAATTATATTTTTAATGTAATTTTATGAATAAAAATAATGAATAGATTGTGAATGCTCGTAGGTGTTAGGTTTAGAGGTTTTTGACTTTTTTTTGTTCCGGTCTAAGTAGTTTAAAGTTTTTGTATTTATAACCTTGAGACTTTTTTTTCATATGAGGAAGTAATGCTTCGTGGTTATGTGTTGAATGTGATTTTAACAAGTTGCATGTGATGATTAGGATAACATCGATGTGCCCACTCTATTTATAAGAGATTATGAATTTACCCATTTGTTTTAAAATATAATGAGTTTCGTAAATAAGATTAAAATTCTGATTTTGTTGTATATTTCGGTTTTTGAATTTTTTCAATCAGGTTGATACTAGCTCCTGTTTAGTATTATTTTTTTCATACTTTGATATTGTGAAAATATTATTCTATTTTAATGCATGTATGGGACAATTGATGGATGTATTTGATGTCCTTATAAAGGAGGCTCAATTGTTGTATATTGTATAAGTGGGAGTTTGTTATAATTTTTACATAAATTTTCAAATCCAAACATGATTAATTGATTGCACATATGATGAATACCATGAGCACAAAAATTTAATGATTGGGTTCTATCTAGCAAAATAATATAATTTACAATGAGATTATAACTCTATTAATTTTTTCAAAAAAAGTATTTGATAGATAACAACATATTTCTATGAAAATCAACTACAATGCTAGGGGCAAAGTTTAAAGTATTTTTCAAACAAGCCCTCATTAAATAAGGTGTTCATGCAACTTTCTGGACATCAAAGAAGCCAAGGACTTTATACATGCTCCCGACCAATTCAAGGCACCATGAAACCAGTAAATACATAAACAAATAGAGTTTTAAAGAACCATAAAAAATGTACGAAGAGTCAAACAATGATCTTACTTTACCGTCACCTCGATAAAAATTTTAAGGTTTAAGGTCACATCTATCGTGCTACAACATGTAGTCACTTTATGATATTACAATCTTAAAAACAACACTACAAATTATTATCTTCATTATGATTTTTTTATTTCTTTTCACTGATATTTTTTTTTTAAAACTATCAGTATCATCTTTTATCATGTAACTAGTCCATATTATTATGGTCTAAGACCTCAAGTCATAAAAGCAACCTATAAATAGTTATACAAAGTAAAGTCTTTTACGTGAGATTAATATTGGTCTGGCATCCTTCGGGCCTAGACAGATATAAGTACTTTACAACTCCACTTGTTTATGAACTAATATAGACTCATTCAACTTGACAATCAGATCGAATCTCAAACGTTAAAATCAGAAAATATCAAAACATATCTCGGAGAGAAGATTCCTGCCATGTCATGGTCGAAAATATCCAAGATAGAAGTACGATGATGACGTGGGAGAAATATCTTAAAAATATCTTGTTGAGTTGCAAGTGCCAATTGCACCGCCCCATCAACCAAAATATAATTTTTTAATTTATTTTCAGAATATAATTGTTCTTTTCTGTTGTCAATTTTTTTAATATATTTTAATGAAGACACTATTAGTGTTTAAAAAATGGATGAAACTTTTTGGTGGATTAAACTTCTCTTTTATTTAGAAACTACTCTACGAATTCATATTACGAGTTATTAACTAACTTTGACCTGATTGATATAGATAAGTTATTGATCGATAATAGTAAGATCACCCAACTCTAGTAATACATGTTTGGGTGAGATTACATTTTTATTTGAATAACTAAATAGATTTTAAAATGATGTTTCTCAAATCTCACAAAAAAAAGAATTCAAACCACATTAATGAATGTTAGATTGCGGTTTTAAATACCATTATTCTTCTAAATCTGTATGTTTAGATTTTCAAATATAGTGAATAGAAACTAAATAATGTTGATATTAACAATAATGATACCTGAAGACTAACAATATTCAAATTGAGTAGGCTTATAACTATGTTGTCGTGGATTTGAGTCCAATGGATGGCACCAATGAAGAGTTTTAAAACTCCGACATGATAAAAAAATGAAAACAATGTATTGATTTTAGAGTTGTTGAAAGGTTATTCTCAACAACTGTACGTAATATTATTCTAGCTCTCAAATACAACAAACCCCCGCCCCCTCTATATGTGTGAGGTCACGGGTATATACAGTTGATGGAATGCATGGAAAATCCTAATCTAACCTATTCATATTGACATATATCCTCCTATCGATAGATTTTCACTCATTCTTCATATTCAGTGCTAGTTGTCCTCGATGGTCTCTTTTTCTTCAATCGATTTTATTCTAGAAATGATTCAACATCCATTCATTTCTATTGGATGTTAGCCTCTCCACGCAAAATATACATGCATGTTTTCATACATCTTTAATATCAGTAATGAAAATAACATATGATAATAAAAAATAACAGAACAATATAAATTGTAATAAGCATGCTTATGATATACTACTTATAACATTTATAACAATGATAAAATATAAAAATATTTACTGGTTTGGTAAATATATAAGTTTAAAGAGTTCTCGATTATATTTATTTTAAAATATTATAATAGGCTTGAAGAATACACCTAAAGATTCTAGCATTTGCTCAATATAAAATTATAACCATGCTAAAACTAATAGGGCCTAGTAGAAACCAAATATGCGCTCCTTATACGCTTCTGTTTCTTACATATCTTAACAATAATTTAATTCTTTATTTAGGTGCGTATATATAAATAAACAATAGTTAGCGAACGAGTATACTCCAACAACAATATGATATAAGCTCCTGATATTATGTAAAATTGAAAACGCTATTTGTGGGTTTTAATAATTTTTAATGTCTAATAATCAAACATCTAATTGAACATGAGAATATATGCGGTCCTATGCTTGCATATGCTTCAAGTCATGGCTCCTCCAAACTTGTCATGTAGACGGTCCCTGTTATCGTTTTGAATCATAACGTTAATCTTCCTACTTTAATAAAAAGATAGCTAAAAGGAACACCTGACAACATCACATTCTTTCTCACCAAAATTTTTCCGCTTCCATCTTCTATTAAATAATTACATTACCGACAAAAGATGCATTATTAAGACATGGGATGGAGTTGGGTTCCTTGGAATGTAGCTTATGTTTCGGTCGCAACGAATCGGTTGATCATGGTTCTTCTTCATGTAACATGGCTATGTTTATTTGGTCTAGGATTAAAGCATGGTGTGGAAGTCCAACGCAGATTCCTTCATCCATTGCATTTACATGCCGACGTGTTGGCATATTTGAAAGGATAGAAATGATTTGATATTCAACAATAAATCGGTTAATCCTACATCAGTGGTGGAGGAAGTTATAGTTAACGCGTATCGGTGACTAAAAACAGTGTGATGTTAAAGAACTTATATTGTCATCATTGGTGTAATTTTGATTTAAATAATTTCTTGGTGTAGTTGATGTTTGGGCTCTAGCATCTTACTAATAGTCTTTTTTAATAAAGTTTTCGTTGTGTTGTTCAACTAATGATATTATTTAAATTCTTTTAGATTAACAATAGTTTTTTAAAATAAAAACTGAGATCTTTTTATTAATGTTATTTCTAAAGAAAGATTTTGTATAAAATAACATATTTTTCTTAAATATCAATTTTTTTAATAATACGAAGTATTTTCAAATTGGTGTTCTTAAAATGTAAAATTTGTATAAACAAAAAATAATTAAAATTGATAGTTATAATAAGGAAATTTTGATATATATATTTGTTAAAATGACATTTTAATACTTATTTTTGTAAAAAATAAAAATTTAAATAATTGATATCATTATTTTATTACTTATATTGTAAACTCATACGTAATTTCAATTATAAATATTAAAATATCGTTTTCTAATTAAAAAATTATTTTATATAATATTTTTATTTATTTAATCCGTGTAATACATATGTTTATTAAAAATAGTATACGGTATTCGATAACAATTTACAAACCCGTAATAATAGATACTATTGACTTTTTTACTGAATGTCCACAAAAACAACATATACTTTTAAATAAGTCTGACTAGTATCTAGTATTTTAACCCCCCGCACGTTACGACGGCATCATACACAACGTGATAATTAGTGTAGGTTACAATCCATTCGACTCGTTTTCAAACTAATTTATATCGAAAGGTAGAGTAACTCGAATTTATACCATTAAATGAAAACTAAAATCGCTCCGACTCGTCCCTGAACTGAATTTACATCGAAATATAGAGTAATTGAAACGGTGTTGTATTTAAGTCAATGTTTTTTCGGAACAAAATCTACGTCGAAACAATTTAAGTAACAGTGTAATCAAATATTATAAATGAAGATTAGTAAATTTATAAAAATGAAATAAAAATGAAGATGTGATCAAGTCCGTAATTGTGTGAACATGAAAATGGTGACAAAAGGAAGTATGAGTTGTTCCTTTCATATAAGACTTGAAAAAAAAGAAGATAAAAACATAAATTGTAACATAAATGTTTAGAACCGGCGATCAAAAAATTAGAAAAAACTCACCAACCACTTGATCTAAACTAACACTTTAGTCACTTTTCAAACTATCTGTATTATATATAAAACTTAAACATATGGCAATTATTTATTGATCACCAACCTCTGAAAATAAAATAAGTATAAGTATAATTTGACATAGTGGGGATTCACTAAAATGATACATGCATAATGTATTACCCACACAACTGGCAAGTCAAGGGTTCAATTAATCAATTCCCTTCTTCCCAACTCTTTTCCTCCATTTCTTTGATTATTTATTATTAGTTTTTTAATTGTTGTTATTATTATTATTTTTGTTTTACTATCGGTATTCTGTTAGAAAAATACCAAATAACTTTCACAGGCTAATGGAATGATAACTTGATGCTTTTATCTATAATAATGTCACATGCATTTGTTTAAGCATGTTACGAATTTATTTATCAATACACAAAAAATAAATATGATGTTACTATACAAACTAATTTAATTTGTAATATGTAGGATTCAAGCTTCATCGATAACAAAACCCAAGTTTTTTAACCCCACGAAAAATACGACGGGACAATATGATAGCCTTAACATAGTAAAAGGTATGTTTACAAACGTAAATTGAGGGGGTGTTTGATTGCGGCTGACTGGCTGATTCGGTCAGCGGGTCAGCCCGTTTGATATGCATTTTGTTTCCTGCTGACCGGGTCCGAGTAGCTGACCCAAATCTGAAATTAAACAAAGTTGACCTATTATCTTTGTTAACAAACCCAGCAGATCCACCCCACCCACCCTCCTTGCATGACCACCGACGGCCACCACCCTACCCACCCTCCTTGCGCGACCACCGAACAACCACCGAGGGTGGACCCCCTGCGCGACGACCACCCTGCTCGACGACCCCTTCTTCGTTAATCTTGCTTTCTCTTGCCTTTTTCTCTATGAAATTCTGTGGGTGCAGATATGTATATAGATGTGTGTGTATATGTGTATGCAGATGTGTATGTAAAGCTCTATGTATGTAGATGTGAATGTGTGTGTAATCTTGAGTGAGGGGAAAACCCCCTTTTGTGTGATTTTGTTATGTGATCTTGAGTGATTGAAAAACTCCCTTTTGGATAGATCACATATCTGATACCCTTGGTGAATATGTGTATGTAGTCTTGTGATTGGTTTTATATAACCAAACTATGAAGGGTTTTTTGGTTTTAAAATAAAGACAATTGATCAAACTATGGTAGATTCACCAATAGAGTTCGATTGACATCAATTGACCAAACGGGACAATAAGGTTATTTATCTCATTCACCAATAGAGTTCGATTAACATCAAGTTTCAGTCAGATGCAAACCTAATCAGAATTTTTTACTGGGTCAGCTTTTGACTTAATCAAATATTACTCGGTCAGTAATAATCAAACAATCACCGAATATTTTATAGTTATTATTATTCTTTACAACTCATAATAACAATAATAATCTCATTAATAATTCACTTAGACAAAGATAACAATACATAAAAAAAAGCGTGCAACCGCCACGCCTCAAAATAGGGCAATAACGAGGAGAAGAAAAACAAAATGTTTTATATTAATTTTGTCTTCGGTGGGATATTTTTTGCAAGGGAGAATGGGATATTTTTAAAGTTGAATAAATATCTGTGAGCTTCTCTCACCTTCTTCCATCTTACCTCAGCTCACACCCATGGGGATGCCCACCGGAGACGACGATTCGCCGGACCTCACCACCACCACCACCACCACCACCACCACCACCACCAAGAGGCTCAAATGCGACTACGATGACGACGACAGCTGCGGTGGATTTTCACTCACTTTAGGCGACTTTTTCAATCCGATGATGCCGACTTCGATTGTGGTTTCCGATGCTATGGAGCCTGATTGCCCCATCATTTACGTCAATAAGGTATTTGAATCCCTCACCGGTTATCGCGCCGATGAAGTCCTCGGGAGGAACTGGTACGCTTTCGTCTTCTTCTTCCACCTTTACTACCGATTTGTTTTTATTGTTAGTTTCTGATGTTTTGGTTTGATGATTCGGTTCGTGTTTGTTTTGTTGGTGAATTGCGTCTTACTTGTAGATCTCGTTAGTAGATTTATGTGTTAGGGTTCATGATGCGTTAATTGCTTACGGTTTTTGGAACAATTTGCAGTTGAGTTGTTCGAATTGAATCAAGTTGAATCGTGTGAGATTTATGGTGTTCGGTTCATAGTTTCGTCTTGTTTATTCGTTTGTTTCTTTTATTATTTTAGATAGCAATTATATGTGTTTGTTATATTCATGATCATTTTATCATATTGAAAATTGTTATACAAACATAAAAATTAACAAAAAAAAAAGAAAATAAAAACGATATTCAGTTTAAATGGTTGAGGTGCGTTGCACCTAGACTCATTAAAATATGAGAGTACTTTGGCTCACTTGTGACAAAAAAATGTTTTCAGGGTTTCAAGTTGGGTATGAGGTTACAGGGATAAAGGCCTCAAAAAGAAGTTCTAATTTTTCAGCATAAAAAATTCTTTCTGCTTATCTGATTTTGTCATTGTTATTAACAATAGCGAAACGTATATTTATACTTTATTGGTGGTTGAATTAAGCAGCTATATTTATTTTTATACGTTTTACATGCATTGCTTTTAATTTATATGAGTGGTTAGATCTGAGAGTGGTCACTGACTCATTGTAGATCATGTTCTTGATTTGGAAATGTTTCTTCTCAGTCGTTTCTTGCAGTACAGAGACCCGCGAACCCAAAGGCGGCACCCGTTGGTGGACCCGGTTTGTGTTTCCGAGATCAGAAGATGCCTTGATGAAGGCATTGATTTCCAGGGAGAGCTTCTCAACTTCAGAAAAGATGGTACGCCGCTAGTGAACCGCCTAAGGCTTGCTCCCATACATGGTGATGACGGCGTGGTCACACACATAATAGGCATTCAGGTGTTCACAGTAACCAAAATCGATCTGAATAGTGTATCATACCCTGTTTTTAAGGAAACTTGTAAGAATCAACCGGATCGAGGAATTGGACAATATTCCCCAAACAGTGGGCAGATGAAGTATACAGAGCATCGGGAGGTATGTGGGATTCTTCAGCTTTCCGATGAAGTGATTGCTCAGAACATTTTGTCTCGTTTGACACTTAGAGATGTTGCTTCCATTGGATCTGTTTGTAGAAGAATTCGTAAACTTACTAAAAACGAGCATGTTAGAAAAATGGTGTGCCAAAACGCTTGGGGAAGAGAAGTTACGTGTGCATTGGAACACATGACAAAGAAGTTAGGCTGGGGTCGTCTCGCTCGCGAACTCACCACTCTCGAGGCCGTTTGTTGGAAGAAACTAAGAGTCGGTGGTGCGGTGGAGCCGTCTCGTTGCAATTTCAGTGCGTGTGCTGCTGGGAACCGATTAGTTATATTTGGTGGGGAAGGAGTTAACATGCAGCCAATGGATGATTTATTTGTCCTCAATCTGGATGCCGTGAATCCCCAGTGGCGGCAGGTGAGTGTGAAGTCGTCTCCACCGGGTCGGTGGGGCCACACACTCTCGTGCCTTAATGGGTCTTGGTTAGTTGTATTTGGTGGGTGTGGGAAACAAGGATTGCTGAATGATGTGTTTGTTCTTGACCTAGATGCAAAACAACCAACATGGATAGAAGTGTTTGGTGGCGGTCCACCTCTACCTAGATCTTGGCATAGCTCATGCACCATTGAAGGCTCGAAACTAGTGGTGTCAGGTGGGTGCACCGATGCAGGAGTTCTTCTCAACGACACGTTTTTGCTTGATCTCACAATGGAAAAACCAATGTGGAGAGAGATTCCAACTTCACGCATCCCACCTTCTCGATTAGGACACTCGCTCTCGGTCTATGGAAGGACCAAGATTCTTATGTTTGGTGGGCTTGCTAACAGTGGCCATTTAAGGTTAAGATCAAGCGAGGCATACACAATAGATCTGTTGGATGAGAAGCCTCAATGGAGGCTTTTAGAATGCAATGCGTTTACAGGGGTAGGAACCCAGAGTGCAGTGGTTCCACCACCTAGGCTTGACCATGTAGCCATGAGTATGCCGTGCGGACGTGTTATAATATTTGGTGGTTCAATTGCTGGCCTACACTCTCCTTCCCAGGTGTTCTTGTTGGACCCATCAGAGGAGAAACCGTCATGGAGGATTCTAAATGTGCCTGGTCAAGCTCCAAAGTTTGCTTGGGGTCATAGTACTTGTGTGGTCGGGGGTACACGGGTTCTTGTGTTGGGTGGTCACACTGGCGAAGAGTGGGTTCTTAACGAGCTGCATGAATTGTGCTTGGCAAGCAGGCCATGATTTAGCGTGTTGCTTTCAATTTTATCACCTAGTGAGTATGTATTGAGATACTGTAAGTCTATAATTACACAGCTTGTCTAATGCGTATTGAGGTTTGTATATTATTTCACAGCTCAACACTGAAACAATACATATATTTGATTATATTTTCCTGTAAATCACTCTACAAGTCATGAATATGGTTTAGAGTACAACATAACAAGACCCATAAACTTGATGAAATCCAAACATGATAGCATTGTTCCTGGTTCAGTCACATTCACTTCCACGAGACTGAGTCAATCTCGTCTCTGGCTGACTTGTACAACTGAAGTCTCTTAGCTAAGGTCTCTCGTTTTTCCATGAGTGAGGGATCTTCGTCCAACATTTTACCAAGCTGTTCTTTCTGCATCAAAATAACGTAACAAAAGGGAAAAATATTCAGTTTTTAAACAATTTCACCACTTCCCAATTTCAGTATGGACTAAATGGTTTCATAATGAACATAAAAAAATCCTATCTTGTTAGGTTCATTCATCAATCATAATAATAATCATTTTCTTGAAAATACAACTGTTTTCATGGTTCAATAATTTGTGGGCTGTGGATTTTACCCTAGTGTTGCACTGTTTTCATGGGCTGTGGATTGGACCAGGCTGAACATATTGAAACTGGATAGAGACCGACAACCCAACCCATGAACCGGGATCATTTGTCACATTCGGTCTCCCCCAGGATCATGAACGAAATACCAGCCAAATCAAAACTGACAGCCAAATGGTATACAAGTTTTCAGTTTGGTTTCTGTTTGGATACAGTGGGCCATTCGGTCTAGACCTAAACCTGTTCTGGCCTAATTTAGGATAGTAATAGGTTATTAATGATATCTAATTATGGAATTATTAGATTAAGTGTTGAAGAATATACCTCTTTTCTACCAATTTGTGCATAAAAGAGATTCAGCAATGATTTTCTTGCTTCTCGGACTTGACAATAAACGACTGCCTTTGGTATTGTGTTCCTCAGAGTATCACAAACCATACCAATGTACGCAGAGACGTTGGACCCTGATCACAATCACTTGATACATTTAGAATAAAATGTAGCTTTGAACTTTTATGGAGCTCTCGCTAGATGTGGCACTAGAAATGCATGATATGCATCATAATAAACCAATTACACACCTGAATAAGACGCATTTTGTTTCCCTAAGTTTGAATTTTTACTATTCGTTCTCATGGAAATTTTGACCCATATACTAATGAATGGGTTGGTTGGGTTGCATATTTGGTGTGTCAAATTCAAACAAAAAAAAAAAGAAAAGAAAATTAGCTACAGGGAAATGGATCTACTGGGTAGAATGGATTGTTGGCCAAGGTTTATTTAAATATATACAACCTCTAATCTTCACTACTATTTTCATATTGTTGATTTCGTAATGAAATTTTATGCATTAAAGATTTATAAAGGTTTTACGAATGGGCGTAAAAAGTGTTTGCGGGTCAAAACAACCCTACCTGGCCCTTTTCAACATAAACCCTTTTGACCTGTTACTAGACCCACCCATCCTTGCCACTCTAGTAACAACAACGTAAGAAAGAGTAAGTGGTAATGTGTTCACCAATCTTCCTGAAGTGATAATCATCATAACGATCTGCTGCATTTGGGCCTGATCTGTTTGATTGCTTATCATCTTTGAGATTCTTATCAGAATCATGAATTTTACGAAAAAATTCTACTGTGAGATAAGTAGATTCCATTTCCACCAGGCGGGTAACCGTCTTTCGGCTTTCATCACGAAATTTTTCCAGTGATTCATTTGCAGTGGCGGCTATGTCAGCTTGGAGTGATGGGAACCGCTTCAACTCCTGCAAAGAGCGACTAATATTTTAAAAAATCTAATTGGTTTTTTTGCAAACAAGACATCCCCAAAATGAAAAAGATTAATCATCTCTCACAAAAATCGAACATCTATATTAACAAAGTAATGATTTGCTTACCACCGTCTCTGCTATGGATTTCCTCACTAGTTCTTTCAAAATGAAGTGTACCTGAGGAGATGAAAATAGGTTAAGCCAACGACACGTCACATGTACGAGTTTTCTTAATTGTCAAACAAAAAGAACAGGTTGCTGCGTGCAACTAAATTAACTTAGTTTTATTTATTTATCATATATACTTACTGCATCAACAGAAGCTTCAGCCGGGCCCTTGAAATAGCCAAGAGATCCATCTATTAGTCTTCTATATCCTTGCTCAGGAGCAACCAAGTGAGGCTGATAACCATCAGCCTCTGAAACAACTTTTCTGACGTTACTAGCTGAAAGGTGGCGGTCCAGTGGAAGCTTTTTCAACGCTGCTGGTAGTTGATGATCAAACACTCCATATATCCTATCTCCACCTGGTCTCCTGAAAAAGAAACCGCTTTAATATTGCTAGTTTCATCTTTACATTTTTAGAATAAGATGAGCAATTAAGTTAAGAAGAGCAAATTAAGTTAAGAACTATCATAAATGTCAATCAAACATCATGCATTACCCTCCATCAAGGTGCTCTTTGAACACACGATCAAATGCACGACACATTTCCAAGATTGTATAAAGCTGTGCCTGTTGATAATCATACAGGAAAACTTGAAGTACATCCAATAATGAACATTCTAGTACATAAGAATTAGTTAATTTGAATGGAGTTCATCAATCATTACCCCTCCATCTGCTCCTATCGGCCTGCCGATACGGTCCAGCTCGGCATTAATTTCATCGATATTCTTATTAATCAAAGCAATTATGCTTGGAATCTTCTGCCTGATAACATTTTCTAAATGCTGATGGAAAGACAAGAAAGAAATCAGAAACTTGTCAAACCATACAATGAAGGAAACTGTAAGCAAGCATTTAAGGAGGTTGTGGTGGAAACAAGTACCCTGGATAAAAGCTTTGCAAGATATACTGAACCCATTTTAGGTGCCAGGTGTCCATAATCAGGGCTTGTTTCAAAATATTCTTGCTCCTTTCGTCGAGCAGCCATCATATCAACATTCTTGTTAATATCAGCTTGTGAACGATTCACAATTCCAACCCATGGATGTTGAAGCTTGTAGGATCTTCCCTCAAGAACCTATTATTATATTATAAGCATTTTTTTAATCTTTATGCAGTCAACTACTGATTTTAGCTTTAAGAAACCAAGTATGCATAAAAAGTGTTACAAGGTATCAAAGTGAAAAATAAGTCTAGAAACTTGTGAGGTGATAAAACCCATACATCCAGACAGTTGGTTCCCGCATCCATGAGATCGAGTTTAGTTACCACTCCAAACGTCCGTTCACCTATAAAATAATATATAAAATGAAGAATTAAGTATTTTAATTCAAGAATCATGAAAAGCCTGAGTCCAAAATACCTGTAGGATCGACTTCTCTAGCCAGCTTAATGGCATCAGATGTGGCAATGTCTTGATTAGCAGGAGAAATTGCTAATATAATGCAATTCGGCTACAGGTGCAAGATTTTTATTAGATGAACCAACTGAAAATTAGCCCAAACACACACACACAATGTTAAAAAAGACATTTGCCATAAGTTCCCTTACCTTCTCGACATAAGAACGAACCATATTTTCAATATCTTCAACAATTGAATCTGGCTGTCCCTCTGCAAAACCCAAAAATCAAATGTACTTGCATCAGTTACAGCTGTCATTGTATAGCTCTTGGGGCAGAACAAATTAAGTTATACCTAAATAGTAGTAAATTCTCACCTACGGCAACTTTTGTTAACCCAGGAAGATCTATGAGAGTCAGGTTCACAACTGCAAAAACAAGTATCATGCACTTAATGTGATATATCCCAAATAAATCATCTGACAAGATCATGATGATGTTGTATGCGAAATAGAAACAAAGGAAAAGAAACAATGGAATCTGACCAATATGTCAAAAGTCAAACATTCAGTAGAGAAGCAGTAATACCATAAAAGAAACTTCAAAAAAACTTTACAAACAACCAAACAAACGTACCAACAATATCCCACTCATAGAGTAGGATTTGGAGAGGGTGAAAAGAGGGCAAAGCTTATTTCTATCTAGGATAGAGAGGTTGCTCACAAAGAGGCAACCTCAAACAAACCCTTTTCTTTCCTTTTTTCTTCTTTTTAAGTACAAGTAGCGTAAAATATTTATTAGTAGCGTAAAACTTTAATCCACATTAAAAATGCTATGACTGACAGTAAAGCATAGATTACATGTTTTTTCTACTCTATGCTTAAAAAACTTATGGGTCGAGAAGAGGATGAGTTTACAGTTGCTATTATTTTCACATTAATTCAGTATTTTATAAATAAAACCAAATTGATGAAAAAATATATAAATGTATATATGATGTTGATGATTGTGAACCAACAACCACTAAAAGTGATAGTACCATTTGGAGAATATATGCTAAGATGAATTGGACGGTTAGATATTGCCTTTGACCTCCCAGTAACACGCTCTGTTTCGTCTTCAATCTCTTTACGCACAGCAGCTGCTCCAGGAAAAGCAAATAATTAGTGATCTAACATACAAATCAATATAATTAATCGAGTGACACATGTATCAGAGTTAAGCATTTATATGACAAAATGTAGTAGAATGATATTCATGTAGACAATGTGAGAAATATAATTTTTCTTTATTATAATTATCTAGACAGACCTTACATCTTTAGGTGCTCTTGTTCCACCTAAAATTATGATAAGGTCAGCATATCATCCCATGATAAAGATCATCGCAGTTTATTATATATATGTAGCATCAGATAATATTTCTTGTCTGATTGTTTAGAACGGAACTCAAGCCTATAGTTTATTATATATATGTAGCATCAGATAATATTTCTTGTCTGATTGTTTAGAACTGAACTCAAGCCTATTTTTTGTTTATATTTCACTACGAACTATAGAGTTGGTCACATTGCTCCAAGTTGAGAACTTACCACACATACAAACATGGGAAATCATTTTATTTTGTTTGACCATTTATTCCTGTCATAGTTTGCCTGTACTCGAGTAGCTAATAGTAATTCAAAAGGAGTTACGCTTAAGTCACTGATAATGTGTGCAGCCTTCAATGGGACTAGCAATTTATTGCATATCCAGTCCAGACATGAAGGAAAATCATCATACAATTTTTTAATCTAAACTAGCATCTAGTGAGAGAGTCAAATCGATCCTACGAAATGTCACGTTTTCAGCATTGTTGAGATTTGTGATCCAAATTTCTCATCATTCAACCCATCTTTTCTGAAATTTCCCCAAACTCATACGGGTAACATAACTTAGCATAGATGTAGTAGGAAAATCACAAAAGATAACCCGACTCTAGAAAATTCTACACCATGACAGGTCAGGGTAGAAAACAAATCAGTAATCTCCTTAATTCTAACTTCGGATTTGGTGTAACAATTGCTAGACCCTCTCCCTTTAGCTTTTATATTTATATCCTTTCTAATTGTATTGCTATTAGAAGATGATTATTATTTGTTAGTGTTATACAATTGCTCATGCTAGGTGCACCGGCAATTTGATCAATAAAGACACTACTACAGGATGTTTGCAGCTTATCCAAGGGAAACTAGACAAACGGTAAAAATCATTCAATTTGAACTAAAATAGTACATACCAAAATCAGTGAACTTTGTACATACCAAAATCAGTGAACTTCTTCCTCGGAGCATGAAGAAACTCTGCATACTCAGTCCCCCTCTCTATCTTATGCAGCTGCAACACCAATGGCCTCCTCGTAACAATACCTTACAGTTCAACAAAACGTCCACAAAAGAATAATTAACAGAGTTAAATCCAACAAGTGCACTAATCATCTATACACAGATTCATCATACACACCAGATCCACGAGGCAGGAAATCTCTGCCAACAACACTCTCCAGCACCGACGATTTCCCCGAACTCTGATTATTATCATTATCATTATCATTATTATCAGACAAAGAGCAATGCTAGGTCAATAAAACGAAAAACGCATAGATCGATTTAGACGACGGAGCATAATAACCTGACCACCAACGACGGCGACGGTGGGAAGAGCTTCCCAAAGAGACATCCCTTCGCCACCGTGATCTCCTAACACAGTGCAGGCCATCTGTATCCGGTTGACGAGTCCGATCAAGCTCTCCATTGTCGCCATTGTTTCCGATTGAGATCTGATGTTCCGATGGTAGATTGATGATCGATTACGACAATGTAGGTTGATTTGAATGGAATATGAGTAGATGACGAATGGATTTGTGATTCAGAGTTTCGATTCAGATGCAGATTTGGGGGTGAAAGTGAGATTTGAACGAAAAAACGGTTGAGGGGAACGATGGTTGTTAATGTAAGAGGTGAGATCTAGTGTGCACGTCTGCATCAGTACAGATGTTTTAACGTGTAACGTTACGCCGTTGGATTTGTATGATAATGTGAGTTTGCCGGCTCTTTTCGTTTGTTTCGATGAGCCGAAATGTCGAGCTCGGCTTTTTTTTTTTTTTTTAACTGCCAACAATTTATATTAGAAGGGTAGAGTTATCTCGTTTATTTTTAAAATTGTTTGTTTGTTTTGTAAATCTATACCGTATAATAAATAAATAACCACAATTAAAGAGATGGATAACATAATTTCTAGGACTTAAAAAATATGGTTTACGTCAATTTCTCTTATTAAATGGAGAATACTACAAAAAAAGATAATTTAAAATATATTTAATTAAAAAACAATTTTCTTTTTATTTTAAATTAAGTTTAAATGACTTTCAGTTTATATGTTCTAAAATAAGTATACGTAAATTTCAGTTTTTAAGTACTTTTGAAAATAGGAAAAAAGAGAATTTAACGTAAGAGAAGAGAGTTTGATGATGGTTTTGAATTTTGTGATGACAAGTTTAATCAGTGCTGTACTATTTTAAGCACTATAGTATTTTAAGATATTTAACTTCACACTCATACTCAAGATGTTAAACTCTTCTTTCAAGGTCCTTCGATGTCAACAAACCACAGATTACCTCAATTGCACAAACATGCATGCTGGATCAACATCCAAAAAACTGATAATTTGAAGTGTGTAATGAAACTCGACATCATAGCCAACTCAATCACATTGAAAATTGAAATTGAAACAAAAAAATGTACTAACCACAAAAGAACAATAGTAGAACCAACATCCGGGATTAAGATCGGCTCAACCGGTACAAACCTCAACAATAGCAAACCACCATTGTTGCTTCTTAAGCTTTTCAAACCTAGTTTATGTAAATAGTTAAAATGGGAAGAACAATAATTAAATAAAAAAGAAAAGTTCAAAAAAAATATCCTCATGTGGTTACATGTGAAGGAAACTTAACAAATCAACTTAATGCATGTTTGACCCATCATCGAGTAAAGGTGTTGCATTTGTCCAAATATTGGGACTAAACGTGTAATTTCTCGAACCTAGGGACAAAAGTGAATTTTGAACAAAGTTCAAGGGCCATCGGTGTAATTTTCTCCTACAAAGATGACCACAACTCCGATATGAATTTGGAGAAGATGATGTGGACCTATCCCTTTTACCGATTTGGGTTTTTAAATTCTTAGCTTCAACCTTCAATTTCTTTAGTCAGTAATTAATTGTTTGTTGTGTATTCTAGTTTCGATTTTTTTAGTGATTTGGTTTTTTAGTTTCGTTGATTCAATTTACATCGAAGATGTAACATGTGACCCATTTTGTAATGTAAAACCCGAACCCGTTGAATCATGTAACATCTTGTATTTTTTGTTAACTAAAAGTTAATTTTGTTTAATTCTTGTAAGGGCCATTGTTGTCAATCTTGAAATTTATGAGTGATTTATGCTTACATCTTAGTTGTTATTAAATTTTAATAATCAAAATATTAAATTGAACAATAATGATAATATTAATAATAATAACATTAGTAAGAAAAGATAGTAAGTTATATTAATAATAATAATACTAAAAATAATAGTAATAGTATTAATAAGTAATAATAATAACATTAATAATACCTAAAATAATAATAATAATAATAGTATTAATAAAAAATAATAATAATAACAATGATAACAGCTAAAGTAATAGTAATAATAATAATAATATTATTGATAGTAATATAATAATTTATAAAAATTTCTTGAACTTAAAAATGTTAAAACTTAAAATAATTAAGTTAAGGGCTCAGTTTTCATTTTAGAAACTTAAATAAAGTTTTGGCCATAAAATAATAAAGATTTAAATCTACAGGGACTATTTGTGTAAATCTTTAAAAATCAAACCCAATCCCCCTTCTTCCCCGTGGTTCCGGCAGCCAACCTTCAGCCTTACGCCGACGACCTCCCAAACGCCCAAATTGTTGATTTTTGTTGCAATTAAACCATGCCTCTCGAACGTGAACATTAAACTAACCTGTAATCATCATCAATTCGATCAAAACGGTTATTCCATTAAGAAATCACATGAAACCAAAAAACATCAATCGATTTTACCTTAAATTTATTGAATTGAGTCGTCTGATTGATTAGAAACGTACGTTTAACCACTACGAAACTAAATGTGAAGTTTAATTCGAGATCAACAACCAGTTAATCATCCAATCGTAACCGAAAGAAACGAATCAAAGGCGAAACCCGTTTGGGACTAAATCAACCAAATCAACCTATATAACAGGGGGAAAATCTCTCCTTCAATCCCTTTCAACTCTCTGTAAACCCAATTTCATGAAACATTCGCTAAATCGACGATAACTAACACCTTGTTCTTCGTGATTGTACCGAGACTAAACCGAGCGTAATCGCGTCAATTTGTTCTTAATCAAGTAAGTATGATACACCATTCAACTCGATTACACCTAGGGAACAAAAGCCCCAAGGTTAATCGGGTTGAATCATTCGATTTAAGCTTCAATTTGGGATTGAGCAAATTAGTGTTCATATGATTTGGGGGTGTTTGGTATCAAATGTTTTTAAGTTTTTAAAATCAATCCTTAATGTGGCTAGCCTTTGGTTTACTGGTAATGTATGTGCAGTGTGGACTTGAGGTCCCGGGTTCAAACCCAGGGACCCTCAATCTATTTTTTTGGTTGTTTTTCAAGTTTTTAAAATATGTAAAAAAATTTGAAAATTATTAATGATAATTTTATAAACATCGTGTATTTTTAAAATCACTTATTAGATTCCTGAATAATTTAAACATTTTATAAAACAAGAGTTATATTTAGTTTATTTTTTATATATAAAATAGACTCTAAATAATGATTTAAAACTTTATATTATTATTGACTCAAACATTATCTATATGCTATTGTTTAAATCATAAGTATTTTAAAACAAAATTTATTAAAGATTATTTAATCTTATATTTTAACTTAACTACCCATGATTTTATTCATTGCTTTATAATAAAATGCTCGAATATTATATTTTCATTGAATCAAAACATAACCAACTATATCATTTTATTGAATTTAGCTATTGAAACCCCCAAATATCAATTGAAGACCTAGCATCCCGTTGAATCGTTAAACTCATTAGTAAACTTAAACTTGTAATGTATATGTTCTTAGGTACCTTGTGAAGAATTGCGTTGGAACGTTTATTATTATTTCCTAATAATCATCATTCTTATACTTATTTGTCATGTGAGTTTTTTGTTTCTTTTTATATTATTCACACCATTCTGAGGTGAAACATATTAAACTTATCAATTTACACTTGTAACCCTTTTGATACTTTGTAAAGCCCTTGCAATTCGTACTTTTATTTTGTTATGGTTATTTGTGTTATTGTAAGTCTCATATGAGATATATATTATGTTGACAATCATTAACTAGTGTTAGCCTGACGACGTCATAAATCTATGGGCCTGACAAGCCTATTTGGTGTTAAAGTCGATGTATTGCCGACTCCTGATGATATTTGCCTTGTTCATCATGGGAACCAAGTACACTTAGCCAATTGTATAAACTTGTAAACTTGTAATTAGTCAAGGTTTGATTGTAGCAATATGTGTTCTATAAACTTGCATAACTCATAACCTTTGACCATGAATTGCTACTTGTAATCTTTTGATATTTTATGTATATTAAACTCTTGTAAACTTACCAACTTCATAGTTGACCTTTATTTTAACATGTTCAGGAAATGCCCAAGTTTGAAGTCGACATTTAAAATTTACATAAAATTAGGATTTGGACCTAGATTAAATAATAAAAGTTTGAGTTATCTTGTTATGTTTTGACTTGTTTCATGTTAAGACTTATGGTTGTATTTATATTTGAAACTTATGATAATAATATTTATATTTAAAGATAATGTTATTTGGTTGTGAAAAATCTTAACCCTCACATTTTGACGATTCCGCCGTCAAGGTTGGGGTGTGAGAAATCAATTATGTAAGTGAAATTTATTATTTAATCATTTAATTATGTTGATGTTCAAATACAATAATTATATCATTTGCTCAATCTATAATAATTTATCAAATAAATTTTTATAGGTTTATAGAGTTTATTTAGTAATTATGGTATTTTAATTGTTTAATTAAAAAATATTAAACTGTAAAGTTTTGAAGATTTATAAAATTTATAATTTTTTTAAAATTAATAATGTGATTTGTTATTCAAATTAGAGCTTTTAAAAGTTTAAGAGTTAAAATATAAAATTTAAAACTTGAACTAAGAAGGTTTTTATATAAAATGTATAATCAAAATTTTAAACTACAGGGACCAAATTTCGATATGAAAACACATATGTTTTCCCTCCTTCGTCGACCAATTTTAGGTCACTTCTCTGGCAACCTCCGACGATGCCGAAACTCAAATATTGATAAGTTTTTAACACAATTGACCCTTTGCCCCATCATTTATGTACTAGTTTTGAACCATTGCGTAGTTTTTATTTGATTATCTTACCATACTCAACTGAAACCCATTATCAAACTCTAAATAAAAAGCAATTTTAACTTGAAATTAAATCGATTGACCATCAATTGACTTGAAACTCGTTGGTGATCATTGCGATCAAAATAACTTATTCAATAGAACATGTAACTACAAATATGATTACCAATTCAAATTAAAATCCCCTAATCAATCTTATAATGCGTCTGCATCGATAAAACTTCAATTGTTGCTATATAATCGAGGCTAAACCTTCTAACCAAATCCTTTTAACTCTCAGCAAACTCAATCTCACTTAAAACACACTCACAATGGACATTCCTCCTTGTGTTCTTATTAGACCTATAACTACGATGTTTGGTATCTTTTGATCATTCTAAACTCCAATCGATCGAGGGCTCTAAAGCTTCTCGAATCATTAATTGAAGTATATCATCATCGCAGTCTTGAATCTGGACTCATATCAACAACGATAGTTTATTCTTTCTACTATCAACATTTCTATACCAAATCAAGTAATTGAATATACACACGCACACACACACACACACACTTGTTTACATGTGTATAATCAAAGCCCCAAGTTTAATTTCATTAACAATATCAATTTGGTATTCAATTGGACTAAATCGAATTCTAGGATTTATGCAATTTGAGAAAATTATTATTTTTTTATAATTTTATATCCAGATTTAAACCAGATCCGGGCCTTGGCCCATTTTTTAAAACACTCACACTTAACAGTTGACCCGGGTTCAACCTCTGAAATCCCCTATAATTATGAAAACTTGTTTTTCTTCTGTTTTTTAAAATTCAAAAAGTTATTGTTAATTAATCAAATTTATTTAAAAATAATTGTAAAGTAATAATAATATAGAAATTATTATTTAATTTCTAAAACTTTGAAGATTATAATTTTTCAATTTTTTTTATTTTTGTAAAGGTTTAAATGTGTTATAAATGTTATAAATGATTATCTATAAGTTTTAAAGTTTATAAAACCTATTCTAAATCAAACAAATATTATTTCAAATTATCTTTAAATCAAGATTTATTACAATTACAATCAATTAAATAATTAATTATCAAATTAATTATTTTAATCAATGCATTAAATAATTAATTATTAAACTAATTATTATTCACACTTAATATTCAAATTGTATTTATTCAATCATTATAAATTAAATATTTAATTGTAATTAATTATTCTATTTATATACTATTAATTATTTAATTCCCATTACTTAATCATTTTATTCTATTTTATTTAACCAAGTTATATAATAAAATAAAATACATTATTTTATATTAAATTGTTTGTTAAACGAAATCCTAAATTAAAACCCTAGTTTCTTTAATCAATATTTAGACTTTAAATCATGATATTATTTTAATTTAGGACATTGTTTCTTAGATTAACCCGTGAGGAATCTTGGTATATCATAGCTATCCATTATCTCAATTACATATAACTATCTAGTAAGTACCTCAATTACACATAACTATATATTAAGTATTCATAACCCATTTACATGAGTATTATATTTAAAAAATATAAAGTGTTAATATTCAATCAATTGTTATTTATTATTTATTTTATTTAAAATTCAGTTGAAATCATTCTATATTATTACTTATAATTATGAGTTAGGAGTTAGATAAACTCGATGTTAGCACAATTATTAATTTATACAAACCATGACAACAATTATAGATCTATTGGTATCATAAATTCAACCCATTTGATTATTCGAAGGTGATTAAAAATGGATTCATACATGTGTTTTAATCATAAAAATTCGTCTACGAATCGGTCAATTCTGTTATTAGGTATAATTGTGTTATTAGGTATGTTTCACTACAGAATTGTAAGTCTTGATATTGTCATGAGAATTAAATTGTTTCAATCAATTTATGCTATATATTAGAACTGATGTTTACTCACCGGTTAATCTTTTAGCTGACTTGTTATTTTTATATAGTTTAGGGAAATACAGTTAAGATGGACTTCTTACATGCTCACATCTAGAATGTTGGACCTAGATAATAAATAATTTATTTTAAGTTTTATTTGAACTTTGTATATTTGTGAGACAATTATTGAAATATTTGATGTAATGAAATATGTGTTGTAATGAAATATGTGTTTAAAACTATTTCAACGTTTTAAATGGCATGTGAAGTGAACAACCGATTTAGCTTCGTCCACCTAATGATTTTGCTATCGGTTTAGGTGTGACAGGAGAAGAGAGGACAATTTGTGGTAAGCGTAGACCTGTCATGTCTATCTTTGACCAAGCTCTCAGAGCTTTTACAAACCATGGTTGAATCTCAGTGGTAATCCCAATATGAGCCTATCATGGTGGAACCAAATCAAGAAAAAGAGAGACGTTTTGAGGCATTTTATAGTTTGAATGAAGGCTTAAGGTGGAATGGATCGGATTTGATATGTGATGTTAGATTGGTGGTGTTCAGGGAGGCTGTTAAAATACCATTCAAGGTTTCATCTGTGATGGTGATGGTGATGGTGATGGTGATGGTGATGGTGATGGTGATGGTGATGGTGATGGTGTGATGGTGATGGTGATGGTGATGGTGATGGTGATGGTGATGGTGATGGTGATGGTGATGGTGATGGTGATGGTGATGGTGATGGTGATGGTGATGGTGATGGTGATGGTGATGGTGATGGTGATGGTGATGGTGATGGTGATGGTGATGGTGATGGTGATGGTGATGGTGATGGTGATGGTGATGGTGATGGTGATGGTGATGGGGATGGTGATGGGGATGGGGATGGGGATGGGGATGGGGATGGGGATGGGGATGGGGTGGGGATGGGGATGGGGATGGGGATGGGGATGGGGATGGGGATGGGGATGGGGATGGGGATGGGGAGGGATGGGGATGGGGATGGGGAGGGGATGGCGACGGGCTAGTTGTAGGTCTTGAGGTGGTGTGTGGGGTAATGAATGTTGCCGGAGGCAATAAATGAGTGAGAGGTTTA
Source organism: Flaveria trinervia (assembly GCA_025506515.1). Taxonomy (NCBI): domain Eukaryota; kingdom Viridiplantae; phylum Streptophyta; class Magnoliopsida; order Asterales; family Asteraceae; genus Flaveria; species Flaveria trinervia. The sequence goes on along the minus strand of CM046452.1, from coordinate 89,593,954 downwards.
GGTTTTTGTAAAAGCTATTAACTATTTAAACAATAGTCCCTCAAGTTTAAATAATAAATAACTTATACAGTTAGTTCGCTAAAAATATATTTTAGTCGTTTTAAATGAACTTCACAGGAATTTTAAAAAAAATGGTATTATTTTTGAGGTGATGTTGACAAGAGGGTAAAAACTCGGAAGAAGTTGACTTTGGGGGTACCCGCCCTTGGCAGGGGCGGGTTCTGGACATGATGTGATAGCTTCTGGACACCATGTGACGCTACAGACAACTCGATGTGACAGACCAAGGAGACCACGCCCCTGTGAAGGGCGGGTTCTCCTGCTCCTTTTTTCCAGCCGTGCGATCCAACTACAATTCACTCCACTCAATCTCAACCATCCATTAAAAATCAGACCACGCCCTTACCATGGGCGGGTTCTGACTTTTTTGACCTCGACCCTAACCCCATTTATTCACACACCCACTTATTTTAACACTATTTATTCATCAGCCTTTCACCCCATGAACCACCAACAATTCATTCAAAACCTTCTCAATCTTATTTCTTACTATTTTCTAAGCTATTTTGTATAATTTCTTACTATTTTCGAAAATAAGCTAGAGAATTACACCAGGTCCACTAAATAACGATTTGTTATTTTTAAGTGGCCAACATAGAGCTGATTATTATTTTCGAGATCCAGAAAGCGATGAAGGAATTTACGTGCTAGACGAGGTGATAAAGCTTTTTGGGATTACATTGATGAAGTGCCTATCCCTGAAAATATTATGAGACATAAGGTTGGCTGGTTTTGCAGGTGTGATCGAGTGTGGTTATCGAAAACTTGATTGTGCTCTTATCTCAGCTTTAGTAGAGAGATGGAGGCGGAGACTCACACATTTCATTTATCGTTTGGAGAAACCACAATAACCCTTCAAGATGTTCAAGTTTTATGGGGTTTGCCGGTTGAAGGTGATGTTGTTCTGGCACTGATTATGCTATGAGTGCATCTGAAATTATAATTAGGGTTGAGTATTTAACCGGTTGTACACTCCTTACAAGCGCTGTAAGTGGTTATAAATTAAACCTAAGGTTTATTTTAAATGAAATAATAGAACCATTCTCTGATAATGCCACTGATTTTTAGTGCATCCAACGAGCTAGATTAATTTTATTTTTTATGATTGATGCCACTTTATTTCTTGATACTTCTAGCAACTGGGTGCACATAAATTATTTAAGTCATATTGAATACTTAATAACTGTGGTAGACATAGTTGGGGAAGTGCAGTTTTAGCCTTTTTGTATAGACAGTTATGTAAGGCAACGAGTGTCACAAATCGAGAAGTTGGTGGACCTTTATTCTTGTTACAATTATGGGCATGGGAAAGATTACCTTCTATGTGTCCCAAGAATACGAGATCTATTGATTTCAAATTACCATATGGTGCACGGTATATTAAAAAAAACTTATGTATTGACTATTTATCTGTAATCTTATATTTTTCTAGTTAACCTGGTATATTTGAAAACTTGATTACATGTGGACCGGTGAACTTAGTTATGTAAACACCACTCCGCACTGTTTGAGTGTGTATCGATCTCATCTGCATTCATTAAGCGAGGCCATGGTATTAATATTAATTTGATATTATTTTGTATATATTAACATTGTGTAAACATATTATATCATATTTTATATCAGTTTAATTGGAGGCCTTATGATAATATTATCCATCTTCTACCTGCTATCTGCACAAGTGGACATCAAAGCTGGAGAAGCGACACATACCTTATATGTTGGGAAGTTGTTGAGCCTCACATTCCAAGTAGGGTTTTGAAACAGTTTGGAATATTTCAACCAATCCCTACAAGTGTTTATTAACCCGGGAGCAACACACAAATCTACATTCGATTGCTCGTAAAGGTGGTAGGAATTAAAACTGGTTACAACATCATGATATCTGTGTTCAAGCATGGGCGTCTCGGCATAATTCAATTGCTAATGAAGCCTACATTGATTCGCCAATTGCTTCGGAAGCATACATGAGGTGGTATTTAGAGCGTACTGTTGTGTATACAACAAACCCGGCTTATCAAGACACGAACCCTCATGGCTTCCAAAATAATGGACAAATATTGAGAATGATGGTATTATTATTATATTATTATTATTATTATTATTATTATTATTATTATTATTATTATTATTATTGTTATTGTTATTATTTGTTTATAATTAATCTTTATAATGTTATTTATAGATGGATGGGATGAGTCAGTTTTATCAAAGACTAGGAAATGAAGCGAGGAGGAATATGGCGAGCCGTTATATGGATTTTGCACATGGAAACCATATAAGTTATCTACCAACGCATGTGACACAGAATGTTGATGATATTCAACTTCCTCCTGTCACACAACGTTTGCCCAGAAGGGGTAGAGGACGAGGGCAAGTTGGTAGACAGATTATTGATGATAATGTTGTGCAACAGAATATGTCAGAACAAAGGGATTTCACGGAACAACAGTTGACTCCCCGTTCTTAAGCCAAATGGGCAATGAAGATTTTTTTACGGTGGTACCTCAAGTACTCAATTTTCACATTTTAGTCAAATGGGGACCCAAAATTTCAAAGAAGGGGGCCCGTCAAATCCTTATCAAAGCCCTGATACTAGTTATCAACAATCATTTCACCATTCTTTCCCGTTACCTTATTACCCTCAATTTCAAAATACAGTTCAATCAGTTGACCGGTTTTTTAATCCATCTCCTTGTCTGTTCGACTTAAATGATGAAACAACAAATGATAATGATGACACTCATTAGATGTTATTTTTAATATTTTCAGTGATGTATTTTACCTTTTTAATTATGTAACTTTTTATAATTTATCTATTAAATATATAATGCAACTTTATTATAAAATACAAACATAAAATATAATATAATTAGAATAAGCATCCAAAAACTAACAAGTAGTACAATAAAAGTAACAAGTAAAGCAATAATTCAACATAAAATGTCACTTGCGGGTCTTGTGTTTGACTATCTTTTCCGTAAACCATTCAGGGTGACTATATGTATAACGATATTGATAAAACTCTTTTGCCATATAGCGCTGATATCTTGCACACGTGTCTTTAAAATCTCCTTCCATAGTTAAGGATTTTCCTTGAACTAGATTTTGCATTAACATACAAATAAAAACCCCTGAATCACTACCAAGGTCACTCTTGCCCTTAGGCAAGTACTCCTCGGTAGTTGTGAAAGACATATGATCCCTTTTATCAAGATGAATAAACGGTCCAGTATAATTTTTTTCCAGTAACCAATCTGTTCCATCAGACAATAGAAATTACATGGAATAAAATCTAAAATAGGGAGAACTAACTCATGATATAGTTCACGATATAAGTTATTTGACCAATACTAAAGGATCTCCATTGTATGCAAGTTGATTCAGATAAGCAACCAATCTTCTACTGCTTTTATAAGTATTGGAATATAAATATATTGCACCTCCCAAAATGGAGGGTACAACTCATCAGTTCCATTAACATATTTGACAGGCTTGACATCTTCCCACACACATAATTTATCCCGAAACTGAGGTGGTAAAATTGTCCAATTCAACCCTGATGGTCCAAATTTCGCAAGCTTTTCACATCTTATCTGCATCATCCGTTTTACCCAACCTTCTATATGTTGTGATATAAATTATTATCACTTGATAAATATTATATAAAACTATTTTATTTAATTGAAAAATATATAATATTTTTACCAATGGAGAAAGACGACCGTCACGTTTGTACCCTAATAAAGCACCCCAAAAATCCTTCCCAAGCCAGTTACCATCAAATAGAACTGAAACATAATATGGCGCATCCCCGTTGTTGTAGAAGTCAATAACATCTTTTGACCAATTTTAGATTCTTCTTCATCTGCAACTAAAAATGATATATGCATCAGGTTTTTTTCTGTCAAAGATGATTCATGATGCTTTTTAGGCCGCCTCAACCTTTGTAGAATTGAACTTGTCGATCGGATTTCATGAATTGGTTCTTTACCGGGACGGTGTGCCATTTTGGAAGTGTGGTAGTATTTGAAATGTAGTGATTTATGATGATAAGGGTGGTGGTATTTATAGGAGTTTTTTTGGAATAAAATTAATATTTATATTTTATAATATAAAACTAATATTATAATATTAAACAATAAAAACTTGTACACATCAAATAAAATTATGATACAACAATCTCCTCATGAATATGAGTTTGGACAAGTGTTCATGTTATGACCTGTTTGTCTACATATTGAACATCTACGTATGACAGGTGCATTTGGATGATGAACATCCATCTCGTTGTGTATCCTTCTCGTGCGTCTCCTACCTCATGATGTGGTGATTTTTGAAGGATCACCTCTTATCCTCCAACCCAGGTTCGTCCAATAATCAATGTGACAAAGCAGGTAAAAATGTCCATTATAATGCTTTTGATAAACAACAGTACTGTAGACCTGTTGAACAATGTTATGAGGTGATTCACCTCTATGGCGGCAAACTGCAATTGCATATGAGCACGGAAATCTTTGCATCTGCCATTTACCACACGTGCAAGTTCTGTTATTGTATTCCACGATATAATCATTTCCATCAGCTTCATTTGTTTGTATTTTTGACAGAACTCTAAACCTCGTCTCTCTATAATCAAACTCTGTTATGATATGCTCTTGTTAGTTAACATCACGTGTGTTAAATATACGCCATATGCGAGGGGGTAATGCGGTGTTGCAGTTGGTTGCAATGTCAGCGTGCTTTCTGAACTGTTCGACTGTTTTCTCGAACGTACAATTAATAATAGCTTTTATTGGCATAAGCCTGACACCTCCCAACGTATTGTTGAAGCTTTCTGAAATGTTTGTCGTCGGGTTACCCCACCGACGATGATTTTTATCATTTAGAAGCATCCATTTACTCTCTTTAATAGCTTTTAAATATTCTTACGCTTCTGGATTGACGCTTGTCATTTGACTTACATAGTAGTTATATTTCCTTTGTTGGGTGGTACTTCCGATAGACCAACATAGCCTTTTTAAGCTAGAAACCTTGAACTTTTGCATGAGGTTACTTCGAACATGTCGGAGACAAAATCGATGCACATCATTATTTTTCCACTCTTCAAGAGTATTCATTGGACGAATATTTCCTTTGTGCCTATCGGATGACATAATTTTTTTCCCGAACCAATAGAATTATGGTGAACTGCAATGTGTGACCAGAATTGTTGGAAAAACCAACTCCAAATTTCTACTATCTCTTCGTCTACATTGCATAAGCTATCGACATTACGTAGTTGTTTGCATTTTTTGCAACTACAATTAACATTTTACCACGGTAAGAACCTTTAAATAAAGTACCGTCAACAGATATCACAGGCTGACAATAGCTCAACGCTTTAATTATTGGACCGAATGCCCAAAACACATATTTAAATGTGTAGTAAGCAGATGTATTGGACCCTAGATGATGTAACCATTCCATGATAACATGGTTCTTCTCTTTTAATGCGTTGATGTACGTTGGTAATTCTTCAAAGTTACTGTCCCAGCTGCCATAAATATTCTTAATAGCAACTTTTCTAGCTTGTCAGGCTTTATTATTTGAAACATCAACATTCAACGTGTCTTTCAAATGCGCTTGAATCTGCTTGATGGGAAAAGCAATATCTTGACGAATAAAATGGATGATACGGGTAACAATATCTCTTTGAAACTTCTATTGTTGTTACCAACAACAGTACCAAAGCAGTTGTGGACATTCACCCATCTTGAAATTCTCCACATGTGATGATCATGGTTCTTGGAAGTATAAACATACCATGAACATGGAGGACCACTATGAAGACTATTGTTGTAATTAGGACTAGTGTTGTAGCACTTTGCTCTCCATCTTGTATGTTTACTTTCAACTACAACAGCTTCTCTGTTATGTGCAAGATTCCATAAGCGCACTGCATGCATCACTTCATCTTTCGATTTAAAATACATCCCAGAACGAATTTCTTTTGACTCTTCATTTCATATATCCATATGGTCTCCATCGTCAAAACCAGCAGCTTCATAATCTCTTAACTCCCGGGGATCTTCATAATAGTTCACCTCCCCGTAAGATCCTGGATTAACACCAGAATTATAATTGTTTGAAACTCCATAATTGTTATTGTCATCATCACTGGATTCTTCTTCTGATGGAATGAGTTCAGTATCTTCACTGTTGTCTAAACGACCATCATCTGACTTATCAAAACCTCCATTATCATTATCGACTTGATGATGAGAATTAGTTGACGGACCAGCTTGACAATCATGCCATCTTGCATTGCCTTGATGATAAGAATTCCTTGACGGATCGGGTGCTTGAGATACAGAGAAACCGCGTACGGGATCCATATAATTGGATTGTTGTACAAATATTTTTGGCTCAATGATAACATAAACATTTGCTTGAAAATTTTCAATATTTTCTCCCAAATAATACAAAACATTTAGACTTGAGCCATTGAAAATTTTAGAACTTTGAGAGAAACCAACATATGAGTAATATAATTTTATTTCAAATTATAATACTCTTTTTGAACCTGAAGATGATTATAAATCAAATCTACAAACTCTTCGTATAAAACTCTATTACGAAGAATAATAGTTGACTTCTAGTAGAAACATCACATATAATATTTTCATTTTCGAATGAAATATCACCACCCCAATATATTTGTAGAAAATAAGGCCGAGACATGATAATTATTAGTTTTTTTAAAAGTGTGAATTGAATTTAGTATGTAGATTTGAGTGAATTCGGTTAAGTTATAAATATAGTGCGCGAGTGAGTAGGTTAAATGTGTGGTTAGTGGTAGTTTGAGAACCCGCCCTTGCCAAGGACGAGTTCTCCATAAAGCAGTCAAACCAGCAGTATCGTCATATCAGCAGGGTCACATCACATCAACAAGCCAGCATGCAACAGAACCCGCCCCTACCAGGGGCGGGATCCCTTTAAGTCACACTCGGTCAAGATTTTACCCTCTTGTCACTACTCTCTCTCTCTCTAAAAACCCTAGTTTTAAAAAAAATCACTTCACAGACACTAGTCTTACACCCTAAACTTGCTACAAAATCGAAATCACAAATCCCAACTTGATACTTAGAAAGACTAATACAAAAATATTATTTTCGTCAAATCACAATGACTATCTACGTAATTAACCTTATTTTTATGAAAGCAATGTAACAATTTTAAAAAATAAACATGTAACTAGTATTAAGTTTTTACACTTTCATAGTATAATAACTAATAAATATAATACATTAATCTGTGTGGTACTTATATGCTATAAATATTAATTTCTTTAGTTCCGTAAATAATATAAGCTAGTAGAATTGCCTTGTGCGGTGCAGCGTGAATCTGATAAGCCTTTTTAGAATTGAAAATGCTTGGTTTTAATAAATCGAAATGAAATATATAAATAATTAAAAATGTCATGACGAATTTAAAATCTTATAAAATTTTATATACCTAAAGTTATAAAAGAAAAACAATTTCGACACAACTTGATTTTAAGTTAAACTCATGTCGATATGTAATAAAAAATTGAAATGTCATAAAACTATATTCAAAATTTATGAAACATTATGTACCCAAAATTATAAATGCAAATCAGACTTTAACCCAAGTTGGTTTTAAATAAACTTTAACGTAGATAATATTAAACACACAACGATATGATTCAAAGTTGCTAACAAAGTTCCTAACAAATTGCATATTAGAATTTATGAAAAAACGTATAAAATAATACAAATATCACAAAACAAAAAAGAAAACTAATTATTGTTCATAATAGTTTCATATCACTATGGTGTAACCCCGTGTATTACATAGGTTAGATAAGAAAAATACTAAATATTTATAAATAAAGAGTTAGGAACTGTAAAACGTTATTTTGATATAAGATATAACTAAAATTACATACGTGTAAATACTTTGACTAATTGATAAAACTTTTTTATAATTTCTAAAAATTATGTTTTATAAATTATTGCTTTGATAAAAATTCAGTTTTATCAATATTTCGTTGTTTAAAAATCCGGATTTGTTTTGTAATTTTTTTATATAACTTTTACCCTATAATTTCATTGCTTAAAATAGTTTCATTGTTTTAGAAAAAAAATCGTAGTTTTGAGAAAATGTGTTTTTGATAAAGTGTATTTTTAATCAAAATACTTAGTTTTTGTTTAATGAAAAATATCTTTTTAATATTATTGATTAAAGAAAAACTTAGAAAAATAATATAGAGAAAGAAAGAGAAATATTTAGAAATTAGTTATTTGATTTTTTAAAATAAAATAAAAAGTTTAGGCTGAAAAATAAATAGGAGAGTGAATGTGGGTATGACATGTGTCAAAAAGTATAAAGATTATTAGGATAGATATATTTAATTGTTTGGTTTTATTAATAAAATTCTTATTTTAAATTTAAAAGCAAAGAAATTTAAGTTTTGTGGTACCATTATCTTTTCAAAGATTTTAGAGAGCTTAAAATAAATTATCTTCGCATGCACTCTAATCTTATAAGATTTTAGAGAGTATCCCCTCTATGCTTAAGATCACTTCTTAAATATATCATTTAACCCACTATTTTAATAAATTCGGATATTGTACAAATAAAGAATTGTAGATCAATCATTAAAGACCAAAGATATACCTATTTAATATTACAAAAATATTGATATTCCCTGCCAAGCCAACCCACCATCACGTGAGGGAAAGTGGCATCATGTTGGTGTTGGTACTTCTTTCCATTTCCACTCTTCTGACACCATCAACACTCCGATATTCACATCCATGATCCATCTACTCTTTTGACTTTGACCTTAACAAGCACGAGGTAAAGAAGAAGAGTTATATACATTCATTTCATAACCTCACACTACTAGTGGGCCCGGAAACCGATCAGATAACAGGTCTGGTTGGGTCTATTTAAACCGTGTGGTTACCAATCATATCAGTTGAACCGGTAAACTAGAGCTCAAGTCTTTACAAGTTCGGCTCAACTCGACTCGTGTACACCCTACTCATTTGCTTAAAAGAATACACTTAACTCATGGTTTAAAAAAGAAACAAATCACGTTGCTTGACATTATATGATTTTAAACATTCAAGGGTGTGGGTTATCGTTAATTGTTCCTAGTCTCTTTAACAAAAGTTTCACATTCAAATCCAAATTCCATAAATAACATTCCTTTAATCACACATGTCATGTACCCAACACAAGGTCGTAAGTTGCGTTTTACCCAATCACATTGGCAAGCAGTGAATTGATAGATCCCCGTGAATCTTTCCAATAACAAGTTCTTGCGGTTAAAAAATAAGGTCGCATTGCATGATTTTGCAAAGAGCACAACTATCGGTAATATATTAGGAAACCCAAATAAACACTAGTCAACAACACCAACACTCTCTTCCATCTGATAATAACAACAATATTGACACAAATCACACTAGAAAGTATAAGAACCAAAAGTAAGAAGGCAGCAACAGCTATACAACCACACAATGGTTAGCTCATCCTCAATGTTCATGGTCATATTCATCTTCACCGTCTACTGCTTCTCTACCAAACAGTCAGTTGAAAGAATGAGATAATAGTATGCTAGTTATAGATGATAGTAAACCAACAACAACATTCTCCTTCTCATGTTATTGGCCGCTCCGTGTCAACCCGCCGCGTGCCACATTCCTGCATACATATACAGAGTATTCACTGACCCAAAGGAACATATGTGTTTATTAGTGCTAGGGGTTCAATGAGCCGAAACACTAACGAGATACTCAAGTAATCAAGCATAAACAAGGTTGAGCCTAGATTGGAGTCCGTTTAATAAACAAACTTGAGTCTAAGTTTCATATTCCAAGCTTGACTACACTCATGAGCCTTAACAAGCCTATTATTTATATAAATATTAAAAATATAGAATTACATAATAAATATTATTATATATGCAATTGTTAAGCAAATAACTAAATAACATCTATTATGGTGTCTATATAGAATTATAATGATAAATATACAAAAGTAATTACATTATGTGATCTATACCTTTGTTTTGTATGCCGTTTATTATGAGTGCTACGGTTATGATTTTCCTTATTGAGCCGGGGGTCTCTTCGGAAGCGGTCTCTCTATCTCCCAAGATAGAGGAAAGACTCGCCACCAACTACACCTCCCAGACCCTGCTCTTGAGTGGGATTTACTGGGTATGTTTGTTTATATAAAAGTAATTACATATGTATACTTTTTAAAAAAATTAATAATATTAAACGAGACAAAATAAAAAAATTTACTCATGGTCTGAGCTCAAGCTTTAGACAGAACTCGAAATAATCCGAGTTTGAGCTTAGGCTTGCTCTGACTCAACTTGTCTAGTAAATAAGATTCATTTATTTTGCATACCTGGATGGAAGCGGCTGAGAGGTATTCCTGGAGTTCGTGAACCGTCTTGCCCGGTTATCCTGTTCTTTGTCAACACGCATAGCAGCTACCTCCTTCTCCATTGCAGCTACCTCTCTTCTCATCTTTTTGGCCTCAACCTCCATAGCCTTGGTTAAAGTGTCTACTTTCTTGGCTAACATCTGAAACCAATATTACAGTTCAAAATTTGAACTTTTACATTAAAATATAGAAACACATATAAAATAAACAAATATTGAATTAACCTCGATAGCATCATCTTTGTCTTTTATGCTTTGATCCTTTTCATGACCAGCTTTCCTCAAAGCAATCACTTCTTTCTGAAGCAAATCATACAACAGTCCAGGCACCGTATCTTCAGTTTCAGCTCCTGAGGAGGCACTCGGTTTTTCATCAGGATTTACCATTTCAACATCCTTGGTTCCCTCACATGATTGGCCAAGGTTAAAAGTAGGACTACCACTTCCATTTGAAATAAGTTTATTCCTGTCAAGTGCGCGCGTACCACCATCAAATGACTTTGATGTACCTTTCGCATGCCTCAAAATTGAACTTGAACCCGATGATCTTATTTGAAAAGATGGTGATCTTTTTGGTAAAATCCCATTTGAAGCTGCCAGTTTTGAGAAGTTATCAGCTCCGCCTAGGGACTGGCGGCGTGAAGGGCCATTAGTATTTGGAGATCTCAAAGTGTCTTCCAGTACTCTGAGTCTCAACTGGAATTTTTCCTATCAATTTACATATAATAAAACATTTAGTGTCACTAGAAATGCATAGCATGTTTCATAAACAGTCATTAACAGAATATTACTTTCAATTGTGCTTCAGACTTTGCCGCACGCTCGGTTATAGCTAACTTGTCTCGTAGTTGTTGCATCTCTCCCTGATAACAATAGAAGTCGATAATTAAAGTAAATAAATGCTACATAGAGAAGCTTAATAAATTTAAGAAATATCATGTTACCTGCAAGAATCTTCTTTCTTCAAGCCATTGTTTTACTGGCATCACTTTGTCATTAGAATCTTTCCATTCATTAGCTACTACTGTTGCTACTCTATTTGCTGTAACTTTTGCACGAGCTAATTCTCGATCCAGAGTTTTCCGTTCCTCCTGTATAGTTAAAGCAAAAATTATAAACTTAGTCATATAAGTAGAGATTGCAATTTCAACCCATTTGTGGTTGGGATTTATCTCTAACGGGTCAAATGTTTAGGTTAAAAGATTCTATTTAATAGGAAACTGGACAAATGGGTTGAGCGGGTCATACATGTCAGAAGACCTCCAAAAATGTATTCAAATGCATTAATCACGTAAATCACTTTGATAAAGTTTCAGATTATTACTGCAATAAAGTAGTTCTTTAAACACATTTAACACTTTAATTATTTACCAAAATCCACAAAATAAATAAAAAAAAGGTGTCAAGGTTCTGACCAACCCAGCCTGTTCTGACATGTACAAAGTTACCTGTTTTGACCCTGACTGGACCCCGATACCCAACTCCCCCGTTTTCCAACCGTAACTACAATATAGATTTGTAGAGCATTTACATTCATCTCTTGAACTTTGCGTTGGTAGTCTCTCACTGCATTTGCAGCTGCTCCACCAGCAAGAACAGCCTCTTCGAGTTCACGTACAGTTTGTGTAAGCTTCTCCACTTCAGCAACTTTTTGACGATGCATTTTATCCAAAATTTTATTTTCCTCCTATTAAAAGTGACAGGAACCATGGGTATATATATTGGAAAATCAGGATAATCAATTAAAGTCGTTAATGACAGAAAGCAAACAGAACAATCTTACCTGGCAAATTTCTATCTGCTTCATCAACTCCTGGTTCTTATTCTGAAGATCATCCACCATTGAAGCCTTAGCCAAGGCAACCTGCACTGCTCTCTCAGCTTCAAGTAGAGCGGCTTCTTTTGATTTAGTCAGTCGATCTAACGCTTTATTATCATCCTGCAGCTTAGCAATCTGAAACCCAAAATAAGGCAACGTTATAAATATTCAATCGTTTATAATCAATTAGCATTAACTTGATGAATTTTATTAATCATTGCTGAGAATCCAAACCTCTTGTCGAGCAAGCTTCAGCTCGGCTTCTAATGGTGCAAGGATTGCCTCAATTGGAGGCATATCATCATCTTTTTGAGCAGCATGGACCCTTCTTAGAGTGGCTTCTGCAGCAAACTGAGCCGCCATAGATGCTTTTTTCTCATCATTGAGTTTCTTAATTTCAAGATTCTACATAGCCAGAAAGTATAGTTATGATATCTGAGCTACAATGAAAATAATAAAGAATCTATAGACATAGAAGTGCTTCAATCAATACTTTGGTATCTAGAAGAGATTCTGTCAACTTCAGCTTCTCATCCACCTTTGACAATTCTTCAGTTAGCTAAAGTATATAGAGAAAGACAGAGCAAGATTTCAGGTATAACTTGAAATATAAATAATAATTAGAAGAGATAAATGAGGGCAAAAGGACACAATAATAATTCTTAACAGCATTATGAGATTATAACGAAATCACAAGCTTAGCAACAACTACTTTGTCAGATACTTAATCTTGGCAAATATAATTAATATGTGAAGTTTAAACTGGCTTAGTGTTCATAAATTATGCCATCCCCAATAGAATGCTAATGGAAAACACGAGTGTCTGAGTACAAATGGGAACTTTTACACCCAAAACAAAACAAGTCAACAAACAAAAGGCAAAGCCCCAAGAAGTACACCAAGATAACAACACAAAAACATTGTACTCAGATACTAAAACAAACTTCTCTACCAAATTACTGTTACAATCCAAATGGATACAGAAGTTGTTCTCTAGCACAAACTTGAGCTGATGACAGCCAACAAACAGCTCGACGCAACTGATAAAATACTTGTGCAAGACCATGTTTGGAATTACTTGTACAAGACCATATAAGATCGAAAAAAGGGGGAAATGTGCAGAAGTATGGTGGTTCTAAAAGGAGTGCATATCATCAACAAACCCACGAGGGAATTAATAGGTGGAAGTCATAACATCAGACAAAATGCAGTCTATCTAAATGAGCAAGCTAATATGAACTTAACGATACCAAATGTGTTCAATGTCTAACTCGTTAAATACAACCTGCAACAAACACATTGCAAATTTCCGATAAACAACCTAAACAGTTCAAAAACTTACGCCTCGCATAAACCCGGTCATAAAAACAATTAAGATCCCATAACCACATGCTAAAACAGATCAATATACACTAAAAAATGTATATTCAGCTGAAAATAATCAATGCAAGACATAGTATGGCTATGGAACTAGAAGTTGAGATGAGCAAATCACAGACTAACAACCATCTAAGCTAAATTTTAGCACACAATGGCAGTGCAAAACGAAAACATGAAGCTAAAGCCACTAATTCAAACTTCAAACTAATCAGCTTATCAAGTAAACCACACACTGTAAACAACACAAAATAACATATTTGAAAAACCATAACCTCTTCAACAGCTTTCTCTCTCAAACGCTCGGACAGCTTAAGCGCCTTGATCTCAGCCTGTGCTTCACTCAACTCTCGATCCTTATCTGCAAAAAAAACATCACTCAAATCCCCCACCGGTGAGCACGAACACAACAAATCAACACCACATCAAACTCAAACAACCAAAAAACCACCCAATCCACACGGATCAATCCACATTACTCACCTCTAACTTCATTCTCCAACCGATTGAGCTCCAGCTTCACCGGATCCGACCCGTGGAGCAGGTTTATAAACTCATCAGTATCCAAGCTGGGCCTCCTGGAGCTCCTCCTACGATTAGCCACACCGGAAACCCTCCCACCGTCCTTGAAAGATCCCGACACCGTCAACGGCGTCGTCTCCGCCACCGGAGGCCGTACATTACCAGCGCCGTAGTCTCCTCCGTGCAGAATCTCCGGCACGTCACCACCGCCTCCAGATACCTCGTCCATCAGTCGGATCTGAACTCAATCGCACATCAATCAACCAATGAAACGCTTTATCCGCTAGGGTTTACCAAACGCACAAACACACACTGTAGGAGATAGGAGATGTGTGTGTATGGGTATAGATACAGAGTTTTTGTGCGTATAGGTTACTCTGTGTGTGTGTGTGTGTGTGTCAACTAGGTGAAGAAGAATGAAATGAGATGAAATGAAATGGTGGTGTTTCTCTCTCTAGATTTAGATTGGAGTCATCTCTCTCAGATCTCTGAAGTGGATTTCTCTCTCTAAGACGATGAGTGAGTGATTTATTATTATTATTTAATTTTTAAATATTGTTACACTTTCTTACATGACGGTTGCCAATAATTCTTGCTACACGTGGCGCTTTCACTTGTATTCTATTATACGAATTTTGGATCGGCTTTGAGTTTTAAGTGCCCCGGCGGACCGCCCGTCAATCTATTGATATATTTGAAATCGAATCTGATTGGGTTTTTTTAGTCCGACTCAAACCTAGATTTTAAGTATTTGTAGATTCAAAAAGATATGTGATAATGTAAGAAATTCATGTCATTTACATAGTAAAACAAAAGAGATTTTTGTTATTTAGGTTATTGGATTAACGGGGAGTAATCAAAGGAAAACTTATTTTTCTGAGAATTCTATAAATTAATCTTAAGCATTTGTTTTTAATGGTAAAATTATAATTAACAAAAATATATTTAAAAAATATAAATAAAATATAATATATAAATAAAGAAAAAAAAAACACAAAAATGTTCCCATAGTTTCCCTTTTTCATTAAAAAATAAAATAAAAATTACAAAAAAATAATAAAAAATCTCGTTTTTTTTACGAAATTCGTTTTATACATGTGTGATACCGGTATTACGCATGTGTATAACTAAATTTACACATATGTAAACAACGGATGGACGATTTTTAAAAAATATATATATCCATATGATAGGGGTTGGAAAGAATAAAAAATACTAAATTTTATGGTGAAATTTTTTAAAAAAATGATGTCATGAAAAAAGTTATGAGCGTTTTAAAAAGGGAGGGAAATAGAACATGTGATTTGCATGTGATAAAAAATGAGTGGTTCAAATTGGTTTCTAGAGTCCTCACAAAAAAATGATTCTCAAGATAACCTTACCCTTGAATTAATAATCTTAACTTTCATTTATTGGTCAGAATTAATCCCAACTCAAAAAATTTTAAAGACACTCCTAACTTTAAACTTATTTTCCTTTAATGATCCCTTAGTAATTGAGAGTTAACCATCATTAGCTTTTTTTTTATAAAATAAGGCCAACTATGAGCCATTTTTCAACTTCAGCACTGTCTAATCTCAAATAGGTTCGTTTTCCACCGTCTAACCTCCATCATCACATGAAATCTACCTCCAACGAGTTTGATGATTCAAATAAGGAGGTGAAGATTGACGAGTTTTTTGGTGCGAAAGTTCCAAATTGACGGATCCGATGATAGATTTCAACTTTCTCTTTAGTGTTTTTACCACAAAAACAGTCCACATCATCAAAAAACTAGCAATGTTAACTTTCAGATAGTAAAGGATCGTTGGAGGACAAATAAACTAAAGTTAGTAGTATTCTTAAACAGTTACTGAGTTAGGATCAATCCCGATCAATAAATAAAACTTGAGATTATTACAATCCAATCACCCTTGTTATTTTGCCCTTAAGTTTGATTTGTTTGAATGTATTTGAGTTATTTTATTTCATTCAATCCATCTTTTTCTTTTATGTCTTTGGGTTTTAATAAGTTTGTTATTTTATTTATTACTTTTTATAAACTTAGTTAATTATGTTTGTTAAATTGTTAAATTATTTTATTTATTACTTTTTATAAACTTAGTTAATTATGTTTGTTAAATTGTTAAAATTGTTATTTTATTTATTACTTTTTATAAACTTAGTTAATTATATTTGTTAAATTGTAAAATTAGAAGCATTTAAGTTATTGTACAAATAAAAATTTAAATTAAATGATTTGTATTATGACTTAAATTTCCACAAATTAACAAACATAATTAACTAAGTTTATGAAAATGAATGAAAATAACAACTTTTTAAAAAGTCAGGGATCAAAAGAAAAATAAAGATATTTTTGTATGAAAATAATAAAATAGACCAAACTCATTCTTTAAAATGATGATTAACTCAAAATAAAATAGTGTGTGAGTTTTAGTTACGAAAATATAATAGATTAAAAAAGTTTAGCTTTTAATATACGTATTATATTGATTATTAATCAAAGTAAGAAAGAAATGTTTAAGTGTTTACTAAATGTATTACATAAGTGAAATATGAAGTTAACTAAAGTTCAATGTTAAGAATACATTGATCAGCAACAATCAGATGATTGGTAGCAATTGGTTGTTCATCGCAAGTGGTGTTGATAGACGGGACTTGTAATTTCTGACTTGTTTAATACATAACTAAAAACTATAATTTTTTATATTTTTACATATATAAAAATAATTAAAATCAAAATGATAGACTTTATTATTTCATATTTTTTGTTTATTAAAACATATAAAAAATCTTTTGCATATTTGATATGTAAGTTCTGGACGTTTTCTGTAACATGTTCAACACGATAAGACCTGCTTTGTCAGTCCTATTAATAGGCATTGGTTTAGCTTAGTTTCGAATTATACGTGGTGAATGTTATCATTTATTGTTTATTATCGTTTTTATATTACACTTCTTACCTAGGTGTGGGACTAGATTCAGGGGTTTTAGAAAATAGCATGAAATGAGAGTCCATAACAATTTATTTCAATTCGTTTTTTCATTACTTTACAAAATATAATCAATCGTATATCTTTAATTTAATCTTCATTCTTTGGACACTTTTATTAACTAGAAGTTGACAACTGGTATAATTAGTTTGAGTGTCTGGTTCGGCTTAACACAAAGAAGTTGATGGATCAAATTGATAAGATGGTAGAATGGTTTATGTGAAACTTGATTTGGATATATTCGATCTTAAAAACATATTTGGGCTATGGAGGTTGAAAATGCAATAACTTTTTGTGCGTTAGGGAATTTCAAGGCACTTGTTACAGCCTCGTCGTACACGTCTTTAGTGACCTCTATATTCCAAGGAACCAGTTTCTCTTCAAAACTTATCCTTAATCATTCGACCGGATACACTACCAGTAGCGTTTACAAGGTTAATGACACACCATATGAAAATCCTCTTCTACTTTTCCATTAATTTCAAATTAATGTTTTTAAAAACACGTATCTACTCTTCTAAACTACACCAAATACTAATCTACCTCATGTTAGGATCTAAATTTAATAAAACTAAATAGGTTCACCTTGACTCGAGTTCCCATCTAATTTTGCTTCAATCATTCTTTCCCATGATTTAGTAGTATAACTTGAGAGCTTAATCCTCCTATGGTTAGCATTACACTAAGTCCCTCGTTTGTTTTTTTAGAGAGGAACTAAAACACTCTGATAGGTGAGTGAACCCATTTGGCTTATAAATCTCGTACCAATGCTCGTACAACCGATATGGGACAAGTCTCATACCTTGTAATGATTTCAGTCCCTAACACTATTAATCTAAAATATTTTTCTGTTTGAATGATAATATTCGAACTTCTTTCTTATACACTCTACGCATTAATGGGTATGTTTTCGTGCAATCATTTTAGCCCTTCACATCTTCCTAAGGGATCTCCCCACGTATTTATGTGTGATATTATGGCAATAGCATTTGTTTAGTTGTTCACTTTAGACAGTGGGATTCTCGTTTTCTTCTTGGTTGGGTCTACTACTCTTGGAAACATTGTTAGAAACATATTTGTCTTCACAATCAATTAATTTAATACCATCTTAATTATTTCACGTTTTTTGTCAAATAATTTACTTTATCTTCCTTAGAAGGAAATTCATCTTTTATGCTTTAAAGTGATGGCTCGTTATTCAAAATCGATTTTGCCTTTTGTGACTATAATAAGGAACTCAGTTGATCCATTTATCATAATAAGAAATTCAATTGATCAAAATCAAGATCCACTTTAAAAAGTGTTTGACTTTTATCACTACGCTACCAACCCAAATGACATTTTATTAAATAAATATCAACTCCATCGTAGAAATGAACGTCCGGGCATAAATCTAAACTAAGATCAATTGATTGTGTTTTCTTCTTAAGAACTAGAGCAACCGGTGATCTCTCATTTCCTATTATTCACTTAGGTCAACACTCCCGACCCATCAATGGAAAAACTAAAACAAAGACCAAATTATTGGATCTATTTTTTTTATATAAAACGGGGCTCCAAATTTCTTGGGGGTGTAGTAGGTAACAGTCTTGTTTGCACAACTATCCAACTGGTCAATAGGCCTTTATCATTCTAATTGTATCTTTAAGACAATTAGAACATTAATTTCAGTGTGTTTTCATGTAAACAAAGAAGGTTTTTGAAAGAAGTAAATGAAATTTTTCTTGCTTATTTATAATTTTAGAGCCCTTTCTTTAGTGTCCAGTTTGATGGATAATCAAAACAATTAGCTTCTTCATAAAATACACCAGCATTAAACACAACTGGCCATGAGGCCATGAGGGGCTCTGTGAATCATACAATTTAATCAGTATTCCACCAGCATAAATTTGTTTAAGACAAACAATAGTTTACTATTTAATTTGGGATGATTTATTTGTGCATAAATTTGATAAACCACATACTTAAACTGTTTATTTATAAATCAATGTTCTAACTCATGGCCAGCATATTCGTGAATCTTTGAATCATGTTAAATGGTTATATAATATCATAGTTCACATGAAAGACTTGATGAGGATATTAAAAGCTTATGTTGGACATGGATTGTAGAAATCAAGAACATACAATATGTTGTCAATAAAGTTAATCTAGATATCGTTTAGATGTTTATCAAAATTGACACATTTATAACCGTACGAATCAAAATTGTCACCTAAGTCAGTTATACCAGTCAGTGTCGCCCAGTGAAAAAAATCATAAGCTAGTTTAGGGCTCCATTTGAAAAGAAAAAAGAGTTATTTATAGTGTAGATATTAGTATGTAATTTGATTTTTTAGCAATATGTTGTAGTGTATTTGCAATGGCTCCACCGTATTTTCGAATCCCACTAGTTATATTTTTTTAAATCATTATACTTTTTATTGGTTTTAAATTTCACAGGCCCATCATAGGTCACAATGGATGCATATTATTTATTTGTTACAATTCAATATCTTTTTTCCCTCATTGGTTATGATGTTAAAGTATTGTAAACCGTTGTGACCCGACTTGAAAAGGAGCCCATTTACTTCGCTTTGGCCTCTAATATTTTTACGCTGTCCTTGGTGCCAATAATACATAATCCTAAGTATTCTTAAGTACACTATAGTAACCCTAAAATAATGTCTCACATAAAATTCCAACAACTAATTTCGTCATATCATATTATGAACGTTAGAATTGTAACCAATGCGTGTCTATATATAATATATGTTTGTGTTAAAAATTAATCTCATTGAGCGGGCCTTAATCTTTTAACAATATAGTGACGGGAGTTGATTTTTTCCCTTTGATTTTAACAAATAACAATTTCTTAGAAAATGGGTCTAATAACTTAAAAAACACACTTAGACCAACATGCTTATGGCCCTACACAATCTATCGTGTCTATTGTCGGGTAATTGATACAACATTGTGTCAATTTATGTCAAGGGAAAAATAATGTTTTTGTTTTTATTTTTATTTTTAATATGTTAAAAAAATATAACCAGAAGTCCAAGACAACTAACGATCATTTTTATAGACTTTTAATTCCTATCAAGAATTTCTTTCACGCCGGATCGGATCTGGATATTTAAGACTTTATCTTACTTTCTAGGAAGTAAAAGAGCATCCGTTCTCTGGCCACTTGCGGATCCATCTCCGAGTCATGTGACTGCTTGCTTACTAATGTCCTTGGGCTAGTCGCGTATGTAAATTGGTTTTTGATTGACCAAATCCCCAAGTAGCTCATCTACGTGGCAAGGATGTTTTGGATATTTAGATTCGATGGCCCTTTTGCAAAGGTTCACAAGAAACTTACATGTCATGTTCTTGGCTACCCTATGGTGTGTTAATCATGATTATAACGGGAAAACCTTCAATAATATATTTCTGACACCGAAGAATAAACTTTCCTCTTTTCTCTAGATTCAAAATACGAGGAAACTTCATAATATCGATTGCCTATTTTGATGTAATTTAATTTTAAAATTTACGCTTGTACTCTACCACGTTATCGCATTGCTAGTTCCCTATAATAAAATCTTTGGTTGGGTATTCATAAAAATAAATAAAAATACTAGCTATAGTATTCTTTCTTTAGGTACAAAACTTAGCTGGGAACAATGGTCCGGATCAATGATGGTGTCCACAAACCTTATCGCACAGAACAAACGAAGCTCTCTCTTTATCATCTTGCTTTATATGCAACAAAGGATGAGTCTCCAGGACCGTTTAAGGGAGTTGCAACACAACACAACACAACACACAATGAAGAGAGGTAGATTAGAACATTTAACATATCAAATTGGGAACTAGTAACACAAGATTGACACTTAGAACACTAGCAAATATGAGACATAACAAGAACATAAAACAACACAAGTGTTTGGTTTTCAAGGATGTTATATATTTCTCTCAAATTCTTTTACAAGTGTACAAACATTCAAATAAAGATTAATGGCTAGTGAATCTTTGTGTTTATAGAATTACCATTTATAGAACTCTAAAGTTTAAAGATTGAGAAAAAAAATTTAAGATTATGATGAAGAAAACTACAACAAATCTTTAAACAATAAAAATAAAGGAAAATATCACAGAATAGTAATCAAGTTTCAAAAGTGTTCTAATTTAGTCACTCATGCATATTTTTCTCAAATTGAACCTCCAACGATCAAATCGAGCCATTACCAAATTTTATTATGACAAGAAAGTAATGATGGAAAAGACATTGGAGTTAGAATTTTCAATATATAAAATTATATTAAAAAATAAAAAAAACATGTTAATTATGAAAAAAATAATAAAAAGTGCTTAAAATTTACGTCAACGTTCTATATCAGCATCAAAAGATAGAAAAAAATATTTTCTAACTGTATCCAAAAGTATAACATGCTAAAAAATATGTTATGATTTTTAATTTGTATAAAATATAAAATGAATGATTTAATTGGAACACTTTTAAAACTTGAGTTATTTAATTGGAACACTTTTGAAAGTTGATTACTATTTTACAAAATTACCCTTTAAAATAAAGATAGAGATGGTCTTTGAATGCTCTAAGACCTCCTAGGGTGTTACCTTTACCTTTAAAGTTGGGACACTTAACGTAAAAGTTATTTTTACCAAATCACAGAAAATGTTCTATAATATTAGCCAATAATAATTATTAGTAGTATTGGTTCTATTATCATTATTATATTCTAGTTATTGCTTTTATTAATACTATTTTTATTCATCTTTACTATTAGCTTTGTTACTATTACTATTCAGGCTTTTGAGAAAACAAAAATTGTCATCTAAAAGTTCATAAGACACCTGTTTAAAATTATAGATGAACATCTTCACCTATGTTTTAATTTAGTTGTTGAATGAGGCTAGAATCTAATAACCATATCCTGAAATCTAACAGGTTAGATCTTTATTACACACTCCTACGCTCTAATCAGTATAACTGAAATTGCGAGTCGCAAGTTCCTTCTTAAATAGAGATATAGCATGATTGCATTTTCACCAAAATGATAAAAAGTATTAGTAGTAATGTGATAGTAATAAAAAGTGTTATCACGCAGACAACCACGTCAACAGTGTGTGAGAGTGAAAAATAGGTGTAGTCAAGGTGTGATAGTTCAAAATATGAGTTGATGAGATTTTTTTATGGTTGATTGAAAAATATAAACACACAACAATCAAGTCTGATACTCTAAAAACATGTTTTTAAGCAAATGACAAAAGCAGCCCCTTATATACAAAGAAACAAATCCAAACATGCATTTATATACCATTCAGAAATTGATAAAAACAAAAACCATTTTTCACCATTTGAAGAAAACTGGGATAGAAATAAAGAAACTGTAAAAAAGTATCAATCTTTGTCTTTTACCATTTTACCCATAAACTTGTTTGTATGTGCAATATATGTCTCCAAGACTGCTTTCTTCTTTCCTTGATCATTGTTCAAGCCATTTTTTAGTAATCAAACCATTTATGGTGAACTCAAAAGGGGTATCGCGATCAAGCCATCTCCTCGAAAACCATCAGCTACAGAGGCAACATAAAAGTGATGAGCAGAGTCAAGAGCTTGAGAACGGTTATCTATGACTTCTATGGTCAAACAACCAAGCTTTAGATGCAATATTAAGGTACATATTTATATGGAAGATTTCAGAGATGTGGCTTTATACGAGCACTTGACAATAACAAATAACAGAGATTTTAATTTTCATAACAAACAAGCATTGTTAATTTTGGATAAAAACTTAACCATCTTGACTATAGAAAGTCAAACGGCAGGTAGAAAATTAACAGAAAGTGTTACCTTCGAACAAACTGGACAAGTTTCGCTTCTCTCATTCCATTCATAAATGCAACTTAGGTGATAATGGTGAGCGCATTTTGTCATAATCCGGGGATTTTCAATGGTATATTCTGCAACAAATATATATCAAACTCAAAGGTTAACTCCCATATAGGGTCATCAATTTAAAGGTAGAAGATTTTCAACCTTTTAACTTATGAATAGATCCAGATGAGTTGATGTTTTATTTCTAATACGCCTACAACAACAAATAAAAAAATAATAGCTAAAAAGGAAACATATCAAACAGGTCAATCGGATTGAAAAGTCCCAAGTGTGTTTCTACTGTGTGCAACTTCCTAAATCTTTTTATTCAGAATATTTTGGATCTTTGCTGAAAAATAATTTTTACGATCATAATATATAACTTTATATTTTAAGATACAAGAGAACATGAAGAAAAAGTGTTTAGGGTCAATCCAACCCGACTTGTTTCAACCTGAATCAAAGAATACCCCTTTTGGCCTTGCCACCTAACCTCCCATTTTGCCACATCTACTCCATGTGGATCATTCAAAACAAAGAATACTGATGACGGTATTCTATATTAACAACTATGAAGTAAATAAACAAACACTATGCAATTAAAAGCAATAGATTTGACCTCAAGGGATCAAAGTATGTCTTATTTTATGTTACCTTCAAGACATATTGGACAAACATCCTCATCATCCACCGAAACTGTGTTGAAATTACTTTTCACTTTGTCAAGTGCTACCATTGGAGGGATCTCGGCATGGTATTTCTTTGAGCCCTCTTCACTTGGCATCGACTGAAAGTTGCTTTCACAAACTGGTTCAGGTTCTACGAGTGAATGGCTTGAACCTTTTGCATGCCTCATGAAAGATATGCCACTACCACTGCTGCTAGATCCAGATGAACCAATATGTGCTATAGTAGGCTGTGAAGAGCTTTGACCTTGATAAAACCAAGATGATGTTTCCGTTCCTCTTCTTCCAAGAACCGCTTCACACTTTTGAAGGATACAATCAGTGTTAGTTGTTAAAACCTAAATTTTGAAGATAACTTGTAAGGAAATGAAATCTAATGTATGACGTATAGTTATTTAGATTTTATTTTTCTTGGTTTGGTTTTCAACTATAGCGGCATCTTGAAACTTGTTTTAAAGATAACTTGTAGGGAAGTGAATTTTAAGGCATGAAGCATTAACTATCAAGATTTTATATTATGTTGGTTTGGTTTTCAACTATACGGTTGTTTGAATTTGCGTTTTGAAACTTGTTTTAAAGATAACTTGTAGGTAAGTGAAATCTAATGATGAAGCATTAGCTATCAGAATCTCATTTACATGTTGGATCTGTTTTCAACTATAGGGATGTTCGGATGTGAACTTTGGAACTTTTTATGTGATATAAATAATCAGAATCAAATAGAATGGGGTGTGATAGGCAATGTTTGGATGTATAATCAGAATCAAATAGAATGGGGTGTGATAGGCAATGTTTGGATGTGCTATTCTCGTTTAGCGGAGTGATACTCAGATAACCAATTGTGTCTCTAGTTTGGCAGCTCTGATATTTAAGTAGCTACCAAAAAAGAGCAAGGTATAAATTTAAAAACGATACTTATCTTCTATTAGAAACAATAATATATAACTAATTTGTCAATAAACTAAAAGGATATAATTTTTTTAGCTATTATCATTTTCATAATATCCCCCTGGTTGTGCTAAGGATGGATTTACGTTATGGCTTTTTCATAATATCAATAATTGGAATTGTATATGAGAAGTATCTAAAATTGGTAAGACAAACTAAGTTTCGACATTTGATAATAAAGAGTCATATAAATATCGGTGAACCCATCAAACAACTTAGATATTTTACAGACATCAAAATAAAACATATACTGTTGATTAATATATAGAAAAGGCAAAACAGAGATCACTGAATGTTCTTGGCTTTTCACTCCCATATCTAAATAAAAGACATATATCAATCATAGATTTAGACCATCACAGCCATATCTATTACATCACTTTTGTCTAATTATCATCTAAGTTAGTAATGGTCAAAGCCAAGATTAAAAGAATTCCACAAATGGCAACATATATGATTATAATACTTAAAATTTTAAAAAATGAAATTGAAATTTTTTTGTCGTATGCAAGCAAGATAATAACCTTGAAAGAAGGGTTTAGGTCACAAAAGAAACATTAGATCAGATGTCTCAAACTGTGATTTATTAGCAATGTCATGAAAGTGCACGACTAGACCTAGAGAAAAGACATAAAAAAACTCTAGTCAAAATGACGTTTATATTATCTGAGTTCACCGAGGAAAACAGAGTTAGTCATCATGTTCCATAAGGCTACGAACAAATACGCTTATACACTAAAAGATTTTACACATATGTCAAGAGGTGCATGATAAATGGAATTATGAATTATCATCAAACGCAGACTCTACTAACATTATGTTCTTATTAGCAATAGTACTACAAAAAACATCGAGGCAGGTATAGAAGCTTACAGACATAATTACAAACCAGAGCCATCAGAAGGATTTTAAGATTCTTATGGCAATTAGATAAGAGTACATGCAAACACAGTCAAAACTAGATGAAAGAGTCTCATCAAGATCACAAATTGTTATCAAAACAAGCTCAAAAGGAGGCAGATTAGCGATCAAAAACCGAAAGAACACTACGACTTATAAAAGGCGGCATACAAAACTAGATATCTTTTGTCACATAATGTAAATCAAATAACATTAAGCACACATAGCCTGCAAGAAAACTAACCTTATTGGTCAAATTCTGTATGAACAAAGTGAAATTATCCTGTGCATTCCTAGTAGCCACATCACTCGACTCTTGAACTTGTTCATCATCATCCGAGTCTAAACTTTCATCATCCGGCTCGGGCGCACGAAAACAAGAACACAAGGATCCCATTATGCAATTTGATCAGCTTTAATCTCTACAAAAGTGTGATTCAAATCGAACCCATCAGTAAAATATCCAGCAATCATCATTCACACAATAAAAATCACCACAAACTCACATTAAAAAACGCAGTAATTAACCAAGTAAACAGAATACAACTACATAACAAGCAAAAAAAAGAAATCAGAGGCGACCCACACAATCATACCATTAGGGTTCAACAAAGAACCCCAAATTAGACAATCATACTAAAATTAAACACGATCGATCACACAAAAAGCAAATATAATCAACAACAATGTCTCAAATTCACGTGAATTCGAAATTCAAGTCAAAAAGTACACAAAACAACATATATACCAAAGTGAAACCCCAAATTCGACAGTCAACATCGATTCCCACAAGCAAAAACAAGATCCCACATGAAAAGTCACAATCTTTCGCAGAATAATCGATGAAATAGCAGAATTACTGAAACCCCACCTCGTATAAACTAACCGATCGACAGTAATTTACACCGACTGATGAAAAGATTGATTATGATGAGCTAGAGAGACAAAAAGAGGGTGTATATCGAACAACAGCAGTCATCAAAGGTGAGTATTGAACAGTTGAAAGTGATAAAGTGGATTCCAGAATTAGCGTCAACGTTGGACTGAAAGCGACTCTGGTGTTATAGATTTTTCGATTGATCCGATTGTGTCGTCGGACGTTAGGGATTTGGTACGCATAACAATTTCATGAGTTATTGTGATGATTGATTTCATAGTTTACAGAGGATACGTTTCATTGCCTTTTGTAGATGATTATCAAGTCACAATCACTTATCTAAGTTATTATCACTAATGATGGTTTATTATTTTATGTTATACAAGTAAATCTTTTAAGAGTGAAAAAATATTCATTCTGTTATGAAGCTCCCTCCCTCCGTATAAAGCATTGTTTTGTAAAGTGCATCGATACGATATAAAAAATAATCATGAGTGTCTGTGGAATTAGTAACGAGCTAGTAAATCGAGTATAATAAATTGATTACTTATGGGTTTATAGAAAAGTTGATAAAAGTGTTTATGCTAAACCATTGATAAGTGGCCCGTCTCTTTGCTTATCAAATGGTTTTTGATATCAGATTCATCGGTTGAACTGATTTAAGTCTGGTTCTTAAAGCATTGATACGAGAAGTCTTACTAGTTTGATTTAACAACTTTTTACGTACGTCTAGAGATCTAAACAAACGTACAACTATAAATCATGGATTAAGTTCTTATGAAGATGGTTATTCTCAAATAACTAAAAGTGACGTGTATCAATAATTTAGTTTTAACTGGATATTTTTTAAATTTACCGGTGTATAAAAGTATAACTAAAAACAAAAAGAGGTAATCTAATTTTGTAGAGTTGCATACTTCCTTTTTTTTTAAAAAAAGTGAGATATATTATATCTAGTTTGTTACAATGATACATTTTACTTTTTTAAAGTCAATTAACAATAATTAACGTACATACTACTATAAAATATGATGACATGATTAAGATTCCAAAACTTAATAAGCATAATATTAAAGCCTAATATTAAAACATGACAGTTGACAAAATCGCTTGAACATGACAATAAACATATTATCCTTCTTCCACCACACTCCACTAAACATGCCAGAGCTCTTTCTCACCCACTCACCACTCTCCACCATTAGTTTCTATTGGCTTCCACTTACCATCAAACTTCTGACTTTTGCGATATTTTCTTTAGGGGGTGTGAATATGTTAAACTAAAATTATGGATTGTACTTTTATCTTTCAAACTTTTAATCTCTTCATAATCAATAGTTTTACATGCCGTTAGACTATACTATAACATCATTAATAAAAAGATTATAACACTATTTAAAATGTAAGTTTTGAATTCCGTACAACTTGGATAGCCTTTTTAATCGTGTATATCAATTTCATGTAGAAGTGTTTTGCTGGTACACGAAGTCAATAATCGCATAAGACATAAAGTGTTTCTACGAATAATGAGAAATTACTTTTTGTGAAAAGCGAAGTCTTGATTCGGACATTAAATAGATCAGATGATCTTTTTATATAAGTGGGAATACAACAAAACTTTTGAACACTTCGTAAAACAGTATAACTACTTGGTGGTTATAACTGTAAAAAAGTATCAGTTATAATAGTTATATCAGTTATAATAGATAAAACCATTAGTTGAAACTTTAGTAAACAATTTCATTATGATCTAGCTATGACCCATGCCAAGGACGTTCTCTTTCAAAACCCCCATGGTTTAGAGGCACAACTTTAAAGATCTAAGCTTTTGAAGTTCTAATATTATGCATTGAATTTTTACTTCACACCTCTTAACTCGTATAAAATTTTGTTTATGATTTCTCATTTGTTTTTCAAGTAAATCCTAATTACTCAAATTGTCTTGATAACACTAAAATCATCAACAATAAATGTTTTGATTTGATAATTTTGCATTTCAATCATCTTGAGTCAGTTACATATACTACATGTAGATACACATGGTTGTAATACGCATATATATATATATATATATATATATATATATATATATATATATATATATATATTTGCATACATAGGTATCTATCCGTAAGTATGTGTATGTTTAGATGTGTGTGCGTATTCGTACCAAATGATGATATGATGTGAACCATGACCATCACATGTTTACTGGTAAGCGTTGACTTTAATGTGTACTAAAGTAAAAAAATTTGAAGAAAAAAAAAACAACTTTAATGATTCATGGCCGTTTCTTCTTCATTTTCATTTATCTAATTTTCTTATTTCTAACACACAGACGTTCTCATAAACATATACCTAACACACACACAACGTCTTGCTCACCCTCCTCCGATCATGGCTATCTCCTTCTTTGTCCTTGTTAATTGAAACACTACGCCTTCAGGCCTTAGCCATCGTTTTTCAATGCAATGACAGAACGCATGGAGTTTAAACCCTAGTTGTCACCTCTTCCATTATATACCACATAATGCCATCATGTGTAACATATATATACTATCTATTATAGATCACCTAATATGTTATATGGTTATTTAGTTATGTAATGCCTTATTTGTTGTGCGGTTATTTAATCACATGATACCTTATTTGTAACATTCTGTTTCTTATATTACCTAGGGACCAACTTACGCTTTTCTTAAATAAATTCTTAGACATTGCGAAAATTATATTTTCACCCATGCTTTTCTGGTGTTGTAATTGGTGGGAAAAGGTTTCTAATGGACCCGAAGATATTATCATAAATACTGTTCAAAGCTTTTGGTTTTCAAAAACAAGAATCTTCTTATTCTTCATTTAATACCATACATACTCCCTAAACCATACTTCTTGTTGGAATCGATGGTTTGGGAAGTTAAATGTGAAATATATGGCGTTGAATCTATCATGAAAGTTTATAGGATGTTAGATAGTTTGTTAGAATTAATGGCCTTCGAATAAAAATCATGTATGGTAATGCATGTCGACTTTAGCACATGATCACTACTCTATTTTGACATATTTGGGAATGGAAGATCATTGCCATGCGTTTTAATCTTAGCTTGCACAAAGTCCTTTATTGGCAAGTTACTATAGTAAAATAGATACCTAATCAATCAAAATGTTTCAAAACTCTTGGGGTTAGGTTGGAGGCTTATTACAAGAGATTGTTTGATTGTCATCAAAGATGGTTGCCTAGACGACACAATTTGACATATCAAAAATGCTTTATCTATTGAAGTGATACGATTAATTGCCCACCTTTAGGGGTCGTTTGGCTCATTGAGGGGGCGTTTGGTTCACTGAGGGTGCGTTTGGTTCGTGAAATTTGTTGGAATTGGAATTGGAATTTGAAATTGGAATTCGAAGGAATTGTATTTGGAATTCAATATTTTTTATAGGATTTGAAATTCAAAGGAATTGGAATCCGTTGATGGAATTTAAATTCCAAATGCATTTCTAATAACAAAATATTTATAAAGGAATTGAAATTTATCACCCGTTACAAACCATCACCACCTCAATAACCACCGATCATCGCTGCTACATACCACTAACCGTTGCCGACGTCACTGCCGAGTGCCGACAATCGAGCGCGACCACCAACCACGTCCGTTCTTGAAAACCGACCATACCCCACTATCGCCACCAACCGATGACGCCCCACGGTTCGGTAACAGAGGTTGGCAACAGTCGATGGTTAGGGGTGACAACGATCAGCGGTTAAGGGTAAACGGTCGTCGGCGTTGGGGTTGTGTGGCGTCATCAGATGTCGGGGCGGCAATCTAGCGGCGACAAGCAACAGTGGGAAGGGACGGTCAGGGTCGTCAGCGGTAGGGGCGGTGGTGGTCGGGGTCTGCGGCGGTCGGCAGTCGGGGGTGGACGGTGGTGGTCAACGGTCTGGGGTTGGCGGACAACAACGGCGGTCGGGGGCGGCGACGATTGGGGTTGTCGGTAGTGTTGGCTAGTGGTGGGCGGGGTGGTAGGTGGTGGTTAGTGTTGGAGGCGGGGGTTGGTGGAATTTGAAATCCTTAATATTTAGAAGGATTTTGAAGTCCTTCATTGGAAGGAATTTAAGGTAATGGATTCCAATTCCAATTCATTTCTCAACCAAACACATGCAAAGTGGAATTTAAATTCCAATTTCACGAATTCCTACAAACCAAACACAATTACCAATGAAATTCAGATTCCAATTCTATTAAAATCCTGCGTACCAAATGTCCCCTGAATGTTTTGCAAAGGAATTGGAATTGAAATCGAAATCTTGTTAAAATTAATAATGTGTTTGGTTGATCAATTTTGAGTGAAATTGAAAATTTAATCTTGAACATTTATTGGATTGTTAAACATTTCATGAGTAAGTGGAGGAATGTGAATTCCAATGAATGAGGAAAATTTTCCAATTCCAATTCCATCAGTTGACCAACCAAACATGATTTTGAATGAAAAATTTTCCAATTTCAATTCCGAAAAATTCTATGAACCAAACGGGACCTTAGAGTATTAACAAGTGAATAAACTTGGGAGGTGAATTGCAGCTTCTTATTAGTTCATAAAAGCATTTTGTATCGATTAAAAAACAAAAAGAAAACATTTTAGGTTTCAAAACAACTCATAAATGGTTATTTTTTTGAACGGTAAATATGCAACCTTGCTTCGAAAGATATGTGTTATCTTAATCAAATCCACCTATCTGTGTCACAGTCAGGACTGCACCCGGCCCCAACCCTCTCAGGCGGAAACACATTGCCGAAAAAACCTGACTCATAAATAGAAGTGTTTTCTCAAAACTCATGTACCAGAACACATTGTTAATATGACACGACAACTTCAATGTCATGCATATCGAAAAAATGTAACTGAAAATCTTTTAAATTATCATATGAAAAATATTCAAAACTAAATACAATGTAAAGACAATGAATTATGTATAGCTATTTTGCTATTGACTGGATATGCATATTTTTAAGGCTAACAACAATCTAGCTGAAATACTGGTGTATTTTAGGCTGAAATACTGGTGTATTTTAATCAAAATAATTAAATAATCATAGTATTAAGAAGAAGAAAAATTAGGCTGAAATACTGGTGTATTTTAACCAAAATAATTAAATGATCATAGCAAGAAGAAGAAAAATCAGGAGAATTGTAAGTATGGATTCTAGTAGACAAGTATTAATGGTGAACCAAATTTCATTATCAATCTAGTTGGAGATGTAAATTATTAATAACTAGGCTATAAACTTATGTATTATATTGATTGAATAAATAATATATTTAATTAAATATTATATAGTAGTAATACAAAATTAAAAATCAAGAAGAAAAGTTATTTATTTGCTAGTACGGTATAAACTTGTTTATTATGTGAAGAAGTAAAAGCAGAAAAAATAAATAATACAAATAAAAATTTAGGAGACTAAGAAACATAAGCGTGAAACATTGACTTATTTATTCCACACAGGTTAAGCATGAAACTTAAAGACACATTTAGTTAATTAGGAGAGGCTTTAGAGACTTGGAGTTATATTTTTCAACTATAAATGTATAATTTTATTTCGTTACAAAAATTGATATTAAAAATTATAATAACCAAGTATTATGGTAGTTTACTTTCTACCATTCTTGCTGCGAACCATCCATAAAATGATAATATATTTAAATAAAAATTTCTATAAAAAAAGTATGAATACCAATAGTTGAGTTATGGTAGAACCAACCAAAATTAATAAGCATTGCCGCATTGGGACACTCTTTATTGCCGTGTTGGATGATGACTCCCGTCCAAATGCGTTTCACGTCTCACCCCAAAAACGGCAATAACATCCATTTGACTTTAGGGATAACACTAGTATTGTTGAAAAGTTTAATGCAAAACTAAGTTTTTATTTACTCATTCAGATATTGTGTAAGAGGACGTCATAAGTTGAGGTGAACAAACTTATTACGTTTGAACACCACGCTCCTAGGGGCAATAGGGGCGTATCTAGCAAAACTAAGTTTTTAGAGTTTTGGCTCCACGACATCTTTCCTTAGCATCTACATTTTAACTAGAGTTAATTTTAATTTTGTTCCATAATTTTTGACAAAAGTAACAATTTTTCTAATTGAAGATATAGCTTACTTTTTAAAATTTTATAAGTTGTTTTAATTTCTATCAAAAATTTTATTATATTGGATCAAGTTGAAACAACTAATGAAATTTTAAACAAGTGATGAAACCATTAGATTAAAACTGAAATATTTTAAAAACTTTTGAATGTAAATTGATGTTTTTAATTTTTTTTGAGAAAAATCATTATTTTTTATCAAACCTTAGGAATCAAAACTGAGTTTTTTTAACTAATTCTCACATTCACACAAACATTGTTATACCCCTTAATTGTAATAGTTGTCATTTTTCTATCACTATCACTAAATCACTACAGATGGTCTTATCAAATATACAATTGTTACTTATGAGTTTGTGTTCTTATTTATTAGAGCTTCGTAACAAGCTACGAAGTATCTAAAATAAATTAACATAAATAAACTATTGATGTTGACATGATGTACTTAAAATTTGAGTTTTAATAAGTTAGGTGATATGTCTTCCTACAAACTTTAAGGGATTTATAAATAAGAAAAGAACAGTGTTTCTGTAAATATACAGATTAACAAGATTTTTTTCTTCATTCACAATCACTTACAACTGTTTATTAAAATATATTAAACACATTCACATAAACACAGAAAACCTACTGTTAATGCTCTTATACGTTGCATAATTCCATCACACAACCCTTAAGGGAACGTTTGGTTGGAAGGAATTAAATGAAATTGGGAAACTAGTATAATTTTCAAGTAAAATTATGTTTAAGTGGATAATGAAATATAAAACCAAAGAAATGTTTCACTTCAATTTCCCTTGGTTGTGGGATTTCAAATTCCCTCTCTAGGTGGAAATGAAATCTCACAACCAAGAAAATTTAAGGTGAAACATTCCTTTGAGTTTTAGTTTTATTACCTACTCAATCATAATTTTTCTTGAAAATTATACTAGTTTCCCAATCCCATTCCATTGCATTCCATTCCATTCCATTCCATTCCTTTCAACCAAACTCCCCATATAGAAATCAGATGCTAGTATAATTTTCAAGTAAGTTGTGTTTGAATGAACAATTAAAACTAAATCCAAGAGAATGTATCATCTTAATACCATTGGTTGTAAGATTTCAAAATCCTTTCACCTAAAGAGGGAATTTGAAATCCCACAATCAAGAGAATTTAAGGTGAAACATTTCATTGGGTTTTACATGTTATTACCCAATCAAATATAATTTTACTTAAAAATTATACTAGTTTTTCCATTCCATTCATTCTAATCAAATGTCCCAAACATTATATTAGTTTTTTAGCGGATCTAACCATCCTACTTTTCTTTAAATTCATCGTTTATTGAGAATTAGATTTTAATAATCCAAATTAATAACTATTGGCCATTATTAACCTCAATTGATAATTTAGTGGTTGTTTGATTTGCTTCTGGCCTGGTCAAAATGTCTGACTCACTGACCCGATCAGATATTTTGACCAGTTAACGTGTTTGATTTTCACTCTTTCGCATCTAACCCGGTTCGGCACCACCGACCCATGCATATTTTTCCCTTACCCGGTTAGTCTTGAAACAACCCCTTACTCGGTCAGCCCTTTCTGACCGAGACTTGAATTTTCAAACAACCCTTAGTCTAACTATTCGTTACCTTTGATAGTTTCTGATGCACGTATCACGTGACGTGGCTCTTGGCTTGACATATAACATAGTTACAATTAAAAATAGAAATATAACATAGTTACAATTAAAATTATAAATGTATTACTTAATTTTTTTTTCAGAAAAAGATTATTCTATGAAATTATTTAAAGTAACACTTTGTCATCGGTTAAGTATTACATATTTAAGAGAATTTAATTCAGACTTTACGTGATGCTAAAATAAACGATCTAGCCCGTAAACAAATCAATTACTCAAACACAAAAATTATTTTCAACTAAACATGTAAACCACATACACATGACCCCTTTTATTCGAGGACTAATATTTTCAGATAGATTATAAAAAATGTAAATCTGTGATTGTTTAAAATCTTATTAAATAGATAAAGATAACAAGAAATACCAATATTCTATGACATATAATATTTGATAGATGATCTTCCTACTTTAATAAATAAAATAAAATATTAGGATTACACGTATCAACATCATAATTATTCTTACAAAATTTCTCACCCCTCTCTCGTATTAAATTATTATTTTAACTACTAATACTTCTATTTATCATTTTTTGAAATTTCATAAATTAAGAAAAAGATATATTTATTAATTTTAATTCTAAATAAATAAATTTTATAAAAAATATTTTTTTCTAAAACATAAAACTTGTTTAAAAATATGAAATATTTAAAATTGTTATTTTTAAAAGAAAACTTTTTAAACAAAAATAATAAAATTTGGAAGTTATAATAAGAAGATTTTTAAATATGATATTTTTATATGATTTGTTTTAGAACAAAATATTTATTTTTTTGGAAAAATATAAAAACAAATTTTTAAAAAGTTAATATAACTATTTTATTATTTATAATCATTTCTTATACATAATTTCAATCATATCATATTGTAAAATATTATTTTATAATTAATAAATTTCATTATATTAATATTTTTTATTCAACCCGTGTAAACACACGGGTTTACTACAGAAAGTAAACTTTTTTTTATTTGTTGCTCCCTCCTCTCAACTTGTAAAAATTATTTATTTTTCTTTTTATGTTTTTTTATTTACCATATTATCTATTGTTATATTAAATTATTAAAGTTTTATCTGGTTAGTAATATTTTTAGTCTTTTATTATTTTATTTGTAGTGGTTACGAGTGTTAAAAAAATACCAAAAACATTAAATAACCAAAATCTAAATCGTGTTCATAACTGTAAAAAATCAAATCAAATCATATATTTTGGTTTTCACTTCGGTTAATAGTTACACAAAATCTTGCTTATTTGGTTCGGTTATCCGTATATCCGTATAAACCGAATATATAATAAATGGTTTAACAGGTTTTAATCGGATAACCGAATTGAGTAAATCGTTTTAAACAGATTGATCGGTTGAATTAGGTTCATTTAGGTCTATTTTCAAGTTTATAAGATATTTTCAAAAGTTTTTTGAACTTTAGAACTTTTTATATTAAATATTATACATACAATTTTTTTATCTTCAAATATGTTTTTATAGCAATATAAAAAATGATTTTGAAGCTTATTTTTAAAAACTTTTTTAGAACTAAAATTTTCTAGGGTAAAATATAACATGTTTTAAAATTATTTTTAAGGTGAAAGTATACCAAGTAATAGGGAAATGTGCGTGTAACCTAACCCTATTTATTTTGCATTTGTTTCTTCCTATGCCAAAACTTTGGCGAGGAACATTTTGTGGGTTAAACTTTGTTGATGTTTTTTAGTATGTTACATTATGTTAAATGATTATTATATACTAGGTTATTAGTCCATGTATTACACGGGTTAAACGTTATAAATATATAATTCAAATATGTAAACAAAATATTTAAACTCTATTATTTTTCTTTTAATTGATTATATAAAAAAAGGATTTGTGACCATAAGGTTTTATGGGTTAAATAATGTTTGAGATGATTCCTATCATATATTCAAAATCCCTAAAATGGTTAGTGGTGATTGGGGTAGTTAAAAAAAATAAATTCTTCACACTTGTCTTTTAAAAAAGGTTAAAATAAAACAAAAACTTCAAGTAAGAAATATAACATGCTTTTTGAAAAATTTGTTAAAAAAAGTTTAGGCGGGAAAGTTTTTGTCAGGTGAAATCTGATAATGACATGTGTCATCACATGTAATCATTTATTAGTATAGATTTAAATTAAAAACTTTCATAAAATAACATACCTTTTAGGTTTTCAAAATTGGGCACATTACTTTTGTTGCATTTTCACTTCACCCACCAAATAGTTATATAATATATACATTTTTGAATGGTTATAAGATCAATGATGTTCATCTGGCCACCTAATTATATTCATTACTCAAGTACTTGTCACAATATCATTTTAAAAGAAAACCACATTAGATATGTCACACCTGACCGACGGCGGAATCATCAGAGCGGATGAATGTGAAACAATTTTCACAGCACATGGAACTAAATTAGTTGGATAATATTAAATACCATTATTCATTGAACAATACAAATCAATTAAGTCATTACAATACACAAAATATAAACAACAACATAAGATATTTAATTTATCTAAGTCCAAGTCTTCTATGAGCAAGAAGAGTTCCTTATTCAGGACACTTTTGGATGGGATATGAATTCATAGGAGCTTCTCAAGCAAATAACTTTAAGAGGGTTCTAGATGATTGATTCTTGTTTACTTATGTCATTGAGGTTTCAAAGTTGTAGTAGTTAAATTTGATACGTGAATCGTGTTTGTTAAGATTAATGGTTCAGTCAGAATAAAGTAACATTGAGATGAGGTTGCAAAATAAGTGCGGTTTGGAAGGGAAAACATTCAAAAAAGATTATTAAGGGTCGTTAAGAGAATCGGGTAGTGAGTTTTAAGATCCAAAAGACAAGATCAATGATAAAACGATTTAAAGTAACAAGATGTTTTGGGTGTAACGTTCGGTTTACAACCAAAGCATTACGTTGACTTATCAAAGTATTAGGTCAACTACAACTTTAATGAAGACACGTGTACCTATAAGCAGACACTCACCCCAAGGATTCCCAGGTAAGGTAAATTGATCCATCGGTTGATTTGGATTTATATGAATACTTTACCTAGACAGAACACCTCGAGATACAGGCATCACGCTCTTCCAGCATTACATGTTTCAAGTTATAGGACATAGACTTTGATGAGACTTGAAAACCAAAAATAACAATTCAAAACTCATTTGGAAAACCATTTGATTTAGGCACCTAATGCCTTAGAATGTGATATAAGGTTCGTGTGTGCATTGATAAGATTCAAAGTATAAGAATAAGCACATAAGGTATATAATCACATAATCAAGTATAAACACATAAGGCACATAAAATCCTATCTCATGCTCATTAAGCTAAGTCTCGTGGTGATCTAAAACTTGGTGTTGTGTCAAAACCTTCCTAATCGCTTGAACCGCTTGACATGTAAAGCCTATCAATTGAAATTCTAAATTAATAATCTTGCACCCTTTTGCCAAGAAACACACGAAATCATGAATTATGAAATTTAACAAACTTAAGCATAACAAAACATCATAATTAAACTTATTGAATTTAAGCGCTCCCAAGAGTTCACTTGCGAACGTGAAATGAAATCCAAGTCTCCTCATATCCTTGAAATTAGTCTTCTCGAGATTAAATTTCGGGACAAAATTTCTTAAAGTAGGGGAGACTGTAACATCCGTCGAATTTCAAAATTATGAAACCAAACCCGAAATCACTTTAAACTTTTTATACAATGGAAATTTTAATATTTAAATTTTTATTATTTATTTTATCGAATCAAACGCGTAAATATATTCATTTTATCATTTAAACAAAGAATAATAATTTATTTATTTATAATAAATCTTTTTCATAAAAATATAAATCTTTATTATCATTTTACAATAATAACTAAATGGAAAAGACTTATTAAAACTTATAAAGTTATAAAATGAATTTTATAAACTTATAAAATTACAAGTCTTATAAAAGTTATAAAGATTTATAAGAAAATAAATTATAATTATTCTTTTATTTTTTTTTATTTAATCTTATATTTATTTCAAAATCATAACCCCCTTTTAAAAGACTTATAAATCATCATTAACGCCATTCATAACCTCTTCCTAACCTCAAGTATAAAAACAAGGCTTAGGCCTTACTTTTATTTGCTTATTCTCTAAAAATCTCACTATCATATTTTTCTTTCATCCATTGGTTATGATCAATTTGAAGAATTTTATTTTACAAGAAATTTCAAGAATTCTTAATACTAATATAATCTTTTATTGCTTTTATATTATATATTTTAATTATCCTAACATTCAATTATTCTCATGACTTTATGTTCTTATTATTGTTCTTTCTTCTACCAAATCTCTTTTTATTTTAATCATCATCATTTTATAAATAACATTTTAATAATAACTAACGTTATAACAATCGCTAACATTCATAAATTAATCTAACAACACACTAACATAAACAAAGAATCCCGTTCGCATATGGACGGCTATGCCGCCGCATGCGGTTATTCCACAAGATTATTGTTCTAAATGATGGCTATGCCAAAGTCTTAGAATATTTTTATAACTCAAAGGAAGACTAATATACCATATATTGACATAATAAAATGTTCTAACCCGTTTCATGCTTTAATGATTTTAAAAGTGCACATAAGTGCCTTATTACAATTCTGGCAGAATATAATTTTACTTTAACCGACCATAACTTGATCATAACAAAATAATTTGAGTAAACTCAGACTCTAATGTTAATTTCTTTGAATTACCTTTTCAACGACAGTTTATACGTCATCAAACTCAATCGTACGACTCAACAATAGCCTTCACAAGATAAGTGCGCATTTCAACACCTTCTGTCTTGTGCTGCTTGTTTGACCTATTTAAAGATCTTTTTATAAAAAATTTCTGAATAAAAGTTGTCCGGAAGACTTTGAAATAATCAAGTATAAATTTTTATAATTTTATGAAACCGTTTTCTATTTTTAAAACCTGTTCAAACACATACTAAACATTCTGTCCAAAATCTAAAATTGATGCAATAATCATTTTTCAATCTACCTTTCATTTTTAGCATTCTTTAAATGTCCTAATTTCTTGTAATGAATTCCAACATCAAGTTATTGTTCTTTTTATCATTTAGGATATCATCTTTGACTCTTGACATTCAAGTTTTCTTATGTACTCTACAACCATCACTATACTTGTGAGTTTTCCATGTGAGTATTTCTATACCCTTTTTTCATATTTTCACACTTTGGGGTGAAACATGTTACCTTATAATTGTTGCCCTTTTAAAACGTTTGATTCTTGTAAACTTATGGCAATTCACTTGTATGTTGTGGTTAGTTGATCTTTGTAGCTACCATGTAATGTCAATTATATGTACAATCATTAACTATTGCTAGCCTGGCGACATCATAGATCTATGGGCCTGAAGCCTACTTGGTTGATCCAAGTACACTTAGCTAATCGTATATACTTGTAAACGTTTGAGACTTGTAAAACTGTCAAGGTTTGATTGTGCATTCTGTCTTACATCCCTAGTTACTTTGTTCAGTAATCTATGACATGAATTGTCATCTTTTATATATTTATGTATTGAAATTTATGGAAATTTCACCAATATTATTGTGGACCCTCTATTTTTAACATTTTCAGGTTTAATACTTGAGGTTTCTCTTCGTGCTCATATAAGACTTGGACCCAGTTTAACTAAATATGTTATTTCTTTGTTTGAAGCTTTTGTATTGTACGGACTTATTTGTCTTGTAATGTTCAATGATTAATGATATTTAATATTATTTCAACTTAATTAGTTCCATGTGCTATGAACAATCGTTTCACATTCTGTAAGGCCCCGTTCCTGGGACGCTTACAGCTGGTAAATCATTGCACATAAAACATACATTTTCATTTCTCTTACATAAATATTGTAGCGGAAAACATTCAAAAATGACATCTCATTTCATCATAAAAACTTTTGCAGAATAATACATCGTTAATCAGTTACTAAATACAATGTTGCATTACATCACAAAAGCATTAAATAAATGGATCCCATCCTAAAAGAGCTGAGTAGCCACCTCGTGCCATCCTCAACAATCATTACCTGCCAACTGGAAACACATCAAAGTCAGCGTTGCTGAGTGAGTTCTAATTTAATATAAAACATACTTTTCTTTCATTAAAACCGTTCTTTACTTTCATGTGATCATACATCATACGGACACATAGATAATATCATTATTATCTTCTTTAATCTTTCATGCTTTCATTCTTTCATTCGTACGTTCATTAACTTCACATTCTTTCATTATTACCTCTTTCCTTTCCTTCAACCATAAACTTTACCCAGCTATTCCTGATACTGGACCTAGGTCTATCATAGACCAACTATAACGGTGTAGCGCACCTCTGGTCACAGTACTTGGGGTAGAGTTTAGGTGTACCACTGCTATATGCAATACCCAGCTATTCTTGGTATTGGACTTAGGCCTATCATAGACCAGTTATAACGGTGCATCGCACCTCTGGTCGCAGTACCTAGGGTATGCAACAACGGGGCTATACAAATGGTCAATCACAAAGAAAGACCCCGATGTGCATCCTCCCGGGGTAGCGAACCCGCACACCATTGGGCTAACACCTTTTAATGGTGTGTCCCGACATACTATGCTTGCAAGACTTTCTTTACTTTCCTCATTCATTAATGCATGCATTCTTACTTCATGTTCCTCTTTTCATTATCTTTCACTTTTGGTTACATACTACTTTCATTTCATTCATTAACATAACACATAAAGCTACAGGAAAGATAAACATACATCATAATAAGAAACATAACATACACGATCATGATCATCATACAAGGCGACATCATACATACATAACATGCATAATCATGCAACATCATCATCATCATGCCCAACATACTCTCTAAGGCCTCAACAGTCATCTTACATGAACTTACGGGAACTTTCACGTTAAAAATTACATCTGTACTTTCCCCCAAAAGTCAGAAGTTAAACTACACTTTTCCTCGGGTGCAACAGCCCTATTCGGGCGCATGGACACCCTTCAATCGCATGGCCTCCGTGCGACAACATCAAGCGAATGGACCAATGGGGATGAACACCTATGAGAATGAACACCCAATCATGCGAATGAAACTAATGCGAATGGACTCCATGCGGATGAGTCCGATGCGAATGGACTTAATGCGGATGGAACTAATGCGAATGGGCATTTATGCGACTGGGCTCTCAGTCGTGCGAATGAACTCTCAGTCGTGCGAAGAACCCTCAGTCGTGCGAATGAACCTCAATCGCACCCCAATCGGCCGTATGGCATCTATTCGATCGCCTAGCCCTAGCTGGTGCAGAATGCAGTTCATCTTGAACCCAATCTGCCATTTTGACCTCCAAGCTTATCTAAACCCATTCTAAGCCCAAATCGACCATCCTAAACCTTAGGAATGCATACCACAAAACTATTCAAGCACACACAAGCTCAAAAGCAAGACCCAAATGAATCATACACATACGCACACATACACAAACGGGTCAAACACACACACACACTAAAAAAACCGATTTTCAGATATGTTCCAACCCCAAATCATTCAAAAATGTGTAAAAGAGGGGTCCTAGAACTCACACAAACGAACACAACGAGAAGAGCTTCGATTTGACCCGCTACTCAACGATTTTCAAGCTTGAATCCACTCGAACCAACCTTTTTCTCTCCTTTGCTCTTCTTTCTCTCTTCTTCTTTTTTGTTTGCTGAAAATGTGAGTGTGGGGAGAGGGTAATGGCTACCCTCTCCCTTCAAATATCACCACATACCCAACTTTCTCTCGTTGGCGAGTTTGGTCCCTCGAGTTTGGACTTTATTTCTTTTTTTCTTCTTTCGTCGGCTTCAAAATAAATAAATAGCCGGGTGTTACAAGTCCACCCCCCTTAAATAGGTTTTGTCCCCGAAACCTGTTATTCCTCAAACAAACGTGGGTAATGCTGTCTCATTCTTCCTCAGTCCCCCACGTTGACTCGAATCCCTTCCTGTGCTTTCACTATACAAGCATTAGAGGAACCACTTTATTTCTCAGCCTCTTCTCTTTTCTATCGATAATTGCCACTGGTTGCTCCACATAATTGAGTTGTTCGTCTACTTTGATATCCTCCAGTGGAACAATCATGTCTTTATCCGCCAAGCACTTCCTTAGATAAGATACGTGGAATGTCGGGTGAATTCCACTTAACTCATCTGGTAACTCCAATTTATAGGCCACCTCTCCTACTCGAGCAATGATTCGGAAAGGGCCTATATACCTCGGGCTCAACTTGCCCCGCTTTCTGAATCGAATAATACCCTTCCAAGGTGAGACCTTCAACATAACCCGGTCACCCACCTGGAACTCAATCGGTCTGCGTCTTTTATCAGCATATGACTTTTGTCTATCTTTGGCTGCCTTCATGAAGGCCTTGATCTTTTCAAGCTTCTCAGTTGTAGCCTTGATTACCTCGACGCTTCCTAACTCTTTCTGACCAATATCACCCCAACAGACGGGTTTTCTGCATCTCCTACCGTATAGCATCTCATAGGGTGGCATACCAATACTGGCATGATAGCTGTTGTTGTATGAGAACTCAGCTAACGGTAAGTGGTCATCCCAACTTCCCCCAAAATCAATCACACATGCCCGAAGCATGTCCTCCAATATCTGAATGGTCCTTTCTGACTGACCATCAGTCTGGGGATCGTAAGCCGTACTGATGTGTAACCTCGTCCCCATCGCGTCGTGGAACTTCTTCCAAAATTTGGATATAAACCGGTGTTGCGATCAGACACAATAGACACCGGCACACCATGACGAGTTACAATTTTCTTGATAAACAGATCAGCCAACCTCTCAGATGAATATGTCTCGCGGATCGGTAGGAAGTGAGCACTTTTCGTCAAGCGGTCAACAATCACCCATATAGCATCATACCCTTTCGGAGTACGCGACAGTTTCATAATGAAATCCATGGTGATGTGCTCCCACTTCCATTCCGATATATCCAAAGGTTGGATCTTCCCATACGGCTTTTGATGCTCGGTCTTCACCTGTAGACAAGTAAGGCATTTACTCACATGCTCCACTACGTCACGTTTCATACCCGGTGTAACATTTTGTATTTTTGTTAACTAAAAGTTAACTTCGTTTATTCTTATAGGGATCATTGTTGTCATTTATAAAATTTATGGATTATTCGTGCTTATTTCCTTGTTGTCTTTTATTTTTATTATACAAAAGTGTTAATGAAACTAAAAATTGTAATAATAATAACACTACTAATATAATAACAATAATAATAGTAATAATATTAGTAATAATTAATAATAAACTAAAATAGTAATAACAATAATAATAACTAAAGATAATTGTAATAATAATAATAATATTAATAATAAATAACTATAATAATCATAATATTAACAATAATAGTAATAGTAATGATAATGATAAAATTTATAATAATAATGATACTTATAATAATTTATAAAGTTAATAATAATCTTAAAGTGTTTAAAATTTAAGGTAATAAAGTTTAGGGGGTTAATATGTTATTTTGTAAACTTTAAATAGAAACCTTGTGCATAAAACGTCAAGAGGAAAACCACAGGGACTAAAAGTGTCAAATACGAAAACCCAACCCATCTCCCCCTTTCACCCGTCGACTGCCGGCCAAAGAAGGTCCGGTGACCCTCCGGCCAACCCATAACCACCAATTTTTGGTAGATTCTTGATCCAAACACCGTTCCGAG
The DNA here is from genome assembly GCA_025506515.1 of Flaveria trinervia. Lineage (NCBI taxonomy): Eukaryota > Viridiplantae > Streptophyta > Magnoliopsida > Asterales > Asteraceae > Flaveria > Flaveria trinervia. The sequence goes on along the minus strand of CM046452.1, from coordinate 89,549,792 downwards.
CCACTCTAGAGTTTGAATCGAACCTGAAGGTAGCATTTAATTGAATTTAAACGACGGTTACTAAGGTGAATCGGGTCTATAACCGACGCCTTCAACCACACAGCAGTTCGAGTATTAAACCTCCAATTATAACCCAATTAACTAAACCTAATCGAACGTTTATCTAACTCTAATCGATTGCAATCACCAATTACACCTGAAACAAACGCAACCAACGAATTCAAGCATCACTTTGCTTGCGGACCTGCAACTCAACCAAATCCATCGTCCGAGCTTCAACTGTCGAAATTAGTAGAGGGCTTTTAGTCCAGATCGTTATACGAAGCTACCCACAAGTTTAATTTGATTATCTTTGAGGTTTGCTTATCCATCTAGGCTTCCACGTCCGCAACATTCTTCGGGTGTTCAAACATCAATCCAATAACAATTCGGGTAATTAAAACTACCTTTATACTCGATTTCATATGGAGATCAAAAGCCCTAACCCCTCGATCGATTACAATGTTCATATGGGGTTCAATTTGATCGAACATGTTTCTAAGGTTCATGTGAAATTTGGGGGTTTGTTTAAGTTGGTATTTAACAGTTAAAACGTAAATCCTAACGCGGGTGAGAGCCTATGGTTTACTGGTAACAAGTGTGCAGTATGGACTTGAGGTCCCGGGTTCGAACCCGGGGACCCTCAATCCATTCTTTTTGATTGTTTTCAAGTTTTTTAAGCTATGTAAAAATTTCTAAAAATTATTAAAGATAATTTTATAAATTTTGGGTATTTCTAAATTCACTTTATTAATCTCTATAAAAATATTTCTGAATATTTAAATATTTTATAAAACAAGAGTTATATTTAGTTTACCTTTGTAAATAAAGTAGACTCTAATTAATTATTTAAACTCTAAATTATTATTTGACTTAAACATTATCTATATATGAATTTTTTTAAATCATAAGTATTTTAAAATGAAATTTATAAAAGATTATTTATATTTAAACTTTACTACCTATGAATTCTATTCATTTCTCCATAATGAAGTGTTCGAATATTATTATTTTTTTTCACCGAATCAAAACATAACCAACTATACCATTTTATTGAGTTTGGTTATTGAAACCCCCCAAATATCAATTAAAGCCCTAGCATCCCGTTAAAGCGTTAAATTCATTAGTAAACTTAAACTTGTAATGTATATATTTAGGTGCCTTGTGAAGGATTGCGTTGGAGCATTTATTATTATTTTCCCTAATAATCATCATTTCCTTATACTTATTGCAATGTGAGTTTTCCTTGCCCCCTTTTTACCTTTGTCACACTAATTTGGGGTGAAACATGATTACTTATACTTAACACACTTGTAAACGTTTAGACTTGTAAAACACTTGTAAATTCATATTTTTGTCATGGTTATTTGTGTATTGTAAGTGTTTATATGAGATACATATTTTTGTTTACAATCATTAACTATTGCTAGCCTGGCGACGTCTTAGATCTTTGGGCCTGACAAGCCTATTTGGTGCTAAAGCCGAGGTATTGTCGGCTCCTGATAACGTATGCTTGTTCATCATGGGAACCAAATACACTTAGCCAATCTTATATACTTGTAATCAAGTCGAGGTTTGGTTGTAACGATATGTGTTCTATAACCTTACTTGCTTATGACCTATGACATGAATTGCTACTTGTAACTTTATCTTATTATGTATGAAAACCTTGGAAACTCACCATCTATTTATAGTTGACCCTTTTATTTTTATCATGTTTCAGGAAATCCCCAAGTTTAAAGTGGACCTTTGAAGCTTGCAATAAAACTAGGACTTGGACCTAGTTTAATAAATTAAAATGGTATGTCATGTTTTGATTTATGTTTGAACTTATTTCATGTTTGATACTTATGTTTGTATTTTCCTTTTGAAACTTATAATTTTAATATTTACATTTAATTATAGCGTTATGTGATTGTGAACAATCTTAACCCTCACATCTCGACGTTTCCGCCGTCAAGGTTGGGGTGTGACACCCGGCCACCAATAATCCTTCTTAATGACTTGATACATCTTTGTGGAACCTGGATGAATGGAGTATCGAGTCTTGTGAGCTTCATCCATGATCTTCACCCTTAGATCCCCAAAACGAGGAATCCACACCCGTCCAAATCGGGTTTTAACACCAAGTGTGTTTTCACCCACTTCCCTGAACATACCTCTTATTCTCTCCGAGTTAAGATAATCTTTTTTCGATGCCTCATCTTGAAACTCTTTGACTTGCTTCATTACGTCAGAGGTCATGATTAGTTGATACGCTTTCACCTGAATCTGCTCGGGCCTCTTTTTTCGGCTAGGGCATCAGCCACCACGTTGGCTTTTCCAGGATGGTAATGGATCTCACAATCATAGTCCTTTATAAGCTCCAACCATCGTCTCTGCCTCATGTTCAGATCTTTCTGCTCGAAGAAGTACTTCACGCTCTTGTGGTAAGTGAAAATGGTGCACTTCGTCCTGTAAAGATAGTGCCTCCAAATTTTTAGTGCAAAGACCATGGCTGCGAGCTCCAAGTCATGAGTAGGATAATTGACCTAATGAACCTTTAACTGTCAGGATGCATAGGCTATAACCTTCCCTCTTTGCATTAACACACACCCCAACCCCGAGTAGGAAGCATCAGAATAAACCACCAAATCTTCGCTTCCATTGGGTAATGACAGAACGGGAGCTTGAGTCAACCTCGCCGTCAATTCCTCGAACGCCTTCTCTTGAGCTTGACCCCATACAAACTTTACATCTTTCCGGGTCAACTTGGTTAGTGGAGAAGCGATCTTGGAAAAGTCTTGAATGAATCTTCTATAGTAGCCTGCCAAACCCAAGAAACTACGAATCTCGGATGGCGTCTTTGGAGACTTCCATTGCATCACTGCCTCCACCTTTGCCGGGTCCACCATAATCCCATCAGGATTCACCACATGACCTAATAACTGAACTTCGTGCAACCAGAACGCCCACTTAGAGAATTTGGCATACAGCTTCTCCTTTCTCAACGTCTCCAAAACCTCCCGAATGTGATCGGAATGCTCTATCTCGTTCTTTGAATAAATCAAGATATTATTGATAAACACATCACTGATTTATCCAACATCGACCGATACACACGGTTCATCAGATCCATAAACGCAGCTGGCGCATTGGTCAAGCCAAAAGACATGATAAGAAACTCGTAGTGACCATAACGTGTACGGAAAGCTGTTTTAGGAACATCTTGCTCCTTCACCTTCAACTGATGGTAACCAGATTGAAGATCTGTCCTTGAAAACCAACTGGCACCTTGAAGCTGATCGAACAAATCATCTATTCTTGGTAAGGGGTATCGGTTCTTCACCGTCAGCTTGTTCAACTCACGGTAGTCAATGCACATCCTCATGCTACCGTCTTTCTTCTTCACAAACAGGACCAAAGCATCCCAAGGAGAGATACTCGGTCTAATGAACCCCTTATCAAGCAGCTCTTGCAACTGCTCCATCAATTCCTTTATCTCTATCGGAGCCAACCGATATGGTGCCTTGGCAACAGGTTGGACACCATGTATCAAATCAATCGAGAACTCGATCTCTCTGTCAGGTGGCACTCCTGGTAGGTCTTTTGGGAACACGTCTGGAAAGTCACACACAACCGGTACATTAGACAGTTGTGGTGCTAGCGTATCCACATCCTTTACATAAGCCAAGTAGGCGCTACATCCACGCCTCATACACTTTCCCGCCACCACCATTGAGATTACTTTTGGGCTCGTCATGACCCGATCTCCATAAACAGTTACCAAACTCCCGTCAGGCGCTATCAAACGAATCATCTTCTTATGACACACAATGTTCACCTCGGAGTCCGCCAACCAATCCATCCCAAGAACCAAATCGAAACCACCTAAGGTCATCACAAACGGTCTAACAGGAAACTTATGACCTTCTAGCTCCACATCACAGTTCTCTATCATATCGGTAATCCGGGTAGACTTACCTATGGCCGTTTCTACATCAAAGGGCGCATCAACACGTCTGCTACTAACAGGCAGCTTAGCACAGAAAGCAGCAGAAATAAAACTTTTAATGGCACCCGAATCAAATAACACAGAAGCTAAAGTTTGGTTCACTAGAAACGTACCAGACACAACGTCAAGGTCCGTCCTAGCTTCCTCCTGTGTCATGGTGAATGCCCTGGCGCTCGCCCTCAGTCCTTCACTTCCCGTCTTTTTTGCCCCAGAGCCCTCCGCCCTCGGCTTCTTACAATCCTTACTTATGTGACCCCCTTCACCACAGTTAAAGCACCAGACCGTACGATAGTCCTTGGCTATATGCCCCGCCTTCCCACATTTGAAGCACCCGTTAAATCCCAACCTACATTCCCCCGCATGCTCCCTTCCACACTTGCCACACCTTTTTGATCCTGCACTCGATGTGGCCACACGACAGTCATCCACTCGTGCCTTCTTGTTACCCGTCGAGACATTATCCCGACCAAACCTGTTCCCCTACCAGATTCGATCACCTCCACCCTTCCTGCCACCTTCAGCCACCACCGCCACAGCCATCTCATCATATAATCTCTCTGCCAAGTCCATCGCGACCTAAACGTGCTCATTCGGGCAACGATCATGTGCCTGCGAATATCCGCTGGCAAACCCTGGATGTACCTTTTAATCTTCTGTGAAGTCACCTGATCCAGCACCAGACGTGCCATCTCGTTGAATTTGGTGGTGTACTGTTGGTGCCCCATCGTTCCCGCCTCCAGTTGCAGGAATTCCCTCTTGACCTTGTCCATATCCCGGTGAGGACAAAACTCCTCAATCACCAACTTTTTCAGTTCAGACCATCTCATTCTCCCAATGGCCCTGCTACCCTCAGCTTTGACTATATTGTCCCACCAGCACAGAGCCGAGTCCACAAAAGAATATGCAGCAAACTTTACCTTCTGGTTCTCCCGGCACTCGTTGATATTTAAGACGGCTTCCATTTCTCTCAACCACCGTGAGCAGCAACAGCAGTGCCGTTCCATCGAAAGTAGGGGCTTGCATCGTTGACATATCCCATAATTATAGTCTCGTGTCACCTCCTGCACGGGCTCTTCTTCCTCCTCCTCTTCTTCATCATCCAGAGAACCGTTTTAGGCTCCGATTGCTCCTGTCCTCCCGAGGACCTATTCTCTCTTTCCTTTCCCCTTCCTGTACCACCTTGATAACTTTAGTCACTACAGACGGTAAGATCGTCTGCATGACCTGATGAACTTCTTCAACAACAGCCTCCTTTACTGAGGCTCTCAAATTGGCGCTATTGTCACCACCCTCCGGATGAGGGGTCTCTAGTTCATTAAGAACCACCTTTTCCATTCTGGGTCTTCCTCTCTTGGGTCGCGGCTCAGCACCAAGCCCATCACGACCACCTCCACGAGAGGCTTTTGAAGATCTAACACCGGCCATTCACACGCACACTGAAAGATTCAAACACCAACACGATCATTCAAGGAAACAACTCAGTTTATGTCAAGTATAATAAGTTCCTAATTACAGTGGCCAGTTGTGATTAGCCACTTACTTTACTCTTCATACCCTAAGTATTACCTGTCCTGACTACATCAGTATTTAAATCTACAAACAACACATAACACATAACATACGCACATAATACCGGTTAACTTTTACGAAAATACCTGATAGCACGCAGCTACTCAGATTGGCATCCCTTCCCTTTCCGTCCCATTCTCAGTTTAAGTTAAGGTTTATTTTGAAAATTTACCCATTTCACTTAAACTTTGGCTCTGAGACCAACTTGTAAGGCCTCGTTCCCGGAACGCTTATAGCCGGTAAATCATTGCACATAAAACATACATTTTTATTTCTCTTACATAATTATTGCAGCAGAAAACATTCAAAAATGACATCTCATTTCATCATAAAAACTTTTGCAGAATAATACATCGTTAATCAGTTACAAAATACAATGTTGCATTATATCACAAAAGCATTAAATAAATGGATGCCACCCCAAAAGAGCTGAGTAGGCACCTCGTGCCATCCTCAGCAATCATTACCTGCCAACCGGAAACACATCAAAGTCAACGTTGTTGAGTGAGTTCTAGTTTTAATATAATACATACTTTTCTTTTGTTAAAACCGTTCTTTACTTTCATGTGATCATACATCATACGTACACAGAGATAATATCATTATTATTTTCTTTAATCTTTCATGCTTTCATTCTTTCATTCGTACGTTCATTAACTTCATATTTTTTCATCATTACCTCTTTCCTTTCCTTCAACCATAAACTTTACCCAGCTATTCCTGATACTGGACCTAGGTCTATCATAGACTAGCTATAACGGTGCATCGCACCTCTGGTCACAATACCTAGGGTAGAGTTTAGGTGTACCACTGCTATATGCAATACCCAGCTATTCCTGGTATTGGACCTAGGCCTATCATAAACCAGCTATAATGGTGCATCGCACCTCTGGTCGCAGTACCTAGGGTATGCAGCAATGAGGCTATACAAATGGTTAATCACAAAGAAAAACCCCGATATGCATCCTCCCGGGGTAGCGAACCCTCACACCGTTGGGCTAATACCTTTTAATGGCGTGTCCCGACATACTATGCTTGCAAGACTTTCTTTACTTTGCTCATTCATTAATGCATGCATTCTTACTTTATGTTCCTCTTTTCGTTATCTTTCACTTTACGTTACATACTACTTTCATTTCATTCATTAACATAACACGTAAAGCCACAGGAAAGATAAATATACATCATAATAAGGAACATAACATACACAGTCATCATCATCATACAGGGCGAAATCATACATACATAACATGCATAATTGTGCAACATCATCATCATCATGCCCAACATACTCTCTAAGGCCTCAACAGTCATCATACATGAACTTACGGGAACTTTCACGTTAAAAATTACATCTGCACTTTCCCCCGAAAATTAGAAGTTAAACTACGCTTTTCCTCGGGTGCAACAGCCCTATTCGGGCGCATGGACACCCTTCAGTCGCATGGCCTCCATGCGACTAAACATCAAGCGAATGGACCAATACGGATGAACACCTATGCGAATGAACACCCAATCGAGTGAATGAAACTAATGCGAATGGACTCCATGCGGATGAGTCCCATGCGAATGGACTTAATACAGATGGAACTAATGCGACTGGGCTCTTAGTCGTGCGAATGAACCCTCAGTCGTGCGAATGAACCCTCAGTCATGCGAATGAACCTCAATCGCACCCCAATCGGCCGTATGGCCTCCATTCGGTCGCCTAGCCCTAGCTGGTGCAGAATGCAGTTCATCCCAAACCCAATCTGCCATTTCGACCTCCAAGCTCATCTAAAACCATTCTAAGCCCAAATCGACCATCCTAAACCTTAGGAATGTATACCACAACACCATTCAAGCACACACAAGCTCAAAAGCAAGACCCAAACGAATTATACACATACCCACACATACACAAACGGGTCAAACACACACACACTAAAAAAACTAATTTTCAGATATGTTCCAGCCCCAAATCATTCAAAAACATAGAAAAGAGGGGTCCTAGAACTCACACAAACGACCACAGCTAGAAGAGCTTCGATTTGACGCGGTACTCGACGATTTTTGAGCTTGAATCTACCCGAACCAACCTTTTTCTCTTCTTTTCTCTTCTTTCTCTCTTCTCCTCTTTTGTTTGCTAAAAATGTGAGTGTGGGGAAAGGGTAATGGCTGCCCTCTCCCTTCAAATATCACCACTTACCTAACTTTCTCTTGTTGGCGAGTTTGGTCCCTCGACTTTGGACTTTATTTCTTTTTTTTCTTCTTTCGTCGGCTTCAAAATAAATAAATAGCCGGGTATTACACATTCGTCCACCCCGATGATTCCGCCGTCGGTCGGGGTGTGTCAGGTGAGTATCCATGGGTTAAACATACATATATATAAAAGATTTACAAGTAGCAATTCATGTCAATGGTTATGAATTATGTAAGTTTATAGAACACATATAACTACAATCAAACCTTGACAGATTACAAGATTAAACGATAGCTAAGTGTACTTGGATTAACCAAGTAGGCTTGTCAGGTTCATAGATCTATGACATCGCCAGACTAGCAATAGTTAATGATTGTCAACATATAATGTATCTCATATAACACTAACAATAATATCAATAATCATGACAAAAAGTAAAGATGAATTGCATGTACATTTACAAGTATCAAGATGTTTACAAGTGTAAGTTTATAAGGTTAACATGTTTCACCCTAAAAGGCGTGAATTAAAGTAAAAAGGGGCATGGCGAACTCACATGGAAAACTCACGAGTATAGTGATGGTTGTAAAGTATATAAGAAAGCTTGGATGTCAAGAGTCAAAGGTGACGTCCTAAATGATAAAAAAACAATAACTTGAGGTCTGAATTCATTACAAGAAGTTAGTACATTCAGAGAATGCTAAAAAGCGAAAGGTAGATTCAAAAAGGATTATTGCATCAATTTTAGATTCTGGACAGAATGTTTGGTATGTGTTTAAACATGTTTTAAAAATAGCAAACGGTTTTATAAAATTATATAAAAATATACTCGACTAGTTCAAAGTCTCTCGGACAACTTTCATTCAGAAATATTTTTATGAAAAGATCTTTAAATAGGTCAAAACAGCAGCACAAGGCAGAAGGTTCTGAAATACGCACTTATCTTGTGAAGATTATTGTTGAGTCATGCGATTGAGTTTGAAGACGTATAAACTATCGTTAAAAAGATGATTCAATGTACTTAATATTGGAGTTAGATTTTACTCAAATTTAGTTTGTTATGATCAAGTTATGGTTGGTTGAAGTTAGATTATATTCTGCCAAAATTATAGTAAGGCACTTATGTGCATTTTTAAAATCGTTAAAGCATGAAACGGGTTAGAACAAATTTATTATGTTGATATATGATATGTTAGACTTCTTTTAAGTTATATAAAAATATTCAAGACTTCGGCATAGCCATCACTTAGGGAAATAATCTTGTGGAATAACCCAATGTGGCGGCATAGCCGTCCATATGCAAACGAGATTCTTTGTTTATGTTAGCTTGTTTAGGAATGTTAGTGATTGTTATAAGGTTATTGAATATTAGAAAGTTAATGATGAAATGATAATAAATTAAATTAAAAGAGATTTAGTAGAAGAATGAATAAAAGTAAGAACATAAAGTTATGAGAATAATTTGATGTTAGAATGATTAAAACAATATAGGAATGTATAATATAAAAACAATATAAGATTACCTTAGTAGTAAAAGATTCTTGAAACTACTTGTAAAAGAAAATTATTAAAATTGATTATAACCAAAAGATGATGAAAGGTTTGTGTGAGAGATTTTTAGAGAATGAGCAAATGAAAAGTGAGACCTAAATTTTGCTTTTATAGTTGAGGTTAGGAGGAGGTTATGAATGGTGTTAGTGGTGAGTTATAAGTCTTTTAAAAGGATGTTATTATTTTGAAATAAATATAAGATTAAATAAAATTTATAGATAACATTGCTTTTATAGTTGAGGTTAGGAGGAGATTATGAATGGTGTTAATGGTAAGTTATAAGTCTTTTAAAAGGGTGTTATGATTTTGAAATAAATATAAGATTAAATAAAATAAATAGATAAAAGAATAATTACAATTTAAACTTTTAATTTATTAAAACCTTAATTTTAATTTAATCAGCTTATTTCTTATAAAATCTTTAAAACTTGTAACTTTATAATTGATTATTTATTTTCGATATTTAAAATTCATAATTACTAATAAAACTTTATAAGTTTATTAAAATTTATTTTATAACTTTATAAGTTTTAATAAGTCTTTTCCATTTAGTTATTTATTCTAAAATGATAAATAAAGATTTATACTTTTATAAAAAAGATTTATTTATAAATAAATAAATTATTATTCTTTGTTTAAATGATAAAATGAATAAAACAATTTTCAATATTGCTTAAATTGCACATATAACGCGTTTGATTCAATAAAATAAATAATAACAATTTTAAGTATTAAAATTTCTATCGTATGAAAGTTCAAGCTGAGTTCGGTTTGGTTTCATAATTTTAAAATTTGGCGGATGTTACAAGATAAGAAAACCCCTCAATTGGAACTTTACTCAAAACCTTCTCTTTTTATGAAGTACTGGGGTAACTCAACTCGACCATTTAAGCTGCGAATCATTAGTATATAACTAGTATATAATATATAAATGTAAACTTAAACTTAATAACTTAATGAGTCATTAGATTTTAATAATCTTAGTTTTTATTTAATGCATGGTTAATTTCAACTCAAGAAATATTTACAGCTACTTTCAACTTTAAGCTTATTTTCCTCCAACGTACCATCAACTAAAAGTTAACCTCGTTAGTTTTTTATGAAAATGTGACCAACTTTGAGCTTATTTTCAACTTTGCCGCCCCCGGCCTCTAGGTCCGTTTTTCAGTGTCTAGCCTCATTATCATCTTAAATCAATATACAACGAGTCAGATGGTTCAGATTAGAGGTAGAGATTGATGGGTTTCAAGGTGCAGAAGTTTTAAATTGACGGATTTAAAGGTAGATTTCAACATCCTGGTTTAATCTTTTGGCTATATAAGCATACTACTGTCATAAAAAACTAACGGGTTAACTCTCAGTTAGTTAGAGACCGTTGGAGGAAAAAAGACTTAAAGTTAAGAGTGTTTGTAAATTTTTTTAAGTTGAGATTAATCTTAAACACTAAATAAAATTTGATATATTAAAATGTAATAACCTTAACTTAATTAAGAGTCATTAAGTAAGGTTCAATTAGTTCTACAAGCTTTAAAAAAATAATTCACATCCGTTCTCACTTAAAAGTTAAAAATATACACATCATATTTACTTGTATTCAGACAAAAACAAACAACACATGAATAGCTTGTTTAAATAAACTTTATGGTCTAATTAGGCCAAAAGCCAAAAATCTTTCTGGCGTTTGGTGGTAATGAGATACCCACCTACTCGTTTGCTCTTCCTCCTCACCGCGACCGCCATACAGGTGGCGTTTTGGACACAATAATCCACCACTCCGCCAACGTATCCACCTGATGATTTACCCGCCCACGTCAACAACAACCGCCATGTAATCGGTTGCTTCTTTTGCCCTAGAACCAGCATTGTCACCTCTTGCTTTTTTGCTTCCTCCACAATGGTTATACCCTTATCTTTTCCCTCTACCATCGATATCTCAACTTGTAGCTTTATAGCAACAATAGAAGTGAAATACGTAACATTACCTAATAATTCTTTTTATATATTCATTAAATGAGAAACAAAAAGGTTAGGGAATCAACAATACTCACATGTGGGTGTTTTATTTGACATGTTTTTTTCATGGAACAAATAAAACCAGGAACTTTAATTGTTTTCTCCTTATTCAACTCATTTCCTGTAACAAATACAATAAACAAAAAATAAAATATGTGAAGGCATCGTAATATTTAATGATGTATAAAAAACACACGGGGTGTCAATTGTGTCAGTTGACGGGTCGAAATATCCAACCAAAACCTAACACATATTTATATTGTGTCAAAAATTTCAACCATAATTTGAACCCTTATAAAGGTATGTAACCCGAACCTTTTTTACTCAATTTAAAAAGATATCAAATAATCAATGGTAATTAATATCAAAGTTTTACTTTTAAATTATATTTACAGTGAGACATTGTATGTTATGGTTTTCAAGAATAAAACATATATTTTTAGTAATAAACATTAAAAAAATGTTAAAGTGAGGTCTGAAATGTAAGTTAAAAATTAAATTTATAAACTAAAAAAGAACTAAAAACAATTTATTAGTGTAGAATTCAAAAGACCTATAATAACATTGTAAAGCATATATTGTTAAACATGTTAATGGCTCAAACTGTTTTCAAGTAAGTCAACCCAAACTCGACCTGTTTTTTAAATGGAATCTCAAACTGTTTTTTAAACGGGTTGTATTACCAACCCAAAACATGTTTCTTCATATCGGGTTCTTGTCAGGTTCGGGTTTAGGTTAGATATGTCACCCCTACACGTACATATGATGCGTTGAGATATGTTGTTTTTCCTTTTTCTTCTTCTTTGTGTTTTTATTGTTATGTTGTTATTGTTTCATACTATATATTGTATTTAGATATGTTATATTTTTTCAAACTTCAAAGGAGGGAATGGTGAAGTTTTAGATTTCTAAAATTGCCCACTTAAGTTTTCATATTTTGAAATTGGCCACCACCTACCCTAGCTTTTAATTTTTAGAAGTTTTTTTTTCACATCTCATACTATATATAAATTACGATTAAACTCATTTCATTTTCTAATATTTTTGTTTTTTTGTAACAATTTTGTTTGTTAATCTTTTCTAATAAACAAAATACGCAGTTGTCTTTAGTTTTTTTTTTCACATTCCGATATATTTTGTTTCTCAAATGGGTTTGTATAGAAAAACAAGTATTTTTTATATTGTAGGCTACATCAAGTGTAGTTACCATTACAGTATCGTACATGAAGAAAACTAGTATATATTAATAACAAATAAATTGAAAATACAAATATTCTCAAAATCGCATGCAAACAACTCATGTACCTAATTTCTATAGAGATGTAGTGGTAAGAGCATTCACATTAGGTTTTTTTATCTTTGACGTTATAATTACATTAAAATTATTATTTTTTCTTTTGTTTACAATTAAATAAAACATTTTTTATATTTTAATCATTGAATTTTCTATCTCATCCACTTACAACCGACTTTAAAAATATTAAAAAAATAATGGGGGTGAATAATATTACTAAATATATGAATGAACAATAATATTTTTTCACTTACAAACATTTCATATAATACAATGAACATACTAACAAATATATATCGAACCTACTGCAAATGATTTAAAAAAGCTTTAAAAGTATTCACATCAGCTCTTTTATACTTAACCTTATAATTACATTAAAAATTATTATAGTTTTTATTTTTTAATTAAATAATAACTTTATCATTACATTAATTAAATATATTAAAAAATTAATAACGATAAACAATGTTTTAGAAGATACACATATGAATGGTAACATTTTTTTGTTCCACTCATAATTTCTTACAACTATTTATAATATAAGTAACACACAAGGTGACCTTGAATGCTATTAAGGTTACTATAATATAGATCTCAAATATTTAGCTTTCATAGAATTTCACATTTAACCCTCTTGAAGTTCACTTGTTCGACACAAATTGTGTCTCACTTAATACATTGGTTTGCTACATACTAATTGTTTTACATGAGTTTTTAGGTTACAAAAACTTCTATGTACACAAAGTAAATTCACATACTTGAAATAAAATGAGTAACAAAATACGCATACTATAATTATTTTGACGGAGTTTAAAAACAGATAAAAAATTAAGAAACAGTTTTTTTTTTAAATGCATAAAAAATAATAACTTATTGATATGACATCGTAAAAATAGAAAAAAATTCAGAGCAATTAAAAAACCCAAATATGTGTGGATAAATAAAGAGAGGTAGAGAATCACAAACCGCGTCAAAGGCTCCCCTACCCAAATATAGTACTATAGTGGCCCATCCTAATTCATACCCATGGTTTTTTAATTTATTGCAATTTGAGTTTTTAGTTTAACGATAAAAATCATATAAATTTTTTGAAAAAAGAAAGAAGATCAAGGTATAAATTCCGAAGTTATAAATATTAGAAGTTGACGTAGCTTGGAGTAGTTTGCGGTAAAAAAACACGTTTGTGTGTGAGAACTTTAAGCCGTCGTTCTGAAAAATTTATTTAATTTAACATGTTTTGTTCAAGTTGATCTTTTAATCCCTTTAACTACACATATAGACTAGCTAACTCTTTTACTTTAACCTATTTATTACAACCTACATACTTGATTAATTAACAAGCTTACAATTTGATTATTGGTCCGACCCGTTTGACCTGTTAAGATAATTGGTTAAACAATTATGTTCGAGTCACTCTATTTTAAATGAGCCTGGGTTAGAGTTAACGTATTTGACATTGATAAATTATATGCATTATGTTAAGGTTGAACAATTCGACCCCTTAACCAAAAACCCGTCAACCAAATATTACTAAGATAACTGTTCAAGCAAAGCAAATTAAATATGTCATATTGTCCCAATTATTTGTTTTATAGAAAACTATAAACAAATAACCGGTTTGTGACACTAGTTCTTTAGTGCCACTAGACACCGTATTTTAAGAACATAAAAATAACAAGTTTGCTAAAAAAAATAGACAAACCTTGTTTAGAGCCAATCTTCTTGACATATAGAAGAACAAGAATGTCATGGCTTTGAACCGTATGTGTTAACGCCCATTGCAATGCGTTTTTCGCCTCGACACTCGAATCAACAACAATCATCACTTTCCTAGCAACAACTTTTACCGTCGGGTCATCTTTAGCGACATCTTCGGATTTAGCCTCTTTCTCATTGGCAAACCTGTCTGAAGCCTTTGGCTTTTGATCATCGGTTTTAGTAGAACACTCAACACGCTCTTTCAATTGTATAGTTGGTGACCGGACTCGAACATGTGGTCGAATTTTGGCTAGACAAAAGCTTGGCATTTTGGAGCCATTTCTAACCATTGTTTCCCCTTGGCCTCGAGTCTAAACTCGTTTGTAAGTTGTAAGTGTGATGGTGAAGATGGAAGTGAAAAAGAAGACGAATTAAAGGGACAACACAACAAAGGTGTAAGAGTATGATTAATGATAGGCTTGTTGGGGCCTATGATGTCTCTTTCGTTTTTTTATTTGGTGAAAGTGATTACTATGTAAAGAAATAATGTTTTTGTTGAAGTATAAATCATTACTATACTATATTATAAGTTTTTTTTTTTAAAATAACTACAATTTGATGAGAATATATAAGCCATTAAATCCATCAATATTGTTGCTTGACATAAAATAATGTAACTAAATTTATATGGAATTAATATAATAAATAAATACTTTAATATTGCTTTTGGCTTTTTTATGCTGTTTTAATCATGTTGGTTGCTTGCTGTTGTATAATTATTTAGTTGTGGGGATGCAGCTGAACGTGGGTGTCATGAAGCTTGGTAGGGGCCATATGTTCTCAAGTTTTGTAGAATTAAGAATTAATAACATTAGCCAATTTACAAAAATACCCTTCATTTTATTCAAAGTTGCTAAAAGGACCCCTAGAGTTCTAAATAAGTAGATATGACAAAGCAATCTTGTTGGTTATTGGTTATAAGTTATAACTTAAGTGGATATATTTGTGACAAGTTTGTCTATTAGCTTTACTAGAACCTCAACAAACACCAAATTTTTTTGGTCCAATTAAATATGAAATCAATGTAGGATTTATGTTGAGTTTAAGCAATAACCTTTTTTCTATTTTAAGCATTTTCATTTTAACCCAATAATTCATTAAAATAGAAGTAAGTTTTGGATTCAAGTCCTACTTATGACAAAAAAATAATAATAATAATAAAAGATTTTAGGTTGGGTTAGGAAGTTTTCTCAAATATGATAAGTTTTCTCGATCCTGAGTGTGATCTCAGGTTCTAGATTGATAAGAAGGGACTGTTGTATGAGCTTCCTTTCAAGGACGTTTTAACATAGTGCCCTAAGGTTTTATACTTAAGTAATAATGATAAGCGGGTGGACCATTGAGCAATGACTTGCCGGTGATCTAATTAGTCGTTAAAATGGTTTTAGTCCTTAAAATAAGTAAAATACTAAACTAGATATATACACATTACTATTTAAAGAGTTGACTAACATATTACGAAAATTAGAGATCAAGTTTGTCTATGTTTTAACCGGTGAAATAGAAAATTTTAAAGGGTTTAGTTTGTAAATTACTAAGAAAAAAATGTTGGTTAAAATACAACATAAACCCATTAACTTATAATTACATGTCGACTTGCATCGTAGATTGTGTGGCTTTGATCATGTGGATGTTTGTATGTGTGGTTCATGTTAGTGTGCCACAATTGAATGTGAGCGTAGGATGATAATGGTTAATAAAAGAAAGTCACTATATGCTAGTTGGTCAAAAGAACTTGTGCCTATAGTAGACATCGGGTAAAATGATTTATGTTCATAAGCTAATATTTATATTATATTTATTACCAATTTTTTATACAGCGGCAGAATTATGACAATGAGTAGGGGTCAAGTGATCTCATTTATTTTTTAACGGATAGTACGTATAATACCAAAATTTTAAGTGAACTTATAGTTTTTCAGGTTGTGAACCCATTAGTATTATTAATTTCAAAAGATAACTCAATGTTGGTCTTAGCTTGCAGGTCGCACGCGTTAACAGAGGCTCCACGCACACTTTAGGTCGTGAGTTCCAACCTTGCAAGGTTAATTTTTTACACTCCTTTTTAATAATAAATTACCATTTTACCCTTCAACTATACTTAAACCCTAACTTAAAAAAGTCTCCCCCACAATCGATGCCCACTACTCAACTGAAATTTCACACCCACCAACACCCCAATCGGCCATCATCTACAACCTCCTTTGGCGGCGACTCGACCCTCCGACTCCAATAGTCGACGACCTCAATTCCGGCTCCCACTATGCGATGACTCCTCCGTTCAAGGTTAGTGTTTTTAACTTTCTTGTTTCTTGAGTAGTTGAGTTAATAATCTAATTTTGTTTCTTTGTTTATTTAATCTTTAATCTTTGTTCAGATTAGAAGATTCAAACCCTAGATTTACACTAACTTTCATTGTTTTTAGTTGATTTATGTGAATGATTTTGACATCTAAATTGTGTTCAAGCCCTAATTTTATCTTTTTACCATCAAAGAAATAACACATTTTGTTTGGGTGACTCTTAAGTGTTTTCCTTCAAAGCAGGTTTGTGTCCCTCGACTTTGATTTTGTTTCACAAGTTTATGAATTCTCCCTAAACCTCAAACATCCACTTTTACATATCTCCCTATACTTTTAAATAGTATAAAATGACAATTAGTTTGAGAAATAAATGATTTTAATGAAATATATATACACCTATGTTTTTATATTAATGGAGAAGTTGTTGATATAACCTTTTTTTATTTCAAAGATACAACTAAATTTCGTGAGGGTTAAAGGTTTGATAGGTTGCATCAAATTGTTTGTCCAAAATTACGCTAGAAACGTTTAAAAATGTGATTTGACCCGACCCAAACCGAAACTTTTGACATTAGGTTGTTAGGAATCCTAGCATATAAAAAAGTGACCACATACAAAAAAGATTCTGGTTCCGTCACTGTTTCTATACATAATGATGTTGTATTTTATGCATAGGATGTTTTTTAAAAAAATTGACTTTTCATTTTTAACACAAAGGTTTTCATACTTAACAAAATAAACTTCTAAAATTTGATCATTTTTACTTTAAACCCAAAACTATTCATATTTTGAAATTTAACCTCACAAACTTTTATACTGACAACTTTGATGTTCTCTACTTTTCATATTTTGCTAATTTTCATTTTACGTTCGTTCTAGGTTTTGCAAGTTAACACGACACAAACATGCACGTGTAATTCATCAATTTTACGTTTCGCTTTACGTTTCATTCTAAATTCTATGAGTTAACACAACACAATGTGTGTGCGTGGTTTATCATTTTTACATCTATTTTTCCTTTAGTAGGTTTGTCGCAACGCGTGAGTTTTAAATCGACTTAGTTATATTTTTATATGTTTTACATTTTGGTCTTATTTTTTTCGTATTAACACACCGCAAGTTCAGTATTAGTGGTCATTAATGGTGGTGTGACATTGGTATTATTTTGCACGGTTTTACGTTCCCGCAACGCGGGAAACTTAATTCTAGCGGGAAACTTAATTCTAGTTATATCTAGAAGATATCATAAATAAACGAATAATATGTTAGGGATATGTAGTAAAAATGTTTTTTTTTGTTAGCTTTGGACATATAATTATGTGTAACTAGTGTAAAACTCATTATTAGTTAATGTGTTTGTGTCGAGAGAATCACAATAAACTAATGCATGAAACTAAGATGAATAATGTATCGATAAACAAAGTTGTGTATTGAAACTAAGATGAATAATGTAACGATAAACAAAGTTGTGTGTTGAAATTGAAGGCCTGTAGAAAAATAGATTGAAACTTACCTTACAAGATGAATGATGTACTGATACTCAAAGAAGGTGGAACCTTAGAGTTCTATTTAAGTGTGAATCTTAGAAATTTATACCAAGGCATGAACTCACACAAGTGCACGTGTGGCGCTAGAGATGAATGTAATATTATGTTTGATGATGCAACTTTGCACTTCGTGTCACTTGGTCACAGTCACCTTTATGTTTCTTAAAATTTTGTCAGCTTGGTCAGTAACAACTTGTTGATGACGGGCAGTTCCCATCAGTTGATCGGCTACGAGTTATGACTAATGTAGCCTAGAGTTTCTATGTGCTTGGTTGCCACTACTAATAAGCTGTGATAGTTTAGAGAGTTATCATTGATGGGTGGACTCAACAGTTTCTACTGTTGCTTGGTTCCTGGGTTTCCACTATCTGGTCAGTTGCGATTTAGTTGGGTGGCGACTCATGGTACTTAGCAGAAAGTTTTGGTTGAGCATAGATTCTACTGATATGTAACAACATAAAGTTATTGTTGCTAAGTTTTTCACCTTTACTACTAATGGGCAGTGCTGGATGTTGATTATATCTTGAAACATGAATGCAACTATGAAACCCAAATCATGTTTATTTAATCATCTAATATAAACTAAACATCAAAATAATTAAAATTTACTTGTGGGAATAGAGATCTTTGATGAAGATGATGAAACCATGATCTTGAGATTCGTTCCCGTTATGATGTTTAGAGGGATCGATGAATAATCTTGAGAGAAAAGTTATTGGGGTGTTTTTGTTATTTCCTTACTCCTCTATTTATAACATCTAAGGGGAAACCCTAATTATAATTATGGGGTATTTCCATTAAATAACCCCCTTATACTATTATGGACTAATTATGTCATTTGGTGAAATTTATTTAAATGATCCGTAGGCCACATATTACGGGTTATTTCTAACAGTGGAAACATAACAATTTCACTTTATCAAATTATACCTATTTTGACTCATTATAAATCGATTAAATTTCTATTAAAGACGTTTAAATAGTTTTATTACTACATTCAGTATAGTTAAAATGGTTTGGAAGTTTCTTTTGATTTGTACAATAAAACTGTCAACCTTCTTAAACACTTCAAACACACGACTTGATTCCAACAACATATTGGTGAACTTCAAGATCGGTGGTTAGTTGATGCAGTACACTTTGTTTGTTGTAGTACCGTAGGAGAAAGACACGTTCTCTATGTAGATGCACAATATCTTTTAAGGAAACCGTATCTCACACGTGGCCTTATAAATTTTATCTCTACCCATGTGTTGGCTATTGTGGTTGTCATGCGGCACCACATGCTGGTCAGGTTGCCGCTATGGCAACTCATGTCAGTCTTCCTACTATTGTGGTTGTGGCTACCAAACGGCTTGCCCCTTATCCAATGACCATCTGAGCCGAGTGCAACAACCAATTTTTAATAGAGTATCATGATGACAATATAAACAATTGTACGTAATGCTTAAAATATATAATGGGAGAAAGAAAGAGAAGCAATATAAGGTTACATAGCCTTTTTTGAGACACATTTAAAACAATAGCTAGGGTACACATGTTTATATGATATTTACGGTTTCAAACTTAAAATTGATTATGTGTTAGCACAACAACTATATATACACATGTAGTATGCAGACACACGCGAACTAAGATCTATTCATAAATCATTTTTAAACATGTGAATTAGCTTACTATCGATACTATCATATTATCATGTGACTAAGATAAAAATGACGGTTGTAATTTATAATTTATGGAAGTGAAATAGATATAATTTTATGTGGGAAACTAACCTCTATGTACATAAAATCCAAGTTTATTAACTTTTTAATTATTCAACAATTATATTTCAACCTTAAAATACATAGTCTTTAACATTAGATGTTTCAACAATGAAACACTTTTATTCAAATAAATAAAAAAATATTTACTTGTTTATTACATCTCGTGGCATTATTACATGTGTGATGCGTTTACATGTTCATATTGTAATTTATAGTACCTTGTTAGCTGGAATTATATCACCTTTTTCTTAAATGTTCCTTTTTTAATCATTTTTAACTATCGTTACTTTTAAGTCCATGTTTAACATTGTTCTAGACTTATTTCTTCCACCAACTGCTTTCATTACTAATATGCCTTTTTTAACTTTCTCAACTAATTCCCTATCATCTTTCATCTCAAAATCATTTTTCCAACAGTGTAAAAAGAAAAACAAGTCTAATCAAAATCAATCCTCATAAAGTTGCGAAGTATCATTATTTGATTTATATATTCTTTTTAGGGAAAATTATCATATTAACTATTTGACTAATATGGTTTTGCATACTAGCGATTGACTTCAAAATTTACAAAAAGTAGCCAATATATCGTCACCGGGCGATACAAATCCATGCGTATCGCCAAATTGATTTAAAGTGATTTAAAAGAAACGAGACATGTGCGATACAATTTCCTATATGTCTTGCTTTTACTGAATGGCGATACCTATCCATATCAGGGCGAGACGGGGGCGAGATTCCATCTTTTTTTTTTAAATTTGGGCGAGACGGGGGCGATATATCATGAATGTGTATCGTCTTGGCCTTTATTTTGGCAATACATCATGTATACGTATCGCCTCCCGGTGCTATTTTGTCATATGATCAATTCTCATTTATTGTTTATTTTAGTATTTTATATAGCCAAAAGCTATTATGTAAATTTTAATCGGTCAAATGACCATTTTGATAAATTTTCCTTTTTTGTATCACCATAAAATAGTATCTTGTTTTGATATTGATTTACTTTAATCTCCTAGCTCATACAAACAGCACCCATAACTTTAAATTTTGTTTCTAATAAAAGTCTCGCTCGTATAATCATCATGATTACACATTTGATTTTCATTTGATTTTGTTTATAATTAAAATCAAAATAGAAAAACTTATAATTAAAGCCAAAATAGAAAAACTTACATTCCTTCTAACAGGAATTATATAGAATGAAGTGTAAATTTACGAGTATTATACTAGTAGATACGCTCTTACCAAATAAAAGTTAAGACCGTAATTAGTTAGTACCGTTAATTATTATGGCTCAATAGATAATAATATATATACTAATTACTAATTTTGGTATACATCATGGTTTGTATTATATTCATTTGTGGGTTGTACTCACATTTTTTTGAATTTTAACTCTTTTAATTATTTTAACTCAATATTTTTACATATTTTATAATTTAGCCCAAACATATTATTATTTTCAACTTTACTCCAATATACTTTTCAGATTTTATAATTTTTTTATTTTACATTTCGGTTTAAATTTTACGAGTTAACACGCTACAGAGTGTGTGTAGTTCAATGTTTATACACTTATTTTGTACTGCTTAAAGGGCCCTTCACAACGTGTTGGTGTAGATCAACTTATTTATTGATTTAAAATTTTACATTTCGGATGTGTGGTTCAACGTTTTACGTCTACTTTTTGCTCGATTTTTTATCTTTCTATTTATATTTTAATATGATATATTTCGGTGTACGTTGGTGGTCGCTGATGATAGGTGCCATTGATGCTACTTGGCATTATTTTACGTCTTTCGCCGTAACACGATGACTAATATCCAATTTCCAAAAAGTTATAATATTCAAGAGATCAAATCTAATATTGGTTCGCCATGCGGAACGACAATGTACTGGTTTGTAACGAGATCTAATATTTCACATCTCATCTATGGTACTGGTCTCATATGCCCTTCAGATACATGAACAAAGAGGTTAATAATAGTTTAGATTATTAGTTGTCTAAAAAAGATACATGAACAAAAGTAATTACTCAGATAGGTCTACTAACAAAAGTTAAATAATTATAATGAATGATGATAGTTTATGAATCTAACCTAATAAATTAAGTTTTTTTTAAACCTCCATTAACATGATAGTCTCTTTTACTACCAAACTCTAAAAAATATTATATAAAGACTTAATTACACGAGTGATCCCTGTTGTTAGACCTAATTTTACTTTTAGTCTCTAACTTTTAAAAATCACATCCTCCTCAAAAAAGCTTCACTATTGAATTTTATCCAACTTGTTGATAACCTTCTACACCAGCCATCGACTTGTGGTTGCGATCTTTCATAACCTTTTCGGTCTTCTTATTCTTACGTCTTGCTTCATGGCTTTTCTCTTTGCCTTCTTTCTTCCCGGACGCATGGTTTGTAAGTAACACAGTAACTCTTTATTATACCAAAAAACTTAACTATAAAACCAACTTGACCTACTCGTCAACTTAGGTCCTTTAACTTCAGCAACTTTTAAAAAAGTTAGAAATTACCATCAACAATTAACCAACGAATCACCGACAACAAAGCAGGTAACACTTTGATCTATTAATTTGGAAACATATATATATTTATATATATATATATATATATATAGAAATGAAAGTTTTATTATATTCCAATCTATCAATACACAATTACACATATACACATATGAAAAGTCAGATTTGTTTATGTTTGAAAAAATAAGAATAATATCCACGTGCATGACATGACTCAAAACACAATTCGACACTCATGTTTTTCGTGTCCAAAAGTTCTACTTGCTTCTCATATCTCTGTGACAATAACATTGAAATTTAATACAATGAGTACCACAATGTCTAGAATGCAAACGTATGGATGTTATCATCATGCATTATACGTTGTTAAATTTCTAACAATATGATCATCGGTCTTCATTCAAACAAAATCAGTACGTGTTATTGTCAACGACTTTCACCAGCAGACGGGTCCGTGAGAAACTCATTTGTGCAACGAGTATATAAATTATCGTTTTTTGCGTTTCCCGTATATCATCATCGATGAGGCTTGTCCGTCAATAGTATCTCGTGTCAACGATGATACTCAATATTCTAATATTTACATTAACCAACGTCCAACAATCCTCTTCTATGTTTTAACAATAACGTGTTATCACTATGTCGAAAATAATATAAATAAAAAACGATCATATATATTTATTTGAATTATTTCTCTCCTCTCTCTCATTTTTCTGTTATGACCAACTCATCCCCACAACAACAAGACTTGCCACCGGCACGACACCGACTTTTCAACCAACCAATAAGGCAGAACTACCGCCGCGGGTCAACCCACCCGGCCCACAAGACCCTAGCCGCTGCGTCTAACCTAGCCAACCTTCTTCCAACCACCATGGTTCTCGCTTTCCGAGCCCTCACTCCATCATTCACCAACAGAGGCACCACTTGCCTACCAGCAAACCGCCACCTCACCTCATGGCTAATCGCGGTTTCTTCCATCATTTGCTTCTTATCCTCCTTCACTGACAGCTTCATTGACCCTTTTGATGGCCACATTTACTACGGTATCGCGACATTCAAAGGGTTATATTTGTTTAACTATGGTACTCACCACCATTGCTGTGATAATCAAGAAACTGCAACAACTGATCATGAAGATTTTGACGGATTGAAAAGGTTTAAAATTCGTGGGATTGACGTTGTTCATGCTTTTGTTTCTCTTGTTGTGTTCTTGGTGTTCGCGTTTAGCGATACCGACGTGCAAAGGTGCATGTTACATGAATCCGGAGCGAATTTGAATGTTGTTATGATGAATTTGCCGTTGGGTGTTGGGATTTTGGCAAGCTTTTTGTTCACCATATTTCCGACTACACGTAGAGGGTTCGGTTACGTTGATTTCCCTTTGCATGTAAATCATGAACATCAACGTTGTAGTTATGTAAAAAATATCAGGAGTTATGTAACGCCAATGTAAATCATGCTAAAAAAACATGATGGTAGACACATAATGTACAGTGAGACTCTAAAGATCATTACAAGATAATTAAAAAAACATGATAGTGGCTTCAAATATTAATTAACCATTACAATTGATTTGATAAAAGCTTTAGTGATATGATTTTTATCTACATGACATTTAGATTGTATTTTAACTAAACAACAATTACACACAGTCTTAAGGGTTGTTTGGCAGCATCTGAATAAATCTCTTAATGATTTAGTACTTAATGGCTCAGACTGTTTTTTTGCAAGAAAATACCTGAATAGTTTAGACATTTTCCTCTGAATGGTTAAGCATTAGTATAATGCTAAATTAGTTAAAAGGTTTTATGCTGAATAATTAAGAGGTTTAATGTTGAATGGTTAAAACCTTTTATCTGAATTGGTAAGATATTTGTCTTTTAATAGTTAAGCAATATACTAGGTCTTAATGATTTTGAACTTTTAATAGTTTAGCATTTAACGGTTCAGATCTCTTATTGCTTCAGTATTTAATTATATAGAAATTATCAAACAACCTATGTTTAGGAGACTAGAAGCACTCATTTTCTAACCCTCAACCACATCAACTTCATGAATTCACCAAGTTATAAAGCGTCAAACTCATTTGAATCATCTACTACCCTTAACAAAGGGTCTTTTCTTTTATGATTGTTTGTTTAACAAATGAATAAATGTGAACGTATTTTTTTTTAATTTAATCTAACGAAAGAACATGCACACATGTCTTGTTCATTTATTTACACTCAGTTATTCATTTATGATACTTTATATTCATTTGTTTTATTCTTAGTGTTTATATATTTATTCGTAATAGAAATTTTAAAATCAATTTGACTTTCTAACATTAAAATGTTTAGCTCATTTGTCACAATCATAATGTTTACAGTGACAGATCTAGAAATATCGGCTACGAGAGGAAAAAAAATGATCAAGATCTTAGGTGGTGGAGTCATACGGCTTGTATTTGAACAATTAAAATAAAATCATCATTTAAATTGTAACTAGAGGGGTGAAAAAACCGAAATAACCAAACCGCAACCGAAATAACTGATGCAACATAACTGTAAAAACCGAAACCAATAAGAAACCGACGGTTTGATTTAGTTGTTTCGACTTCTAAGACTATTTTTCCAAGGTGGTTTTCACATGGATGGCAATTGGCGACTTGTGAATAACCATAAATTTCAGGTTATATATGAATATTTTCTTTTAAAACACCTTTAATCTACTTTTATTAATCACATATAAATGTAATTTACAGAATTCAAGTCATCGGTCTCTTGAACAAAGAGGATACATCTAACATCTTAACACTAGAATGCCTTCTGGACACGATGGTTACTCATACACTAGATTTTAATAATTTAAACCGTTAAAATATATCCAATAACATTTTAACTCTAAATGCGACTTGAACATCAGCCATTAGCCCATTAGCTTGATTTCTTTGTAAATGAGTTACAGTTTTGATTTTTAAATCTAATTTTGTCTTCTTAAATTTAGTTGAACACCACACGTTCATTTTTTAGCACTTATCCAAATGATTAATCACTTGACGATATTGAGATTAAACAAGAAATCCCCTTTAATGATATAAAATAAAACATTTAATATATTACATTTAAATTCTAGGTGTAACACTTTGAAGATGTAATAACTTAGCATCTTGAAGTTTTAACTATACAGGTGCAAGTACTTGAGAGTTGAGCTCATCAAAAACAAGTTTAACCCTAAACAAACTCGATAACTTGATGCTTGATGAACCGGTTAGAACCATCTTCACAGTTGTTACCACGACCATAAAAGTAAACTAAGCGCGAGAAGAATAGTCACAAACTTCCCTGAATTCACTGATAAGAAATGGGGGTTTTATGATGAACTCAGTTAATAAGAGATTAAATGAGTGTCGCATCCACATATTCGATAAATATATAACCTGGTAATGTATATGCTTACATTGGAGGTTTCTGTTTGGCATCATAACAAACACTTGGCATGAATGAAATCCACCAAAAATTGTTATATATAGACCAGTAATATATAAACTTCATCACTAATACACTCACGACAAGTTAGTAGGACGTGGTGAAAGAAAGAGAGATGTTTAAACACAAGCAAATATTTTGGAATGCATTGAAAACTTGTAGAACAATGCATCATGCAACATGCATGTAGCAAAGTGCAACCTAAGGATAAACTTGTGTAAGATATAAGATTAAAGTTAACAGATAAATTATAATGAAAACTTCTCCTTCATGCGAGATATAAGCTTAAACTTTTCTTCAGCCTCAACCTGTTGACGCATATCTGATCCTGAAGCTCGATCTGGGTGGAAGCTTAGTAATGCCCGCTTATAAGCTGCACGCACCTGAAATCATCATCACAGATTCTTAACAATTTTTCTTTTAGAAATGAAAATGGGCCCTTAACACCCACTGGAACCCAGGAAGGGAAGTGACATGAGTTGGTTGGCTTTTCAGTGGGTTCAGTGGACTCTGGTTGGTGTGAAGGGTGCTGCCAGGGGTTTGTTTTGTTTTGTTTTATGTTATCTTATAAATTATAATAAAATAGAAATAAAATATATACAAACCCATATACGGATTTCTAAACAACCTGGCAAACATGCCAGCGACGTGTGAACTGTTGAAAAAATATAGCGTAAAGATTAAATCAACACATAAAGAAGTTTAAGGAAGTAAATGTTAAAAAGAGAGATTCATTTGGGTCGGCTTTTATGGTATTTGTCCTAAACTTCACATTCTTAATATTACAAGTTGCACCACTTGTGCATTCAAGCTATAATTTATGAGGTCTAGTCTCTTTAGGGAGTGTTTGTTTAAAAAAATATTTACGTGAACAGTATAACAGCTGAATGACAGTTGGAAATATGCAGAATGTAAAAAGACTACAAAGGTATGCAACCCACCTCATGTAACAAGGGAACAGGGCCTTTACCAACTTGGATTCCTAAACCTGCAACAACGAAGCCATGTCAAGACAAGTAAATTCTAGCTTTTTAAGCTCCTCTCTAACTTCCGCGCGGTACTGTTCCTTCAAATTCATATTTGCTTCATCCTGTGAAATGAGAACAAAAGATATAACAATGCATATCATCATCATGATCATCATAATAGTAGTAATAATAGTCGACACATATAAAAACTTCAAGTGTAAAAAAGGAGACAGCAGAAGAAATCCACAAACCTTTTTTTGAATTTCCCTAATTTCTTCCACACGTTGCTTCTGCCTTCTCTCCATGTCTAATAAACGCAAGCATTCAGCTTTCTTTCTTTTCTGCAAACGTCGCAACTGCTGAGCTTCCTCTGCCTGCAAAAGGGAAATACAAAAGTTAGGATTTAAGGTGGGCCAAAATACATTTTTTATGCATAAAACCTCCTAAAATGTTATATTGAAAAAACAGAATGTTTATAACATAACATTGTCCGTCACATTCGCCACACCATGTATTATTATAAAAAAATTACTTCTGCGCAATTCGAATCAATACAAATTGATCCAACCATTTTTACCTGTACCGAAAAGTAGCCGTTTGACCTGTTACCTAACCCACCATTTTTCTATGTACTTCTATATATGTTTAGAGTTTAGATCCGACAAAGTAGAATGTAGTTCACACACACCAGTGACAGAGATGCGGCAGATGAGGTAGCAAGACGATCACATTATATGATATGAATAAAACTAGCATCTAGTATTTACCTGGATTTGTAAGGCTTTTTGTCTGGCTGACAATTCTTCTTCTAGTGCTCGCTTGTATTCATTGGTCTCCTTAAGCTTTTCACGCTGATCGATAATGGAGTTTTCAACAGGGACATCATCATCAATCACGGCAGCATTTTCAAAATCATTTTTTCCATTCTCATCGGTGGTTCCATTAATGTTAGAACCTTGAGCATGTCTTTGATTGTTTTCATTCACTCCAAATACACTATGAATATGGTCATCCCCATACGACCTAGAGGAACTTGTGTGATGATTGTGTACAGCAGCTTTTCTCTTCAACGATGCCTTTTCCCACTGCTCTTTTAACTTCCCTGAAAAATCTTCTATAAATTCACAATCAGGACTGTCGTCATCAGATGACTCACTATCCGATCGTGTGTTAAAACCTCTTCCTGAATAGGTTCTTTTACCCTTTGATAGCTTAACTGGAGAAGTATTTTCTGGAACATATCTTCTGCTAGAAGAAGCGCCATTTTCAAAATTCTGTCACTATCTAAATGAGCGCCACCTTGATGGTCACAAGAGCTTTCATCATCATCTATGTAAATATATGTCCTCAAAGGACGATTCTTATCATCTGAACCCCCCTGTTTCTTTGTATTACTATCAGGCATGTCAATAACAATGACATTATTAAAATTGTAAGTATCCACATCAATCAGAACTACATTATCAGCTTCAATATTATTCCTGCATCTACTTAAGGTCTTCATAATATCATCTAATTTCCTTGGCGATTGGCTATAGCAATTACTTTTTAAAAGTGACCTTACAAAATTTCTTCTGGATTTATTGTTTATAGAAAGATATTTAATAATTCTCTTAACCGTGTATCTTTATTGGTTGTGCCGCATGAGTCGTTCCTAGGACTTGTCACTGCAGATGTAAAAACATGTCTAATTAGAGAAAACAATGTTGTATTTTTAAACATCAAATTAATGAAACAGTCACATTAGCCATCTCTGTAATCAAACAAACAAACAAACAAATATAACCACAAAAATCTCACTCATAAAGTCAGGTCTAGGTAGGCGGGATGAGATGAGAGGCTGAGAGCAAATCTTACCTCTAACTCAGTTAGCAAAACAAATAGATAACAAAACAAATTGATAACAGGTACTAAAGTACACCAAATTCACAATAAACAGGATGACCAAAAGATAGTACACCAGATTCACAATTAACAGGATAAACACCAAAATTCCTATCTTAAGGCGCCAACAAGAAAACCCCCAACTTCAGAGCACAACTCCCATTGCTTTTGCTTTCAAGAAGTACCCTCTTGTAGACGCTTTCGAATTAAGAATTGGCATAAGTAAAAGCTAATCTTATACTATCTACACACTTCATGATAAACCCTAACCCAATTTCTCCTTCATAACACCAATATCATCCCACTGAAACTTGATAAAACTACGGTGTTCATCTATAAGAGCAACAATCACTCAAATAATTACATACCAACAATTTCTAGAAAAACCCAAATCATAAAAACGCGGAAACCCTAGTTAACGATCGCACACGTAACAGATCAAGAAGAAGTAACAATTCGATCGCGAATACTACCTGCAGACTGATTCGACTATTCACTTTTAGAATCCGTCGATCTTGAAATCAAATTGGTGGATAAAATTGGCATGAAATTACAAGGATGACGAAAGGGGCATCGAATTTCGGAACAACAAATTCAAGGATTTGGGGCAAAAGGTATACTACGTGTGCACTAAATACACCGGTTCGCTGACTTAGAATTAGTAACCATCTTTAAAGGTCGTTTTTTAATATTTTAAAGAGTAAACACCGATGATTGCAAAAATTAGCCTCTTTCACACGCTCTTTTCTGATGGTATAATACTTTCTTAAGAAGTTTAGTATGTTTTGAAAAAAAACTATGTAGTGTTTGTTACGCAGCGATTCGAATAAATTTAATGAAATTATTGGAATTGGAACTGAAATTTCATAGCTTAATTTGTTTGGTTCGTAGAAATTTGGTGGAACTAGAATTTAAAATTCATTCTTAACGTGTTTGGTTACAAAAAATTTGAAATAAAAATTGGAATTAATTTCTTTAAATTACTTCAAGTTAAGGATTTTAAATTCTTTTCAAATTTTGAATGATTTTAAATTCTTTTCAAATTTTGAATGATTTTAAATTCCACCCCCGCTTTCGCCACCTACCACCCCCGCCCACCGCTAACAACATCCGACGGTCGTCGTCGTCACCCTCCAACCGATGTTGCCCCCAACCTCCAACCCCCACCGCCACCGACCTCATCCATCAACCGTCGCCGCCATATACCGACCCCCGCAGGCAGCCACCGACCTTGCCTAAGGACCGTCACTATCGGTCAAAACCGTTTGATGCCCCACCCACTACCTGCTTGTCGCCCTGCCTTCGACAACCCAAACCCGTCAAGACCGATCGTGCCCATCACCATTGTCGAAAATCGACAGTCGCGACTGATCTCACCTGCCACCAATAAACGACGATGTCCACAAATTACACCTGCGGTTGACCACCGACTGTCGTTGAACGTCGGTATTGGACGAGCATGACGGCAACTGTCGATTTTTGGTGGCTGGCGTAATCGGCTGGTGGCGACAGTAGCATCCGTAGCAATGGGGTATGGTTAATTGTTGGTGGCAGGTGCAGTTGTTAGCCGTGGTTGATTGTCGATGGCGAGGGCAACGCACGATTGGTGGTATGTAGTGACGGTGATGCGTCAGAGGTGTTGGTGGTTTGTAATGAGTGATGAATTTCAATTTTTTTATGAGTGTTTTGTCACAAAATGCATTTAAAAATTACTTTTGATAAATTTCAATTTTTTTGAAATCCAGATCATTTGAAAAAATATTAAATTCGTAAAGGTATGTGGTCATAAACTCAAAATCTTTTTCTATTTTAATAAAAATTTAAAGTATATTATCTTAACCACTAAAGTAAGTATACTAGCTAACTATGTTTGGTCTTTCTATTTCAATAAAGTACTAAGATACGTAAACAATCGCCATATCGTTTTTCTTACAATCTTGCTTCATCGGTATATAAGATTTTGATGTTTGACGGTTCGCTTGTGTTTTCAACTTTAGGTATGCATTTTACCTTCTAAACACTCAGACAATCACCAATCAATTGAACACGCTTTCTATAGTAATGATTTTGTATAAAAACCCTAACATTAGATTAAATCAATCTGCATCATTACTTGCATATGATGAGACACTAATGATTAAGTTAGTAGTAAAACGAGTAATTAAGCATATTAGCTTATTGTTTAGTTGTTAAGGCTGATGCTCTTTGTTATTAGGTCTCTTTGTTATTAGGTCGAGTGAAGCAATCAACATGGGTTTGAGCTAATGGACCAGTTTTAATTTAATATTTGTTCACTGGGAACTATTTGTTTGATTTTGTTTTCAACTCAGTTTGGTGTTTCATGTGAATCCGATATCTGATTTGGGTTTTATGAGATTATTTCCTTCTGTGAATATCATGTAGTTCTATATAATGATGTATTTATTATTGGTAGTTTGTACTAACCATTTGAATTGGGTTTATGAGACAAAGCACCCCCCCTGATTTCAGATATCTCAAATCAGTATTAAGCTCATCTTATATTGCTATTTTTAGATCTTATTTATTTCTCCAAACAGGGTTGAATACTTCAAAAAAGAAAATTCATATATATCTTGCATTACAGTTATGTTTGAAGATACCAGACCTTTGTTTGTCTAAACCCGAAACAAGCATATGCTGATTATGAACATCTAAGAGATTGTTACGAGTAGTGTTTATTTTTATCTTCACTGAATAAACACATTAGTAGTCAAATTATATTAATGTATAGAAATACAAGGCAATATATTGAATATCACTGATTACTAAGTACACTTGCACTACATAAACGAAATTTTCTTAACCTTTATTTGTTAAATTTTTTTAACTTTATTGAAAATTGATAGATAAGTAGGCATTTTTGCTTAAATGGCTTAACATTTATCTTTTATTCATGTAATATGTGTTGTTGATGTTATATGATGTGAAATTGCAGTTTTCCTATGTTGATGTTTCTGATTTCCTCACTTTAGAATCTGCAGATGTAGTCAAGGCAACTCCAGAAAGATATACTTATGTAGGAGTATTGAGGCTTTAAAGTATGCTAGAGTCTAATTTACAACTAAAGCTAGACTAACAATAGGAATTTATGCTAGAGGCTTTAAAGTATGCTACAGAAGCCTACGCGAGTGTTTTCTAGTGCTCTGCGAAATGAAAAAATGCATCAGTGAAGTTTGGATTTGAATTAGGAAGTTATGCTTTAGTGTTTCTTGGTTCAAAATAAATTACAAGTTGCAATTCTCATGTGATAATATTTGGCAGGTTCAACTATATTGTCCATGTGGTGTTGCTGCAAGGTTTTTTGTTATTCAGGTTACTTTGATTGATTGACCTATTATCTACATAGACTTGAGAGACAATGTCCTGGTGTTGCTTTAAGGGTTTTTTTTTATTTAAGTGAATTATGTAAGTTTTTTTAGTTATCGATCTCGAGCAAAGTGTGTTTGTATTAATCTCTGTTTTTTACTAAGGAAGCCTGTTTTAAAGTGTTCTTGAAGAGTCTATGCAAGTAATGAATTTTAAGTAGTAAGATTGTATACACTTAAGACAGCAAGCAAATAGATGCAGATTTAGTCTAACTAAACTATTGATTTGTGAGAAAAACACACAACCATTTTCATGATCAGTTTTGTGTCCTTTAGAGTTTGGTCCCCATTTTCATGTTTCATATCATACCAATTGGACCACTCTCATGATCAATGAGATTATAGGATAAATGCAAAGTTCAATTTGTATTTTGTTTCTAAAAACTAAGTCAAAGCATCTTTCATTTTGCAGCTCTATGGTGCTCCTTGAATTTTTCACAAAGCCAAAGAAAACCCATAAAACTTTTCAAGAAACTTCGATCATAGGGTTAGGGCAACCGACTTTACTTCATTTTTGATGAATTTTCTCATTTATGTACAGAACTTCGACATGATATTAAAATCCCAAATCTTGGTGCCTATTTTCCATATTGTGAAGTAAGCACCCATTCAAATTGGTGTCTGGTTGTAGTTTTTCTCAAAACTATACTCAAACTTTGCTTAGGTACATAGTATGCATAATTTTTCCTTTTGTTGCTCTTTCATCAGACAGTTACAAACAATATCATATGCATCCAAATATCCAGTACAGAGTTGTTCAAGTCAATACTTTTCATACTTTTCTTAATGAAGTTACTGATCTTTGGTTTTCGTTTATATACTCTCCTTATGTATTTAGACAGAGTACTTATAATAATGATGACGGAGTATCTGTAAAGACAGTATCGGATAAATTTGTTCTTGATACGGGCAAACCTTCTCCACTGGTTGTGGTTGATTGCACTGTTGAACACTATGAAAATCGCAGCATTCGAGACCGAGGAGGTGTTAAACCCAATAGGCTAGATTTTCATAAGTGAACCAAAGCTCATACACTCAAACTTGACTAACAAGTTTATTCTCTATTCTTCGTTTTATGATGAACTTACACCAAAAAAACAGAGCACACAAGTATTAAAACAAAGACTCACTTTTATTAATAATACTTGACTGGCAAAACTCAATGCAGAAAAGAAACCATAACATGGGTTTATATAGGCACCCGTACACCGACTTGATCAATCGTATCCCAACTACAATACTAAATAAACTCAAACTAAAGATACTTTTAGATAAGAACAAATATTTAAAACTAATTAAAACATTTAAAAACTTAATTAGATAATTGTAACCTTGATCTCCTCCTAAATATCATCATGTTTATCACCCCCTCTCGATATTTGCTTCCATCATTCCTAAGATGGTGCAAAACTTGGCCAGCTTCTCCTTTGGTAGGCTTTTAGTGAACATATCGGCTCCTTGATCCAAAGTATGTATATACTTGATATCAACTTCATCATTAGTACTTTCTCACGTATGAAATGATAGTGGACCTCTATATGCTTTGTTCTTGCATGAAAAGTTGGGTTCTAGGCCAAAAGTAGTGTGCACCGACCACACGCATTCTTGTGCAGCCATGGTGGCTGCCTGGTACTCGGCTTCAGTTGTCGAAAGTGATACTGTAGGTTGTCGTTTACTACACCAAATAATGGGTCTTGAACCAAACCTTCTTGTATCGGGATCTCTTGCGTAATCAGCGTCACAGAAACCAATAAGCTCCAATTTGGACTCCCTCTTAAACTTAACTCCATAACTTGGAGTGTCTTTTATATACCTTAGTACCAATCTAGCAGCTTCAAGGTGTGGTTTTCTTGGAGCTTGAACAAATCTACTTAATATACCGACTGCATAGGTGATGTCGGGTCGGGTCAAGGTTAAGTAAATAAGGCTTCCTACAATTTTCCGATACATTGTAACATTTTCTAGAACTTTTCCTGCTTCAGCTCTTATAGACAAGTTTGGTGCCATTGGTATACTCATTGGTTTGCAACTTTCCAAACCAAACCTTAGCAGTAGGGCAACAGCATATCTATTTTGATGGAGTATCAAACCATCAACTTCATATTCAATTTCTAATCCTAGGAAGTGTCTTAACCAGCTTCCAAGATCTTTCATGAAAATCCGGGTACACATGTTAACTTTAAGTTGGTCTATCACATCAACCAAGTCTCCAGTGATGATCAAGTCATCCACGTACACAAGTACAATGGCTACTTTGTCTTCTTTGGCTCGTACAAATACACTTGTATCGGCAAAGGTAGGTGTGAACCCTTTGAGTTTGAGGAACTCGCCTATCTTTCCAAACCATGCTCTCGGTGACTGCTTTAGTCCATCAATAGCTTTCTTTAGTTGACATACATAATTTGGAAATGTTTGACTTACAAAGCCTTCCGTTGCTCCGTGTATATCACCCGATCGATCTAGATCTCCGTAGAGGAATTCATTACTAGCGTCCATTTGCCACATTTGCATACTTTGCATTTGGTTTTCTCACCCTGTTCGACCTACGAACATGTTGTTCAGTTACAGTAGCTTCCACTGTATTGTTTTGACCTGTAGTTGCCCCGTTTTGCCAAGGATTACCATGACTACATTGTGATTCAGTCAGGTCATCTATTGTGGTACATTCTTCTTCTTGATTTCCATCAGTAACCTGTAGGTTCGCGTAGTCATTATACTCTTTCTTTAGATCTTGTGTGTTTGGTAGACTTAATTTCTTGGTTTGGTGCCCACAATGATGAATTCTCATCAAAGATTATGTTGAGTTAATCTTGATCGGGTCAAATTACGAGTCACAGGTCAAGGATCATTAGTAATTTAGTCACATGTTTTGATTGAGTCAAAGTAATGGTTTAGATGGTTATTATTAGTGGGAGTCTAAGTTGTGGGGTAGTTGCAAGTAAATAGAAGATATTTACGTTGAATGTATCAATATATATTTTAAGTTTATTAATGAATGAAGAGAGCAAGTGTTAAGCAGCAAAAATTCTATTTTTTTTGTTTATAAAATCTGGGCCTGAAACCAACAGATTATATCTCTTGAGACAAACACTTTCCCTGTATTTGGTTCACAACAACGCCAACCCTTCTTTTCATTATCATACCCGACAAAGATACACCTTGTTGCCTTCTTTTCTAACTTATGTCGTAGATGTCCCGGTATAAACACGTAGCAAACCGCACCCAAATACTCGAAAGTAACTAATGTTTGGCTTCATTCAGAACAACTTTTCGAAGGGTGATTCATAGCTCATTGATTGCTGGGCTAGTCGATTGCTCACAAACGCAGCGGTACCGTCTCATGGCTTCGGCCCAAAACCTTCAGGGTACATTTTTGTTGTGCATCATGCTTCCACACATATCGGCCCAAACAGGACGAATTTCCGGTATTGGTGATTTGAGGAACCAATAATAGATTCTTTTTCATGCCTGGGACATGAAACACATTCTTTAGGACCACGTTTCGTATTGTAGTTTGAGTCAAAACTTACCTCCCCTACAATACAATGACATAATTTATATACAGAGATAGTAAGAGTTTTAAATAGCTTCAAAGGAGCAGGCCCATAACTCTAACAAAAAGCCGAAAAGCCTTCACACCTCAACAGGAGGAACGTAAAGAAGCCTAGACGCTTAGAGTACTAAACTTATTGCATTATGTTTTGATACTCCAAAACAAGTTGTTCTTTTATGTCATATATTTATTTAATTTCTTCAAATATATTAATGATATTTGCATGTTTTCTTTTTTGGCGGAATCACGTTGTTTAAGTGTTTTTCTATGTTGGATTTGTTATGAATTTTTTTTGGTTTGTATATCACAACTTAGGTGTTACCTTTTCATGATTGAAACCTAATATATTTTACTAACAAGTTACATAAGTTTGAACAAATGGTGTTTTAGTTTAGAATACAAAAAAGAGACAATTATAACATTATGACATGAAACCTTCCGACCACAAGACATGTATAAAACTAGTTCATGTCAATGTTTTGTTTTCTGGGTTTAAACAATGTAATTTGTTATTTTGAATTTGGAATAACTTTGACATTCTTTTGTAATACATCATTGTTGTATAATTGTTCATCTAATATAAAAATGATTTTGCCTTAAGAACTAGGCTTACTGAATTTTGAATGAGGATTAGATGCTTTCTTACAACTGCACGCATTTGTTATTTTGCCTGCATTGACACAGCTAATGCTGCAACTTCATTCCAATATTTGACGGTAAATGGTTTTCGGTAAAGACATAGTTTAGAAGTTGCAGTTTGATAAATCGTTGCATGATCGTGTGAGATTAATTACAGGATAAACACTATTATATGTGATAAGATTTATAGTGTCCTAAAAGGTTTCTTAAAACAGCAAACACGATGTTAGCCAAAGTTGGAGATCGCCCAGCAAAACAACACCTTTTGTAATGTCAGTGTCTTTTACAAATGTCTTGATTGGCATTCTGTCAACGATGCCTGTAGCCCTTTGATCGCCACCATAAAACCACATTTTTCATAACATTACGAGTGGCTTAAACTAATGTAGGCCTGCAAAAGAATATATGAACCCACTCTAATCTTTAACCCGCCAATCAGCATAACACTCGTCTCGCCGCAACGCGCGACAGTGAAATAACTAGTTCCATCCAAAACACCAGAAAGAAGTAGATCCTTACCTAAAGAAAATTTTAAGCAACAATATACATTATAAAAATGATTCTGTTTGAATATTAAGGAGGATAAACCACAACATACCGACCAATTTCCCATAAAGCCTCTGTGCGCAATAACCTCTTAATGCATCAGACATTGTTTAACTTACAGAAATAGGAAGCATTAACCTTTAAACGCAGAATAATGGTGTGATGCATTAAAAGATTTCATGGGTACATTGGTTCCTTGAGAAAATGCAACCTTAGCAGCATGTTCATCAAATCTAATATCAAAAGGTTCGATATTTGGTTTTCTAGTAATGTAAAAAATTTAATTACCTTGTTGGAATACTGCTTCTGGCTTCTTCAAGTTTTTGTCAATTAGCTTAGTTCCTTTTAGAAGGCATGAACTGATGGTGGGTCAAGGATGCATCCTTTATTGTTGACTTCAAAGTTTTCTTAGAAAGCAAAATACCATTACTCAACTATAGCATCCATCATCAAACCTTCACAAATTCCATCAAAACCATAATGTTGTTTAGAAAGAGAAACCAAACACTTAATTACCTGAAAAACATGTCGTTATGGTAGCTCCACTACAGAAGCCCTAATCATGTTCCTCGCAAATTATTTCGCAAGTTGGATATGGAGATGAAGAAGTTATTTCTGCATGATGAATCAGTCATTCAAACATGATTCACATCAATGTTTATACATGATAGCTTAATAGTTTTATTCAATGTATCAAGAACAGCAGAAAATCAGCATCAACGAATTAAATATCCAAAGAAGAAGAACCGGCATGTAAGAAAAGATACTTTTGGTACATGAGACTTAAAGAATGTAAGGATCCCACTAAATTGATCTTCAAACCAAATAATTACATTTGTTTATCCTTAATTATCTAATAGAACAAGTCCAAAACCCCTGCTACCCGCAACCAGGATCAAATTTCACTTCATTAAATTCATGACAAATAATCTTCTGATTCATAATTGACTGCTTCTATTAGTGGTTATCGACTTATCGCAATAAATTATGTGTACCATGATACTAATAGAACATTTACAACACCAACAATCACAAATTGTGCGTTGGTAATTTGGTTTTCAACATGTCATTTGGTTCATTTATCCCACTCGTTAAGTTGCTCTTACCAATTAAAAAACTTCATATATATGTACTTTCCAGCGAAAGTTGTGTGGTTCATTTATCTCTATATTTTGTTTTAGCCAAAATAAAGAAAACATTAAACGTGATCTTGTTTTGGATTAATACAAATGATAGTTCACATATATTATATTTAGCGAATTGGACACTCATCTAACGTCCAACATCACAAAGGGGAGTATATTCAAACACACATTTATTTAAAAACAACAAACCACACTAAAGGAAACTAAACTTTCAAGCCAAATCACATAACTTTTCTTCACTGATATTCTCAAGATACGCCCCAGCAATAAGTATCTGAGTAGGCCATGACACATATAGTTGAAGGCCATGATCTAAGATGCCACTGATGTTGCATGCAAAAGGGAACCTAAAACTTTAGGCCAGAAGCACCAAACTTTTCTTCACATATCTTCTCAACACGCTCTACCATTTCAGCGGTCAAATAATTTTTCCATTCGCCCACTTCACCTTTTCGAAAGAATGCGCTGTTATTCTCACCAGATGGAAGCTTCCCTTCTTTGTTCACCTTCAAATTACTCAGATTATCAAAGCTACAAATCTGCAAAATAGCCTCCACCATACCTTTTTTCTCTTCATCCAGCGAAAACGGACACCCTACAAAGTCAGCTAGTTTCCTCAAATGAAGCTCAGGTTGCTCTTTCATCTCCTCGTATGTCAAGAAATAAATTTTATCCGGATTCTTTAAGCTTTCTTCCCAATAACCTAACATGTGATCCCAAAAGGGTCCATACAAGCTTACTCCTTTACAAAATTTTTCAAATACGTCTTCAATTGAATTTGTCCCCATATTCTGAAGCCTCAACTTGTTTGTGAAAGCCCAAAGAGAAATAAAAGTATCTTTAGGATTTCTACAAAGATACACAAGCTTGCATTGCGACTTCTTAACAGATTTTGGTAAAGATACATATGGTAAATGAGTGGAAAAGAGTCTTGGTGACGAGAAGGATGACAAATCCGGATTCTCGTCATCGAGGTAGAGCTTAAGCTCCAAGAAAGGTACGAGCATATGCGGGTTGTTTGATAGTAATGGGTGATCGTCTTGGGATTGTGGGAAACGGGTGCGGTTTACTAAGCCAAATAAGATGGCCTTCAACCATGTAGTGCCTGATTTTGGAGAGGTGACAAGAAGAATATCGGTGTCACGAGCCTCAAAGTGTTTTTGACATGAAAGAACTCCTTGTAATTGTCTAGCGGTATGCCAAAAGCCTTGATACTTGCATAACGTAGTGGAAACCCATCCTGGTTCAGTTGGAAGAGTGGAAAGTAAGACCATGCATTCATGGCTTACTTCATCATCTTTGAGATATTGTGGCAAAGGAGGAGGGTGGGATGTCTTCATTGAGATTAGTGTTTATGCATCAATTAAGGTTTGATTAGTGTTTATGGATCAAGCTTTCAACCAAGGTACATACATATATACGCAAAGACAAATTATGGGACACAGATCTCGTTTTCTTTAATTTTCCCTGCATGATTTTTTTATTTGCTACTCTACCCCACCATGTGTTATATTTCCTGTCATCACTTTTACTTATATAGATGTTCTTTTCATGATTTATATAAAGAAAAATATACATACATGCACGCACATAATAAAAACTAGTACACATACCTCTGTATTATGGCGGTGTTGTACACGACATGATAAAGTATATGTTACAATTGTCCCGGTTTATATCCGAACTAAATTTACGTTGAAATGTAGAGTTACTTGAATTTATATCGTGTAAAAAAATAAAAAAATTTACTTCGCTCTTTTTTAAATGAAACATACATCAAAACGTAGATGGACTAAAAACGCAGATAGAAATGAGCACAAAAACATGTTATATACATGACCTTGTTTGTTTCCAAACCATATTTACCTCACAACGAGATGAACTCGAACTTGCTCCGACACATACAATAAAATATGGAAGTAAGAAATTAGTTTTTTTAGTAAAATTGTACATCGGGTAAACCCGAGACTTTAGAAATTAGAGGGTTCAAAGTGATATTTTTCAAAAGTTTTACATAAAGTATAAGGAGTTGAAATGTCAATTCAAAAAATTTGAAGGGAAGATTTTGGCCGGTGACATTTGCCATCTATCTTTATAATTAAGTATATAGTAATATATGTTATTAAGTTAAATCGGTATAAAAATAGGTGTGTGTATATATATATATGTGTGTGTGTGTGTGTGTGAATAACAAGTTTTTTTACCCGTCACGTATTGCCGCGATCATACATAGCGTGATAAGTTATAAATTATTAATTCTAAACCCGACTCATTTCCAAGCTAAATTTTTTCCTCGACGCGTAGAGTGACTTGAATTTTTACTATTGATAAAGATGTATTATATTTAAACCAACTATTTTCCAAATGTAACTTTTATCAAAATATAGATTTACAATCACTCGCTTGCTCTGACATCTTTCTTTAAACAGAATTAAATTTACTTCAAAACTTAGAGTAAATTAAAGAACTAGCAAGGACGAGCAGATTAAAAGAAGTTAAAGCTTAAAATAATAAAACCAATTAAATCATTAAAAATAATATATTAAAAGTTAAAATGAAAAGAATAAAACTTAATTGACAACAACGCAGAATGAATGGATAGCATGAAAAATGAATAAAGATGGAGTTGGGATGTAAACCCGGGTGCATTCAATTGAAAAAAAGAGAACCACCACTACATCAAAACTCAATTTTTGTTACAATACTCACCAAATAATATGCATATAAAGAACCGGTGGTTAATGGATGATCACGTGATTGGCCACCGACTTTCGAATTAAGTTGTAGTATAATAAGAGTAAATTGGGTGATGTACAAGGTGTACATACATAAACCATTTGAAAACTAATTTATGCTGATAATGGTGATCGTGATGTACAAAGTGTACAAAAATAAACCATGTGAAAACTAATTTATACGGATAAATCATTTTATTTTATTTAATCATTTTAGTTTTTTTAGTATATACTTATCAGTATTACAAAAATATATAATAAGAAGTACTAAGTATACTAATATATTTTTAATCAATGCTAAATATATTTACATATAAAGAATACATATTACAATTTTTTTTTCTTTCAATAACTTACATAATGTAAAATAATTAGATTTTGATCACGTGGCGCAATGGATCAGTTTTAAATAAAATTTAAATCTAGATTGAAATAATCACGTCAAAATATTGTCTTCAGAATTAAAACAAAAAAAAATTGTATTGTTGTGTAAAAATTAAAATATATTATATTTAACTAATGA
Source organism: Flaveria trinervia (assembly GCA_025506515.1). Taxonomy (NCBI): domain Eukaryota; kingdom Viridiplantae; phylum Streptophyta; class Magnoliopsida; order Asterales; family Asteraceae; genus Flaveria; species Flaveria trinervia. The sequence goes on along the minus strand of CM046452.1, from coordinate 89,508,380 downwards.
GTTTGACTGGACGTTCCAACTTATTGGTTTTGAACAAAATATGTATTGACACAGGCACTAAATAAACGCATCGTAACAATATCCAGAATTTGAAAAATATATCTTATTGTGATAAAATTAAAATATATTATGTAACAATTTATTATAATATAAAGTTATTATAATTAATTATAAGAGAAAATAATATGTAATAATTCATTACAATATTAAAATATAAAAAAAGCCCTTCACAATAACATGGTTTCGGACAAACATCATTGTCTAATGTGGTCTGGTTAAGAGGGTGTTTGATTGCGGCTGACTGGCTGACTCGGTTACCGGTCAGCCCGTTTGATATGCATTTTGTTTCCTGCTGACCGGACCAAGTAGCTGACCTAGACCTGAAATTAAACAAAGCTAACCCAGACCACAGAGTGACCACCGACGGTCACCACCCTACCCACCCTCCTTGCGCGACCACCGACAACCACCGACGGCAGACCCCCTGCGCGACAACCCCCCCCCCCCCCCCCCCCCCCGCGCGACCAGCCCCCTGCGCTGCGCGACGAGCCCCCTGCGTGACGAACTCCTTGCTCTTCGACCCCCCTGCGCGACGACCTCCCTGCTCGACGACCCCCCCCCCCTCCGGCGACGGCGTTTCCGGCGTAGATTGTGGTGGTGGTGGTGTTGAATTTGGGAGGAGTAGGGAGGTGGGTTTGACGAGGGGTTTTGAGGGCTTGTTGGAGGTCATGCATTTGGCGTTGAGCATGGCCATGGTGGTGGAGAGTAGGCTGCCATCGGTGGTTGTTGTGGTGGTTGATGATGATGGTTATGTGATTATGGTGACACAGTGGATGAGAGGTGTGTGTGAATGTGCATATAGGAAGTGAGAGCCAATGAGGTTAATGTAATGGAGATTTTGGTGTTATCCATTGGATTTCACATTTTTTTAAAGTAAATTTCACATTCTGTTAATGTGGTTTGATTCAAATGATGTTTTTTTTCTTCTAAAGGTTTTAAAAATTATGATTTTACTAGTAGTTAATAATTTGTCATAATTAACTTCGATTGACATCAATTGACCAAACGGGACAATAAGGTATTTTTCTTATTTAGCAAAGTCAATCAGATATTAAATCAAACAGTCAAGTTTCAGTCAAATGCAGACCCAGTCAGAACTTCTTACTGGGTCAGCTTCTGACTCAGATATTACTCAGTCAGCATTAATCAAACAACCCCTAAGTCATTTCTAACAAAACCCAATTAGAAAAGTATTGACAAGGAAAAAAAACTGTACGAACATTTTTCGTCCACTTTCATTCATACAAGAACTAAGGTTTTATTTTTCCAACTAGTTATTTTCCTTTTGTTTTTTCATTACGTTTCCAACAAGTTTCCCACAAAGAATTTTCTCTTAGTTTTTAACATTTCCAACATAATAGCTATATATAAAAAATAACAAATTTTAAAATAGTGTTAAATTTGTGTAATTATCTATCCTTTATAGATTACAATATAAAATAAAAAAATGAAAAACTTAAATCATGCGATAAATACAGGAATACGAGATCGCGCGAGAGCTTGAAGTTACAACACAACAACCTCATGTTGTCGCGCGAAAACATCTAAAGAAAATAAATAGATGTTTTTCTCTTATATTTCAATATACATACATATATATATATATATATATATATATATATATATATATATATATATATGTCTCATTATGTAAAAGTGCCATGAGGTTGAAAGAACAGAGGGTTGAGTGATAGGCCGTCTGGTGGGAGCTCACCTCGGGTGAATCTAACTTCAACGATGCAATTTTTTTTGGTATTGCAATCGTTTGATTTATATTTGATTAAGTTTTTTAATGTTTGTTAATATCACATTCGCACACACTCGTTTTAATTTGATTAATAAGTGTAACAATATGTGAAACGATCCTAATTAGGTCTTTATATGCTATATTGATGATATACATCATTACGCTATGTATTTTCGAGTTTAGATAGTGAAAATGAAGATTTGAGACCGTAGCAGTGATTCAAATTCATAAAAAATCCGTATTATGGGAAAAAAAATTTCATATGAGAACTTTTCATGAGAAAACTTTTATATGCGAGAATTTTTTCATGAGAAAACTTTATCATGCTAAAATTCATCATATGAGAACTTCTACATCCATACGAAAATATTGATTAATCATCTGGTTTATGCGAAAACTTGTCCAAATGCAAAAAAAATGTTAGTATTTAAAGATTTCTGAACAAGTGTTTCTGCCCAAATCTAGAAATGCTAGATTTGAAGTTTGATACTTAAACATAGGTTTTTGTGATGTCTGATCAAGTTCAAGATTCTATATTTACAACATTTGATTCGGGTCATTCGTGAATTGTAACTTGACAATATGAACTTATCTTATCTTATTGATGGGGACAATGATCAAACGGTTTAACTAAATGAAGAATAAAGATTTTTTGGTATTCTTGCTCTAAAAATATGAGCTTATTATATCCTACATAGACATAAGAATGTCTTAAATAATATGGGTTGATATCATAGAATTTTATTTTCAGATTGAAGAATCGGGTGGTTCAGGAATCTAGAAATGAAAGTTAAGTTGGATCTTTTTGTCATATGTCTAATACATACGTCTAATACATATTAAGTTGTAAGTAATCAAGATAAAATAGTTTTATCTTGATTCAGATGTGATATTCTTTATGAAGCTATACATTAGGAGGAGGTTACAACTAAGTGAGAAGACTAAAGTGAAAGATACCCGAGGATTAGATAATTCATTAAGATGTTGACCGAAGTTAAATATAGCTTGATATCATAATCCATAGGAGGAAATCGTAAGAACCTAACCTTTATGAGTTATAATATCATATGAAAAGTAAAAAACTCAAATCATACAACAAATACAAAGATGTGAGATCGCACAAGAACTTGGAGTTTGTTGGACCAAAAGAACCAATGAGCCAAGATCAGAAAACCTCTAAGTCCCACATGATATCACAACAACTGCTGAAAGCTTCATCAGCAGTCGACAAGTGCTGAAAACTCCAACAGCTGAAGATCAAGTGCTGAAGACTTCAACAGCTGAAGACTAAAGTGCTGAAGTTCAACAGCTGAAGAACACAAGTGCTGAAGTTGAACAGCTGAAGAACACAAATGCTGAAGCTGAACAGCTGAAGAACACAAGTGCTGAAGCTGAACAGCTGAAGAACACAAGTGCTGAAGCTGAAGACCAAAGTACTGAAGTACAACAGCTGAAGAGTTTACAAGTGCTGAAGATCAACAACTGGTGCACAAAGTCTGAAGACAAAGACTGAAGACATCAGCTGATGATATCTACTGAAGGCATCAGCTGATGAAACGTCTGAAGTTCAAGTCTGAAGATCAAGTACTGAAGTTTCAGTAGTTTGTCACAACAGCTGAAGAGTACTTCTTCAGTAGTTGTGATATCAGTAGTTTTATGTTTTTACTTTCAGTAGTTTTGTAAAACGACTGAAGAGCTTGTTCTTCAGTCGTTGTAGTTTCAGTAGTTTTATGTTTTTCAGTAGTTGTAGTAACTGATAACACTTTGTATTTTTGTAAAAAGATGTCAGCTGTTTTGACATCTTCAGTAGTTGTGTTTCAGTTGGAATAATTCTGTTAGATGTCACTATCAAGTGACATCAGCAGACGTCATGTCTCTTATATAAGAGGTGTCGACCTAATTGTAATTGTGACATTCTGTTACCACGAAAGCGAATATTGAATGAAATATATTTGCAGAATTTTCTCTTTCTATAACCGTCTTCGTTCTTCATTGAATATCGTTTCGTTCTTGTGAATTGGCTAATTCATTATTAGAATTCCGCTGCTATACTCTCTAATCAATCAAACATAGATCACTGATCCTAACAGAGTTGTCGTGCGACAGCCTCATGTTGTCGCGTGAGAACATCAAGAGAGTATAAATAGATATTTTTCCCTTGTATTTTTTTATGTGTTTGTTTCATTTTGTAAAAGTGCTCTGAGATTAAGAGAGTAAAGGGTTGTGTGATAGGTCGTCTAAAAGAAACTCACCTCGGGTGGATCGGGCTTCAATGATGTAAACTCCTATGGTATAATCCAAATACCCTTACATAATCAATACACAATCCTAATACAATCCTAATTTGCATAATCCAAACAAAGATTGTTAGGATTATTAGTTAATAAGTTCATTTTGTTGTCTCATATTAGTAACTTGTCGTTACACATTCTCACTGTACATGCTCATTCATTCTTTGTTCAAAATTACACACATATATATATACATATATACATGTACACATAGTTACATAGTCATACCCATATATCATACACATACAAGTACTTATAAAGGTAGTAAACCTAATAGAGGATAGAATCATAATTTTAACCGGATTCTTTCTAGATAATTGTAAAAGCGCTTATGTTTTATTTGTATTTAAAATACCTAGATTTGACTAAAATATGGCAGTAAAACAAATAGTTAACCATACTCAGTATGTTTGGTTATATTTTATCAGCCCTTAAAATTTAGAGTAAATTACTATTTCCATCTCTGAGGTTTGTCCATTTTAACCGTTTACATCCCTATAGTTTCAAAGCCTCAATTTGCATACCTAACGTTTATATTTTTAACCATTTGCATCACTAATTTCTTTTATTATGTAAGCATCTTTATTTACATGACTAACGGTATTAGTCAAGTCTGTTAACAAGCACCATATCATTTGTATTTTCTAAAAGTATTGTCATTTTCTTTTAGACCTATATTTTTATTATTTTCATAATTTCATCCACTCCCATTTACCATCCTCTTACCATCATTCACCATCATCATCTTAACGATCATCACCACTACCAACTACACCCACCAGCCATACCATCATCGCTAACCATCCCCACCAGCCACCAAACCTTACCCCACTGTTAATCACAACCCACTTAACCACAATCATCGTACCACCATAATCACAACCCACCACTCATTCGACACCACCAACTACCACCGTTATCTCAGCCCCTTTTCCCCGGATATACGAATGAGAGAGAAAAAGAGAGTGAGTGAGTGAGTGAGTGAGCGACGGTGGTGGTGGGCAGTTTCATGCGTTTCTTCAACCACCACCACCATCTTAGCCTCCTCTATCTAGATCTATGAGAGAGAAGAGATCGAGGAGAGAGAGAGCAATAATTGTGGTGGGCGTTGGTTACATGGTGAGCAACGATGCTTTGTGATGGTAGTGGTGGTTGTGGTCTAGTAATGGCGGCGGCGGTGGAGGAGGAATACCATGACAGAGGTAAAGTGGAAAGAGAGTGAGGGAGGAATGGTGGTCGGTGATTACATGTTGAGTGACAGTGGTGTTGGTTGTGATCTAGCATGGCGGTGGCGGTGGCTATGAACTACCAAGATAGATAGAAATGAGAGAGATGGTCGGTGGAGGTAAGGTTGATGATGATGATGTTAGTCACATCAAGTGTGGGGGTGAGTTTTAATAAAGTAGGGTTAATGGTATCTTTGTCAATTTACAGAAAACTAACGATTAAGTCTTAACGATATCAAGGTTAAGACTCAAATGGGGACAAATATAATATATTAGGGGGGCAAATAGAGGCTTTGAAGCTATAAAGATGAAAATGGTTAAAACTAAAAAACGTTAAAAATACAAATGGTAATTTACTTTATTATTAATCGCACAGAGAAGATGGTCAAACATGTACATTAACATATTAACATATACCTATATATTGAAATAGTTAACTAATCAAACATAACTAATATGTGTTTATATTATAGTATCTTTAAAAACACTTAAATATAGAACAACATAATTCATTTGAAATGTACAATGATGAATAGTTATGTACTTTGAAATGTGTATGTGCGTTTATCCACCATTTGGCTTATGATCTTTTTAAGATTGGGCGCAATATACTTTAGTTGATTGCTATTTTGCCACAAACTTTTTAATTCTTTTATTAGAACCACTTCAACACGGCTCTTTATACGTCAATCTTGATTGAGATTGTTTCTTGGTATTGCAGCATGGTTTTGGGAAAAAATATTCCATGTTAGCAGGATATTGATGTAGGTTGTGATATACATCATAATGATGTTTATATTCATTGTTTGACGAGGCAACCATTCATGGTTTGCAATCATAATAGTAGGTTACGACTTTTAAGCAAAAGATGTTCAAGACTTGTCTGTTTTGATAAAAGCTTTATCTTTTTGTACCTAGACATGAAATTTAACATTGTAATCTTAATGTAATTATATTTGTATTAATTGTTGTACTATTACTTTTTGTATTCATTATTTAATTTTTATTGTACTTCTAAAAGAAATGATAGTTTTTATAGGGTCTTAATATAGAAACACCCACTCATATAAATCGACACCCACTCATATAAATCGACACCCCCCTATATGCCGCGTATGGGTCTATACGCGGCGTATAATGTCAAATACACTAAAAACAAGAAAAATTCAGGGGGCTGTCAGAGAGCTATATGTCCCATATAGCCCTATACGACCCCCCCTATACAACACATATAGGGCTATACGACACGTATAACAAATTTCGACATTGACTGCGCGTATCGCTTTTTGATCAGCTCTGACATTTCTATTGTAGCATTAAGTACTAACTAGTTCGTATCCTTTCGTTTTGTGAGGAAAGACCGTTGCGGACTACGAGGGATTCTCCTAGTTGCTTATAAAAAAGTAACGTAATCAGTAAGATAAAAGTTAAAAAATCAAAAGAAGACAGATATAAAAATGATAGTGTCGTTTTCGAGGAATTTAATAAATTAAAATAAAATAAGTATATCAATACACCAATTATGGGCAAATATGTTAGGAAGATCTAGGGCGTCACCTGAGATCTAGTAAATCAATATTTATCTCTTACTTTTTTTTAAATTACCACAAAGTCCTAACAACTTAAACAAATTTGGAAATTCATTCTTTATTTTCCCTTTACATGGCTGCGGTATACCAAGGGTTTTGAGAATGTATTAAGGAAGCGTTTGGTTGGAAGAATGGAATGAAATAGAATTGAGAAACTAGTATAATTTTAAATAAAATTATGTTTGAGTAAATAATAAAATGTAAAACCCAAGGAAATGGTTAACCTCAATTCCCTTGGTTGTGGGATTTTAAAATCCTTCCACCTAAAGAGGGAATTTATATTCTCACAACCAAGAGAATTAAGTGAAACATTCCTTGGGTTTTACATTTTATTACCCACTCAAACATAATTTTACTTGAAAATTATATCAGTTTCTCAATTCCATTCTATTTCATTCCATTCTTTCAACCAAACGCTCCCTAAGAGATCTTTTTGAGGAGAAATCCTCAAAATTGTCTTTCAATTATTAATTTATCTTGATGACTAAGAGATTAGATCTTGTATGATACATGTATATTTGACAAATTAGAAGCAGTGCAGAAATCGTTCCAAAATATATATAACTAAAATTTAAGAAGTTAATACAACGTTTACAAATGAGTATATTTGCACGTATGATTAAATGTACTTGCATGATATACTAAAAGTATTTTAGTTTTAGTCACATTTCAAGTTTCATACTTTTCTATAAATGCTAATAAATTTTACATACAATAATACTATTCTTTTTAAATTACATTATAAAATAAATATTTTTTTATCTTTAAAACACATATAATGTTGATATAAAATAATTATTTTTTTTCATGTTATTTCAACTTATTATGTAATATTTTTTTTCAAATCATTGTGTATAACACTGATCTTTGTGTTTTTTATTATGTTTTACTATATAATAATTTTTAAATAACACAATGCTAAAATTGTAAATTTTTAAAGTTTTTTAATTCATTATGTAATCTTGATTAGGTTATCGTGTAATCCATCTCAAGCAGTTCATTATGTCTAATGTTGATTATTGAGTCTAGTGCTAGTTTATGTTATCCATTGTGTTTAATGTTAACTATTTTGTTATGCATTGTGTTTTTTTAAATGATGATTTTTTTAATAATACAATGCTAAAAAACATAAACTTTTTAAGTTTGTAGTTCATTGTTAATATTCATCAAGTAATTGTGTAATTCTCGTTAATTCGAAAGAGTAGACAATGACATGTCGAAATTACACAATGAGCTAAAAAACATGAAAAACAAATTTTGTTCTTCTATATCAACATTCAACGCAGATTAAAGATAAAAGATATTCGTTTTATGATATAATTTTTTTTAAAAAATATTATACGTAAAAAGTTACGAAGGTTTAAAAAAAAGTGAAACTTGAGAAAGATAAACATTACCAATTTTACAATCAACCTAATCTTAATCTTAATAAAAAAACGTATCAGCATCTTAATTATTGTTATACTTTTTAGAAACTTTGTATTTAAACCTATATTGTATGAGTGTGTGTGGATAGAGGAAAGTGAATAAGGTTCTATCAAGCATCTAAGCTTATATACGTAACTTTACATGACGTTTTGTTAACTTATATACATATTAAATAACAACCCATGTGCTACATAAAGAATTTGGGTTTTTAGAATTTGCCACCAAAGTTTAAAATTTTACAACTAGTACCTACACTTCACTTTTAGTTTTGATTCTTAATCACATAGGCTTTTTTATTTGGTTTTTGGCATCTAATTGTTGGTGAAATTTCATTTTTGGACCCTCTATTTTTCTATTAAATATAAAACAATATTTGATTTTATATAAATATCTTATTATCGTTAGCTCTATTAGTTTTTTATATTTAAAGCATTATTCTCATGATGACCCACCCAAATATAGGTGGAAAACATCATCGTTGGCATTGACATATCTTAGCCGATTTCGGTATTTGCTTTATGGTTTTTGATGAGCCGAGAAGATAAGATCATACTTACATCACGTAGCTTGAAAAAACGATCAAACTCCCGTCGCGTAGCGCGGGAACAAAAGCTAGTTAACATTAAACTACATAGTTTTGATTTAGTAGCTTCAAATTTACTTCTTTACATAAAAAATTGATTTAATATTTAATAATGACTTATATCACTAGATTTATCGTTATATTCTAGAATATATATTTAAATGTTACTTGAAATATATTATTTTATGTTATATGAATCTTTAAAAATTCTATGTTGATGTATGTCATGTGATCATACTTGTTCGGAAGTTGAGAGCTTCATATTTGTAACGCAATGGTCAACAGTTGATTATAACAACTTAGTAATCTCTATTTCATTTTTCCAGTGTTGATAATTACATTTTTAAAATAAAAAAATGCTAGAAAAAAAGTGTTTATTTTTTTATTACAAAAGCCATTGATTTATTATGTTATAAGTATGTTTATCTCATGAAAAAGTTTTTTTCTTTTTCTATATATAAAATAGAAGATCTTTATATCATCCCATCTCATATCATTATTCTTTATAGAATACAACTTCAGCAAATTTGGTTTACTTAGAGAACTTGCTTTAGTTTAGGTTATTTATATAGAATGAAATTTCATCAATAAAAGTTTATAACTAAAAAGAAATAGGGAGTCTTTATGTCGTGTTATTGTTGCCCTCTGTTTAAAACTACATCACCTAAGGTTTTATCATAGAAAAATATCTTATCGAATGAGTGTACTTAATAAAAAAATCGGATAGCAATAAGAGAGTACCTTGAGACACACAAGGGACTTACTTATATTCAAATTGATGTGTCTAATTTCATAATGTCATGTGGTACACACCTCTGTTCCTCTTTCGTGCGGGGTTTTACCGCGAGGCGTGTGACAAACCAGGATCTCAGACACGGTCATCATCAAACGACACTAAATGAATTTAAAAAAATAAACGTTTGACTTAAATCAGAGTAGCATAAAAGAAATAAACATCAATGCGGAAGCATAAAACTGAAATGAATAACAGTGCGGAAGCAAATAACGAAATGTAAACAATACTGAAAGTTATAAGTGCTATGTCAAAACAAAATGTTCAATGCAAGTAAATATGTTTGATGATGCATGTCCTGAGTACGTTTCTTAATCGTGCATCATAAGCTTAAGCGTTCCTGTTAACTGAGAAAACATGCTAAAGTGTGTCAACATAAAGTTGGTGAGTTCACAGGTTTTATCACAGATAAAAATGTTTGTAACTGTTTGAATGGTAAGGTAATTAAGCATATCGATAGGTATAGCCTATAAACAAGTTACTTAGCGTTTCGAACCGAGGCTGACTGTTGTATGTTCGTATGTTCGTATGTTTGTTGCCTTCCCGTCACGTCTCACTAGACAATGACAAATGTTAGGTCAATAATGCACCCGTTTGACCTCCAATCAAGCTAGCGCGACTAGTCCGGGCGAGGTTTGTCAAACCCAGTAGTACTACTCAGAATTACCTCGCTACACATTACTAACAGTTCGAGAATGTAAGGACTTTTCAAGAATGTTTGCACTAACGTAACAGGCGATATCAATAATACTAAAACCATTTTGTAAATACGTTTGCATGTTTTCTCCCCCAAAAGGAAAGTAATGTAAAATGGGGGCCGTGAAGACTCACCTCGAGTGCGTTGCAACAATAAGTGTAAACACAAGGATCGGGTTCCAATTAACCTGAGTTTCATTTAATATCTATTAAGACTAAATATTAGTAATAGAATTACTTACTCGGAATAGAATGGTATAGTTCACGATCACGGTTCGGTTACGATGCGGGCTATTGGTATTTCTCATTCTCAAACAAGTACTACCATACACAAGCTCACACAAACATAAAACTTATTTATTCACGCACACCAGATCATACATGAAGGTATTGTTTATATATCTTTAATTATAAGAGTTTTTATAATAGAACTCATATGCCATACATTTATTGTAATTTCTCTAAAAACAAATCTATACATTATTTTAAGATGAAACCACTTGAAGGTTCTCCAAGACTCATGGGGTTACTTCTCAAATCATTAACTTTAACAATAACTTTATCAAAATATAACTCATGTATCAAAACACTTGACCCTTTGTTTGTTGTGAATAGTTTTGACCTACCTTCACAAAAAAGACAATAACTTTAGTTTTACAGGTCCAATTTAATTGTTGTTGGTCTTTCTGGAAACTAGACTAAAAAATACATAATTTGGACCCAAGACACGGTGATTAAGGTTGTTATCATCAAGTTATAACGTGCACAAGTTTCCTAACAGAATCTGCCAGAACACATGATACATACACATATCATTCATGCAACACATTCCCACATACATATGCATGCCTAAGAGAAACCCACTGTTTTCTCACTCAAACACACATACACATGTTGCTAGAACAACAATCACATACAAGACACACACACACACATGCATATTCAAGGACCCACAAAATAACACACAACATCTATGTATAATAACATCAACACTTGAGAACATGCTCATGCACATCGCAGGTGGAGCAACCCCTCATGCAACCATGCACACATGGATACAAGAATATGCAGCAGTAAGTCGCGGTTCATTCCATTCGGTTCATACCCCAACCGAACCTACCATACCAAACGAGCATGAAAGCAAGCAAACGCAACCATGAACCTGTCTGCGAAACTCACCCAAGAACCTTACACACACATATATATACGCAAAACATACACACACATATATATATATGCAGAACATACACACACATATATATACGCAGAACATACACACACATATATATACACAGAACATACACACACATATATATACACAGAACATACACACACACACATATATATACGCAACCACATACACACACACACACATATATACGCAGAACATACACACATATATAATATATACGCAGAACACGTATGTAACCGATTAACGCAACCCGTATTGAATCCCAGCGAAACCATAATCGAAAACCGAAACCGATAAATCGAGATTAAGGAACGTACCAATCAACGAGGGGATGCGATTCACCACGTGAGTCGTCGTAGAACCGAGGAGATGTTATAGTGTAAAGGACATGCCGATGTTGTTGTCGGTTAAAGTGGCCGAGAGGTAGAAAGCGTCGATGGTGGTTTAGGGTTTTTTTTACGTGCTTTTGGTTGAAGATGACCAAGAGAGAAAAGTACCGAGTAGGGAGGAAAAGTCGGTTGTTATAGATTTGCCATTAGGTGCAAGTTACACAATGGTCCCCTCAAGTCTCCTAAGCTTGCACTTTAGGTCCCTCAACTTTGATTCACTTGCACAGTGATTTTAATTTAATATACTTTGGTTTATACTTAGTTATAATTATTTAATAACTAGATAAATTACGAGAGAACGTTAAGGTAACGAAAATTATATTGACGGTGCTAACCTGAAAATACGGGGTGTCACATCATCCCCTAGTTGAAAGAATTTTCGTCCCTAAAATTAGAACATCAGATTAGCGAAGGACACTAGTTTTTTTAACAACGACAAACAAAAGATGTAGGGTTTGGTTTCTGAAACTTTCGGAAAACACTCAAACAAGAAACGAAAGAACGAAAGAATGTAAGGTTTCGCGAGGGTTGTGACATCATCCCCTTGTTTTAAGAAATTCCGTCTCGAAATTTAAAGGTAAGATATCATAAAACAAAATGAATACCTTAAGATGTAAGTGTTTGATCGTTGAACAGTTGTGGGTACTTCTTCTTCATTTGGTCCTCGCGTTCCCAGGTAAACTCTGGTCCACGCTTTGAATTCCAACGGACTTTAACGATAGGGATACGACTATGTTTGAGCGTTTTGATCTCTCTGTCCATACTTCCACCGGTTCTTCAATGAAACGTAGTTGTTCATCCACATGTATCTCGTCTAACGGAACGACAAGAGTCTCGTCTGCAAGGCATTTCCTCAGGTTTGAAACATGGAACACATCGTGTACTCCACTGAGTTCTTCAGGTAGGTTCAGCTGATAGGCTACGGGGCCAACCCGTTTGACAATCTCAAACGGTCCCACGTATCTAGGGCTTAGTTTTCCACGTTTCCCGAAACGAATCACACCCTTCCAAGGTGACACTTTCAAAAGTACCTTGTCACCAATTTGAAATTCCAACGGTTGGCGACGTTTGTTAGCATAGCTCTTCTGTCGGTCACGTGCTGCTACCATGTGGTTACGGATTTGTACGATCTTCTCAGTTGTCTCGTGCACAAGTTCAGGACCGGTAAGTTGACTTTCTCTAACTTCCACCCAACAAATAGGTGATCGGCACTTACGCCCATACAGTGCCTCGAATGGAGCAGCTTTGATCGACGTGTGATAACTGTTATTGTAAGAAAACTTAACCAACGGTAAGTGAGTTTCCCAACTGCTGCCGAAATCAATCACGCAAGCGCGTAACATGTCTTCCAAAGTCTGAATCGTACGCTCACTCTGGCCATCCGTTTGGGGATGATATGCAGTACTCATGTCTAGCCGTGTACCCAATGCTCGTTGTGATGACTGCCAAAAATGTGAAGTAAATCGAGCGTCATGATCGGAGATGATAGAAATTGGCACACCGTGTCGAGAGACTATTTCTCTGAGGTAAATACGTGTTAACTTCTCCATTCTATCAGTCTCTCTGATTGGTAAGAAGTGTGCGGATTTCGTCAATCGATCTACAATTACCCAAATGGTATCGCATCCGCTGGGTGTTTGTGGCAGTTTCGTGATGAAGTCCATAGATATCTGCTCCCACTTCCATACTGGAATTTCTGGTTGTTGTAGTAAACCAGATGGTCGTTGATACTCCACCATAACCTTAGAACAGGTTAAGCATCTGCTTACGTAAGTGGCAATGTCAGCTTTCATGTTTGGCCACCAGTAAAGGACTTTTAGATCGTGATACATCTTGTCTGAACCCGGATGAATAGAATACCGTGACTTGTGAGCTTCGTCAATTACCAGCTCTCATAGGTCTCCATACAAAGGAACCCATATTCGGTCCATAAAGTAGCAGATTTCGTCCGATTTAGTTTCCAGTTTTTTCTCCATGCCTCTTAGTGATTCAACTTTCAGGTTCTCGCCTTTCAAAGCTTCAAATTGTGCATTACGTATTTGGTTGGGTAATCCAGTGTGAATGGTGAGTTGCAATGCTCGAACTCGCTTTGGCTTAGGTGTCTCCTTTCGACTTAAGGCATCAGCTACTACATTAGCCTTACCCGGATGATACTTGATCGCACAGTCATAGTCATTCAACAACTCGACCTAGCGACGTTGTCTCATATTCAATTCTTTCTATTCGAAAATATGCTGAAGACTCTTGTGATCGGTATAAATGGTGCACTTGGTACCGTACAAGTAATGTCTCCATATCTTGAGAGCAAACACAACGGCCCCCAACTCTAAGTCGTGTGTCGTGTAGTTCTTCTCGTGAACCTTTAGCTGTCGGGAAGCGTATGCGATCACCTTCTCGCGTTGCATTAGCACACAACCGAGACCTTGAATAGAAGCATCGCAATACACCACAAAATCTTCGGTTCCCTCGGGTAAAGATAATATCGGTGCCGTGCAGAGTTTCTGTTTTAAGAACTGGAATGCTGATTCCTGCTTGTCACCCCAACTGTACGCAGTGCCTTTTGTGTTAACGTTGTAAGTGGTTGGACGATCTTCGAAAACCCTTCGATAAATCGTCGGTAATATTCAGCCAATCCAAGAAATTGTCGTACCTCCGTCAAAGTCTTTGGCGTAGCCCAGTTCTTGATAGCTTCTATCTTTGCTGGATCAACATGTATACCTTTCTCATTGACTACATGACCCAAAATTGGACTTCCTGAATCCAGAAGTCACACTTCGAAAATTTGGCATATAGCTGTTCTTGTTTAAGTAATTCCAAGATCAGCCGAAGGTGTTCCTCGTGCTCCTCCTTGTTCCTTGAATAAATCAAAATGTCATTGATAAAAACGATGACACACTTTTCCAGGTAGGGTTTGCACACTCGGTTAATGAGATCCATGAAAACCGCTGGTGCATTAGTCAGACCAAATGGCATTACCAGAAACTCATAGTGACCGTATCGAGTTCTAAATGTCGTCTTTGATATGTCCTCCTCTCGGACTCTCAGTTGATGATACCCTGATCTCAAATCTATCTTCGAATAGAAGCTCGACCCTTGAAGTTGGTCAAACAGATCGTCAATGCGAGGTAGAGGATAACGATTCTTGACCGTCACTTTGTTCGGTTCACGATAGTCAATACACATGTGAAAAGTTTCATCCTTTTTCTTGACAAACAGGACTGGGGCTCCCCACGGTGATGAACTAGGTCTGATGAATCCTTTATCCAGGAGTTCTTGCAGTTGAGTAGACAGTTCTTGTAATTCCTTCGGAGCTAATCTGTATGGTGCTCTGCTATTGGTGAGGCTCCAGGCGCCAAATCAATCTGGAACTCAACTTGACGGTGCGGTGGAAGACCAGGTAAGTCTTCAGGGAATACTTCAGGAAAGTCACGAACGATAGGGATATCTTCGATCTTCTTTTCTTCAGTGATATTTTCGGTGATCATCGCTAAGATGGCGGTATGGCCTTTGTGTAGGCACTTCTGGGCTTTCATGTACGAAATGATACCAGAAACGACACCACTTTTCTCACCCTGTACGGATAAGACTTCACCACTACACGAACAATCTTCTCGCGACAAAATATCTCAGCTTGGTTCCTAGACAACCAGTGCATGCCAACGACTACGTCAAAACTACCAAGTGTAACGGGCCTAAGGTCTATCTCAAATTTGTGTCCTAATAGCTCTAATTTACATCCTTTAAGAATATGAGTTGCCTAGATCATTTTACCGTCAGCTAGTTCTACCGTATAACTAGCGTCCATTTCAGTCAAGGTTACATCTAAAAGCTTGCTAAACTTAGTAGATATAAAACTCTTATCAGCTTCGGTATCAAATAACACAGTAGCAAAACAGTCATTCAGAGAAAACGTACCGGTAACCACGTTTTGATTGTTTCTCGCCTCGCCAGAACCAATCACGAAAGCTCGACCTCTGGCTCCATTTCCATTGTTGTTATTTGCAGTATTATCTCTGTTCCCATTCTTCAGTTGTGGACAATCCTTCCTATAGTGACCCTCTTTACCACACTCAAAACAGCCTCTAGTCATTTCACCCTGTCGTTGTTGATAAGGTTGTTGCCTGGTCATCAGTTCACCCCTACAGTCTTTAGCAGCATGGCCCATTCTTCCACACCTTTGACAACGAAAACGATCACACTGGCCATGATGATGAAAGTTACATTTGTTGCACTTTGGATACTTGCCCACATAGTTACTTGATCCTTGACCATTGTTGTTGTTGTTCTGATTATTGTTGGTGAAGCTTCTGGAAGAGTCAAACTTTCTGACTTGTTGTTGTTGGGTGTTGTTCGAGGTCGAAGACTTGCTGGTGGTACTATCCCATTTTCGTTTGTAGTAAGATGAACCAGATGTAATGCTACGTTTAGGCAGAGTGCCCTGCGCCACTGCCTGATCGGTGAGTCTGTGAGCTAGTCGGATAGCATGCTGAATAGTCTCAGGGTCCGCAGCTATGACACTAGCTTGAATCTGAGGAGCTAACCCATCAATATACCTCTCTATCCTTTTGTAGTCTGGGTCTACCATCTGAGGAAATAAAGCAGCCAACTCGTGCGAACGAGTCGTATATTCCTCAATGTTGGAGCCAACCATTTTAAGATTCCAGAATTCACTTTCCAGCTTCTGGACTTCATTCCTCGGGCAGTATTCTTCCTTCATCAGTTTCTTGAAATCATCCCATGGTAGGTTATTAGCAGCCTCAAGTCCTAATGTATGGACTTGTGAGTTCCACCAAGTTAACGCTGGTCCTTCTAATGTGCCAGATGCATACTTGACACGGTTTCCAACAGGACAATTGCACATGGCGAAAACCGACTCAAGTTTCTCCAGCCAGCGTAGCAATGTGATAGCACCCTCAGAACCACTGAAAGAGTGAGGCTTGCAGTCCATAAACATCTTGAAGGTGCAGACTGCTGGACCTCCTTGATTCAGATTCTGGTTGTTCTGCTTCTGATTGCGGGTCTGCTCATAAGCTGCAAGCGCGTCAGGTACACGCTCATTGATGATGGCATCCAATTCAGCTTGAGTCATGTTGATGTTTCCCCGTCCACTCGGGCATCCAGGTCTTCTTCCAGACATGATTCTTCAATTCACAATACACAGCTGTTACTAATTGAATAGTAATTATTGATAAAAATAAATTGTAGGAACACAACGTATTTAAATCAAATAATCATAATTCGATATATCTATGTGTTGGATGGAAATTAATCCGGCGATCTGAGTTAAATTATTTCCCTTTGAAGCTCTAAGTGTCTGCATATCTCAGCCTGATCCCCTGATAGACTTCGAATCCATTGGTTGTCCCACGTTTACTGTTCAGACTAGTGAAGATGATAGGGCATGTTGGAAATAGAGACAAGTACAATAGAGTTGGAAGAGTAATGTGCCTTGTTCTCCTTGTTCGTCGTCGTTAGGTTTGTCGTGTGTGTTAGAAAAGAGTTTCGTGTTCCGAAGTGATAATGTTAGGTTCAAGTCATCGTTGCTTCAACTCTAGGAGTGAAGAAACAAGTGTAGATGTTGGAAGTAAGCGAGCGGGACTCTCCGCCCTTCTGTTAGCCGAGGATGATACAAGTGACATGGATACCGGGATGATGTTATGATCATTCAGTAATGTAATGTTAGCATGCCGGGAGAATGTTCGTACAACAGTTATAATCATGTAAGAGTGTCCGTGCAATACTAGTGTTGTGTCTAAGGCTATAGTCTAGATGCAAATGCAATCCTAGTTCTCTATAACCAGTGGCTCTGATACCAATCTGTCACACCCTCAAATTTCACGTGCGGGGTTTTACCGCGAGGCGTGTGACAAAACAGGATCTTAGACGCGGTCATATCAAACGACACTAAATGAATTTAAAAAAATAAACGTTTGACTTAAATCAGAGTAGCATAAAAGAAATAAACATCAATGCGGAAGCATAAAACTGAAATGAATAACAGTGCGGAAGCGAATAACGAAATGTAAACAATACTGAAAGTTATAAGTGCTAAGTCAAAACAAAATGTTCAATGCAAGTAAATATGTTTGATGATGCATGTCCTGAGTACGTTCCTTAATCGTGCATCATAAGCTTAAGCGTTCCTGTTACCTGAGAAAACATGCTAAAGTGTGTCAACATAAAGTTGATGAGTTCACAGGTTTTATATTCCATGATGGATGGACTTTTGTAATCTTGATATATTTTCTATTTGTTTAGCTTAACATAATCTCTTTCAAAAAAAGCTATTTAATTCCACAAACGAAAAAGTCTTTTTTACTATGTATAACCATATATTATTAAGCAATCAGTCATAAATCAACTCTCTTTAAGAAAACATATTGAATGCATCTCTAGTTATGGCCTTCATGTTACTCCTATCAAAAAAGATAACAACATTCTGATTGGATTACATGGGATGACAGTTTCTTATTTCAATTTTGTAAAACTGAAATATCAATTGAATTGCACTTCTTAGTAAACAATTATTCATGTAATTTGTTAAAAATTATCAAAAAGAACCACCATATAACTAGGAAGACATTTTAAATAACACACAAACATTATCCAGTATGTGAGTTTGATGTATCCATTAGACTCCACATTGTTCACAAAATTATGGATCTTCATTTTCCTCTATGATTACTCAATAAGTTTCTGAAGCACAAATTTCATTTTTGATAGGTCCGTAAATTCTTTCACAAAATAAATTATTATTTTTGTTTATTGGTATGCTATGAATGACAGAATGAAATAAAATTGTATTATCTCATTAACTATCACTAATATTACCATGCTATAAGACCATAAACCTTCGTCTATAAAGAGCTTTCTATAAAGATATTTATTAGAGCTTGCGATGAATGACCCAATCCAAAATTCTCACTTCTTTACGATTAAAACGTGATCAATTAGATTAAGAATTCCA
This sequence comes from Flaveria trinervia, assembly GCA_025506515.1. Lineage (NCBI taxonomy): Eukaryota > Viridiplantae > Streptophyta > Magnoliopsida > Asterales > Asteraceae > Flaveria > Flaveria trinervia. The sequence goes on along the minus strand of CM046452.1, from coordinate 89,489,419 downwards.
TGATTTGCCGTTAAAGTCAAAATTGTTGGGAGCTAGAGTTGGGCAGATTGTCTATTATTGTTTGTCACAACATCCGTTCAGTTATGTGTTATCGTCCATGTTTTGCACGCTTTGTAACTACAAACGATTAAAAGCTATTTTTATTTTAAATTACACTCTTTTCTGGCTCACATGCTTTCATTCATTTGTTTCTCCAAATACGAGTATCACAATCCTTAGATTAGCTCCCTATCAACTTTGATATACACATAAATTAATATGGATATTTACAAGAGTACGTGTGTGTATATATATACACATACATATAACACACACACACAAGGGAGTGTCAAATGAGAACTTTTTTTTGTAAGAACTCTAGAAACCAATGTAAGCCACTAGTTTTTAGTGACAAAATGTTAATTAACGAAAACATAATCAAAAAAAATTATAAAACAAAAAATAACAAGAAAATAAAAAAAAGTAAAAGCACAAAAGTGTTTCCTTCATTTCCTCTATCATTAAGAAAAAAATAAAAAATTACAAAAAATAAAAAATTACAAAAAATAAAAAAAAAATCTCATTTTTGTACGAACGTCAATTTACACATATGTAATACCTGGGATACACGTGTAAAACAAGATTTACACATATGTAATGACTAATTTACACATGTGTAAATAATGGGTGGATGATTTTTAAAAAAAAAGTATATTAATATGATACACGTTGAAAAGAAAAAAAATACTTAAATTAATGATGAATTTTTTTTTTCAAAAAACAATATATATATATATATATATATATATATATATATATATATATGTATGTATAGAGAGAGAGAGGGAGGTTCCTCTAATGTGTGTGTGTGTGTGTATATATATATATATATATATATATTGTCACACCTCAACCTTGACGGCGGAAACGTCGAGAAGTGAGAGTTAAGATCGTTCACAGCCACATAACGTTATTATTAAATCCAAATATATTAATCATAAGTTTCAATTGTACCAATACAAACATAAGTCTCAAAGAGAGTAAATAACATAACATAAGATGTAACAAGCCAATTTATTTCATTTATTTAACTAGGTCCATTCCTAGATGTGAAAGCTTTCAAGATGTCAATCAAACTTGAGCATTTCCTGAAACATATTAAAATAAAATGTCAACAATAATATTGGTGAGATTTCCATAGTTTGCAATATATAAGTATATAAAATATGGCAATTCATGTTGTAAGTTAGAGAACAAAGTAACTAGGGATGTAAGATAGAATGCACAATCAAACATTGACAAAGTTTTACAAGTCTCAAACGTTTACAAGTATATACGATTAGCTAAGTGTACTTGGATCAACCAAGCAGGCTTGTCAGGCCCATAGATCTATGACGTCGCCAGACTAGCAATAGTTAATGATTGTACATATATTCGACATTACATGGTAGCTACAAGATTCAACTAACCACAACACACAAGTAAATTGCCATAAGTTTACAAGAATCAAACGTGTTCACAAGTGCAAAGTTTATAATGTAACATGTTTCACCCCAAAAGTGTAAAAATATAAAAAAGGGGTATAGAAATACTCACATGATCAAGAGTTGACGATTAATAAGAAAATAATATGCGTTGTTCCAACGTAAACCGTCACATGACATCTAATTATATAATTACATGATTAAAGTTTTATAATTAATTTAACGAGTTAACGAGAACTAGGGTTTCAATTTTGTATTTGGGGCTTGTCAAATAATTATGTTTAACAAAATGGAATCAATTATATTTATTAAACTTAAAGAATTTGCTACATGTTATATATATAAGAATATAACATTTATACAATTTGAATACATGTATAAAGATTAAATAAAATTTTATAACACAATATAAAACAACAATTTGAAGATAACGGATGAAATAACAATATTTAAGTGAACAAAATATTATCTAAAGTCTATCTTTTTATAAAATTAAACTATTTATATATCTTCTTAGAATATAAAAGTGTTTCTTTTTAAGTAACAATTTACAGAAAATTATTCAAATGATTTTTAAAATGATTAAAGTTTATAAAATGACCTTTCATAATTTTTAGAAATTTTTAGTATTTAATCTAAAGGCCAAAAACGCCTAAAAAAATATGTGAGGTTCCCCGGGTTCGAACCCGGGACCTCTGTGTATGGGTCTTGCATCTTACCAGTTTACCAAAGGGCAGTTGCCGTGCTAAATTTCGGTTTTAAAACTTAAAACACCAATTACAGAACAGCCTTAAATCATAAGAACCCTAGTTTGATTTGAACTAAAATTGAAGATCAAATCGATGGTGTTTACAGGAATTAACATGGGGCTTTGATTCCCCATGTAATTACGCGTATATAAATGTATTTATTTACCCGGTTGATGATGGATTAAAGGTATATACTACGAAGATCAGGTCGCGGTTGGCTTGGGTTTAATCGATGATCAAATGCCGATGATAATGGAATTAAACTTGAGGACAACTTCGAATGATGTTGTTGATGCAAAGCCCTTTATCAATTTCAAATTAGATAGGTCGAACGATAGGTTTCGATTAGGTTGCAGGTTGCGATGAGGAGAGAATCGAATGGGCAATTTTTGTATGTTTTCTGGTGAAATCAAGTGTCGGGAACGTTTAAGATCACTGAGATGATCGTTCAGGTTAACGTAATTGGATTATTATTAGACTTTATTACCCAAACGGCTATGGATTTTAAGATGCATCGGTTATGCATTTAAATTAATGGTAACCGACGTTTTAATCTCAATTATTTGATGCATTCATGTTCGAATCATGCTCACGAACGATTTGGGTTCAAGATTCGTCGTTTTTAATGGTTTTAAGATGGCCGGAGCTCCGCCGGTGTGCGGTGGCCGGAATTACGGGAGAGAGGGGAAAGGAGTTTTGGGTTTTTTAGAATTACACACTTGGTCCCTGTAGTTTTGATTTTTATTATTTTATGCACCAACCTTGCATTTGAAGTTTTAAAAATGGCAAACTAACCCCCTTACTTAATTACTTTAAGTTTTTAAACATTTTAAAGATTAGTAATCTTATAAGTTAATATATTATTATTAATATTATTACTATTAATCTAGTTATTATTATTATTATTATATAATTATCATTATAACCTTACAAATTAAAGAATTAAAAGACCAATTAAAGTAATATGCATAAGCAACCCATAAATTTCATGAATGACACAATTGGTCCATACAAGAATTTAACAAAGTTAAGTTTTAATTTACAAAATTACAAGATGTTACATATATATATACATATATAAGGGAGGGATCATAAGAAAACTAAGTAGTTTTGTGAAAACTAAGAAACCAATCCTAGCCAATCATAATTTTTCATTATATATTTATATTTTTTATATTCAAAGGGTATTTTAGTAATTTTATATGTAATTTATTTTTAGTACATACTCATTGTTGACTAAATTCCACTTTTTTCTTCATTATTGAACAAATTAATTTACAGAGTGTTTGAAAAACCTATTTCATCAACTCATTAGATTCTTGATCAATTCATTGACCATGTGAATGGTATGTTAAGAAATCAAAGTCAGAAGTTAGTGATGATGATGAAATCAAGTCAGAGATCGCATGATTTATCAAGAAATCAAAGAGTAAGGTGTCGATGAAGATTAAATCAAGTTCAAGGTTAGTGACTATTGAATTGGTTCTTAATGAACTCAACCGATTGATATGTTCATGATTACATTCGTTAAATTTCCACCATAGTTATGATGAAAGAAATAAGATGAAGACTTGTTATGTAACTAGGGTTACATATACATAGCTTGAGGATAAAGCAACTGAAGAAACAAAAGAACGGATCTCAGGTATCACAAGAGGAAAGAACAACAATGGCAACAAGGAAGAAGATGTAAAATGATGGGTTACATATACGTAACCTACTAACATGTATGAGTTACATGTACATATTTGACCAATTTGATTTTTCACATATTGTTTTTTATTTGTTTCTACATAATTGATTTAAGAGAAACTTCAATCAATTCCGGCATTCATCTATTCATTTGATCAAAAAGGTAATAATGTCTTTAGTATTTTCAATCGATTATCTATTTAATAATATATATATATATATATATATATATATATATATATATATAATATATATATATATATATATTTGAATTCTCTAATTTCCATTTAAATGAGTGTTAACATATACGCATGTTTCATCGTTTTAGTACAACAACAACCATGTGTCTTTTCTATTTGTTTTCTAATTGCTTACATATACGCAAGTTTTACCATTTTAATGTAACAATATGCATATTTTCTGTTTTTTCTTTGTTTGCTAATAGTTTACATATATGTAGCTTGTCAAATTTTGTAATAATAATTAGTTTTATTTTACAATAGAAGCTATTATACATATTCCTAACATTGTAATAATATGTAATAGTTATGGATTACCATGGATGGTAACGAAAACAAGAAGATGGGGACATGTTTATATTACTTAGGTTATATATATGTAACTTGGGTTACATATATATACCCAAAAGATCTTCAATTCTATAGTTCTCAAATTTTCTTCCTATATTTTCATTTTTAGTTCTTTCATTTATTTGCGTATAAGTAAACATCACGCTTACATATATGAATATATGCTTACATATACGTAAGCACGTGGGTTATATCTACATAACGATCATATATATGACTGGTGGTGGTTATGTATATGTAATCAGTCATACAAAAGGTTACATATATGTAAAATATGATGGCTATTAGAGCACAACATGTGTAACATTACGAATGATTTGCAACAAATATTGGTTATTGGCTATGTATATGTAACCAACCTGTATCTTTATTTATGATCTCAACACGACAATAAAGATGAGCTAGTTGATAAATAATATGTAAACGAAGTCAATTATTGATTTTTATAGAATTTAATGTATGAGAGATGGGAGATAAGAGAGAAGAGTAAATATAGGAATTTTAATGGTGGTTACTAAACCTAACATTTTTTTGTTTCATATTTACCCTTAAGTCATTAATTTTATTTGTTTGAATTTTTAATTATTTACTAAAATACCATTGTGTATATCAACCATTGATTTATTTGATCAATGGTTAAGATTTAGTTTTTTGGGTTTTCTAGTAAATCATGATTTTCTTCGGAACCCTTCCCTATATATATAATATATATATATATATATATATATATATTATATATATATATATATAGGGGGAGGGATCAAATGAAAACCACCTTTATAATTGAAAACCATGAAAACTCATCCTAACCAATCAAATGTTTTTGTTTTAAATTTAATAATTTTTATTTAAAAGGTTAAGAAGGCTATTTTGATATTCTTTTAATTTTAGTAAACTCCTAATTTCTCTCTTTTTTTAACTTAACTTATTATTAATTCTCTCATCTTTTACCATCTATCTAACAAGAAAAAACATCATAGCTCAAATGTACATCTATTGTTCAAACCAAGATTACAGATCCAGGTTGGTAAGATGGCTTATGCATTAATTTTGAAAATGATATTTAAATCAAGATATGATTTTTTCTAGTGTGGATCCAATTAAAAACAATAAAATCGATAATTTCTACAATATTTAACTGTGTTTATTAACAAAGTTCATGTGTAATATTTATGCACATGGATCGATGCCTCTACCAACATAGTTGATTTAAGATTACCATTTCTTTTATTATAATAAGTTTATTATGTTTTTATTTCTCTTGTGTTTAGAAATAATTTTTTTATTCATGTGTAGAGTTAGTTTTCAACTATTGTTTTCTCTTGTTATTGCATAAAAGCTTCATTATGTTAAGAAGACTATTATTATGTGTTAAATTTGGTAAATAAAGTATGTTTAAGAATAGACTTACAGATTTGTTGATTGGTGTTATGTACAAATGATCTAATTATTGTTTTAAATAAACAAAACCTACGATTGTTATTTTTTGAAATAATTTGCTAGGATGTTTAAATCAGCCTTGATTCTTGTTCTAAAAATATAAAACATTGACTATTTACTCATTTTTTTGTAGTGAGTTGAAAATAAAATATGATGAATTCGAACGTGATGACAACGATGAATCGAAGATAATGTATCAAAGATGATGATGGGTCGAGCGATTACCGAAGTGTTTGGTTTTGACTACAAAGAACACAATGAACAAGACAGACACAATTTTTACCTATACATAACATTGTCAATACATATACGTAACATTGTCGATACATATACGTAACACTGTCGGTACGTATACGTAACACTGTCGGTACGTATACGTAACACTGTCGGTACGTATACGTAACACTGTCGGTACGTATACGTAACACTGTCGGTACATATACGTAACACTATCGATACGTATACATAACACTATCAGTACATATACGTATCACTGTCGTTACACTTACATAACAATATTTGTATATTTAATTTCTACTTATGTTTAGTGAATTTTACTTATGTTTGCATCAATTGGAGCATGACCTTATGTCATGCTTATAAGAAATTACTATTTCATGTTATGTATTTATTTGATATTTCATATATATTTTTTGTTGATTAATGAGTCAAGTACATGTAATGTTATATGTTACATGTATGTAACTTGGTACTTTATTTGTAAAAATTTAAAGTATAGTATATTTTAATTGTTATATATAGCTAATTTATATAAAATACATTTGATATTTAACGTGAATACATGTATGTAACTAAGATGGTTTTTATTTTATTAATAAAATTAACATGATTTGATTAAAAATTGGTTGATTACTATGTTTCATTAATAATTTAATATGATTTTTGTTTTATTTTGTTAAAAAATTAATAAAAAGTAGGAGAGAGAGTGAAAGATTTTAGGAAAATAATTAATAATTTTAGGAGTTAGAAAAACTAGAAAAATATCTACCTATTATACCCCTAACTTATTTAAGTATAACCTTTAACTTAAATATATTTACTAAATTGCCATTTAGTTAATCTTAACCATTGATGAAACTAATCAATGGTGAAAAAATAGTTTTTATAGTTTTCAGTTATAATGTAGTTTTCATTAGAATATATATAGGGGAGGGTTCAAATGAGAACCATATTTTTTTGTGAGAACTCTAGAAACCAATCTCAACCATTTATTTTTTATCACATGCAAATCACATGTCATTTTCTCATTTTTTTTAAAACTTTCATAACTTTTTTTTCACGACATCATTTTTTCAAAAAAAATCACCATAAAATTCAGTATTTTTTTATCTTTCCAAATCCTACCATATTGATATACTTTTCTAAAAATAAGCGTCAATCCGTTATTTACATATGTGTAAATCTAATTATACACATGTGTATACTGGATTTACACATGTGTAAATCCGATATTACACATGTGTAAAACGAATTTCGTAAAAAACACAGGAGCTTTTTTTATTTTTTATAATTTTTTTACTTTTTTTATGAAAGAGGGAAAGTAGGGGAACATTTTTGTGTTTTTATTATTTTTATTTTTATGTTAGTTTTTAATTTATAAATTTTTTAATATATTTTTGTTAATTACAATTTTGTCATTAAGAACTAGTGGTTGAGATTGGTTCCTAGAGTTCTCATAAAAAAAACTAGTTCTCATTTGATTCCTCCCATATATATATATATATAATCTGGATAAGGCATCCAAGACTACAATATCTCTGTTTATGTGAATCGACAAGCTTGCATTGTGTAACCATAATGCATAGTAGGATTGTTATTGAATGTGTGTTTGGTAAAACTTTGAGATTCCCTTGGTTATAATTCCGATGGAATTAAATACTTGTCAAAAACGAAATAATCATTTAACATATGAGTTTAACTAGGTTTATTGTCCATCGCGCGTTGCCACGACATTGTACGTGATGCTATAAAGTATAGATTACAATCGACCCGACCCATTTCATAACTAATTTTACGTTAATACGTAGAGTAACTCGAATTTATACCGTTGAACAAAAACGTTTAATATATGACCTGACTTGTTTTCAAACAAAATTAACGCATGCCGAAACATAGACTTACAATTGCTCCCGACATTGTTTCGTATTAAATTTACGTCCATACGTATAGTAAATGAAAAAGTATTATATTGACCCGACGCGTTTCCAAACAAACCAATGTCGTAACGTTGGTCAACTCAAGTCGTACGTAAAAATAAGCACTAAAACGTTTATATTTGACCCAACTCATTTCTGAACAAATATTACATCAAAACATAAACATATGTCGAAATGTAGACAATCTTAAAGTGTACATAGTTAAGCGTGGAAATGTTTAATAGTTGACCCGAGTGGTTCCTAATTACGTCTAAACGTAAACGAAACTGAATTTATATTGTATAGGGCTAAACCTGGAACTTTAAAAACTTAAGAGGGTTAAAATAATATTTTATAAAGTTTTTAGAAAGTAACAGGGACTGAAAGTGTAAATATTAAAAGTAGGAGAAGAAGAAAGACCGGTGCAAAACCCTACCTACCTTTCTTTTTAAGTATATATACAATATATTCCCAATTTAGATTTAGTTATGTATAAAATCTAATTAAAACCTACTAATTATTGCTAAAACTATAAGATGACAAAAATATATGTGAAATATGTTGAAGTTGTTTGGCTAGTCTCTTAGGCTAAGGGGAGTGGGTGCACCAAACGAGAGTAATGTAAGGCATCGGTGGGAATATCGTCCCCACCCTCTAGTACAGTGGTTTTTCAAATACCCTCGAGTAGAATTGACTGAGCCTATAAGAAAATTTTGACAATTGCCCTCTTTTTACAGTTAGTAACAGCTTTATAGCCGTTTTACAATTTGTTTTCTAATTTTTTTTAATCCTATAAATATACACAATTCATACCATTTTACTTAATTATCTCTTCATACGACTCTCTAACATTCACTAATGCCAATCTTAGTTCATTGTTATCATCAAGCTCTGATGATTCATCCTTAAAAAAATAGTGAAACTTTCCTTTTATTGCTTCAATCACTAACTTCTAGTAAGATTTTCAAGACGACAAGCTAGTGATATGTTCGAGCACATTGAGGATCCACTGGTTGATGAAGAAGTTGATGATGATGTTCTTATGTAGTTGCAATGCCAAGAAACCCATGACAGCCTTCGATCCGATGTCGTGGACATTAAGCACGCATGCATTCCATCCATAGACGACTTGCTACTTTTTAATCTTGTCTAATTGTATTTTATATTTTATTTTATTTATTTTATTTGCTCGTGTACATTTTCTTTATTAATGCTATTATGAATTTACTGAATTTCTTAATACTTTTAAATTAGTAATTAAATTTTAAAACATTTTTGTAAATAAAGATGCATTCTCTGCGATTGGAAAGGCTAGAAGAGGAAAGGGAAAGAAAGATGCATTTTATGCCATTAATTAGATTGATTTTATAGAATACCCTACTTGCATCATGAATCTGATGTTTGGTTTATTGATTTGTGTATCAAGAAATAATTCCAATTAGATATAGAATTGGGTTGGAGACCAAAAGAGTGGTCCCCGAGTACAATTATCAAAGACAATGACAGTGGTTGTCTAAATACAATTATTATATGCTACTTGGGTTGAAACGTGAAAGATTTTTTAAAGAAGACCGGGTTCAAGTCCAGATATGAGGCGGGATTCAAGTTGCGTGAGGATCGTGTCTGAATGGAGTGATTGTGTTTTCGTAGACGATGATAAAGATTAACGTGTAGTTTCAGGGAGGGCATGTATTCCTACTTTTCTTTAAGTGACATTGGTTATTCAGTTGTCACTTTTGGTACAATTGTTTTAGATGGGGAAGGAAAACAAAGTAATAGGACAGAAGCCGGTAAAGTTGTGGAATCAATCATGTATCAATCATATATAAATATTTTATTTTGAAAAGGAATCCATGTAAATATCATTGTCTTCAAATTTATATTAAGATTGGTCTCCTTTGTCAGTAGGTGTAAATTTCTTAGATACTTTAATTACGAGTTATTGGATTTTAATAATTTTAACTTTTATATATTAGTTGTGATCGTGCCTGAATGGAGTGATTGTGATTTCGTAGACGATGATAAAGATTAGCGTGCAGTTTTAGGGAGGGCATGTATTCCTACTTTTCTTAAAAGACCAATGATGGAATCAGTCTTGATGCAACTAAGGGATGCTGATTATGAGGTTTGGATTATAGAATTTGCATCTTGGGCTTCAAACATCAACTACTGATGGTAAAGGATTCGGTGGAGTCTGGTTCGAGCGAAGATGATTGTTTTTTATGAGTCTTGTTAAAGTCTTTTTTAAGGATATATAAAATAATGTTATATATGCATTGACTTATTATATCAACGACTGACGGTGAATAAATGGATATACAAAGTTCAAAGAGGGAAATTTGAAGGTCTTTTTTATTTAACTCGGTTGCATAAATGGATTGAATTCTTTTGCGTATGGATCTAATTATACGTAGAACAACCGAAAACAAAAAGAAAATAGTATTATTTTAGCCAATGCTTTAGCGGCCAATTACAGTTAGGACCGGCATATGATTCTATTATTAATGATCATGTGGGATTTTGAAGTTGCAAGATGACGGTTAGGTCACTTGGCATTTGTGGTATAACGTAGCAAGTTTTCCAAAAGGGTAGATGGGATTTTGTTCTCATCTCGCTTCCTTTCAACCTTCTTTTGGTTTTGTTTCACGTGGTTAGTTTTATTGTATCTCTTTTCTAGTCCTATACTTATATTTAGGAGAGATTTTACTCCGTCGGTTTGTAATTTTGTGTCGTGCTATCTAATTAATTTTTTATTAGTCAGAGCTATGATAGTTCAAAAATAGAACTAGATTGATGTGACTTGTGAAAGTTATTTTAAAACAAAAAGTACAATTATTATAGACCAATAAATAGTGCTCTTCAAACAGCTTAATGTGAGTTTGGAAAGTTAGTGAGATGGACAATTATAGCGAGTTGTAACGTCTTGAAAGGATTGCAGATCAGGAAAACAATGAAGTTGGGATAAAACTTAAAAGGTTGATTAGTGACTACCATAGTGTGTTCACCAAGTAATTTTTAATTAAGGATTTGAAAACTTAATTAATATCATATTTTGAATTCAAACTATACCCTACTTTTAGTATTAGTTTTGGTTCCTATAATTACAATTATTATTCTGTATATAAATTTGAAATGGTTATGAATAGTAGTTTCATTTTTTTTGATATTTTCGTTACTTTTTATGCGATTTTTTGCTTTCTTCTCGTTATTCTTTTTCCTACGCCTTATGTTTTGTTTTTGTTTTGTTTTAGTATTTAAGTATGTCTTTTTTTTTCCTTTTGAAAATTTTAACACTTCCATCCTATATTTAGAAATATACAAACGTGAATTATGACTACAAGTATAGAAGATGTTAGGACGTTGTCAAGTCGCGCGGGTGATAAATCTAGTTGGTTGTAAGTATCAGTGTTGAGTTTATCCGATGGTAACAATGATTTTGTCGTCTATTGTTATTTCTTACAACTTAGTTAATGATTTATATGAATGATAAATAACATGTTTAGTTGCCAAATAGAATGAAATAGATCATTAAACAAGTAATTTCATTCCCTCTAATCACACAATTCCATTTCATCCACCTCTTTTTTTCATTACCTCCCATTTTATCCTTACCACCACCACCACTGCCCACTCACCACCACCACCAACACCATTGACCACCACCACCACTGGCCACCACGACCAACCACCACGGCCATCACCACCAAGATCGAGAACCATCAACCACCCTCACTACCACTAATCACTACCAGTCACCACCACCGACTACCACCAATAGGCGCGACAACCGCCAACCGCCACCACCATTGGCTGTGACCGCTGGCCACCACCACCGGCCACCATGCCACATCTTCATCGATCACCACCAGCAGCCATCGTCCTTTACCATCATAACTAATTTTACATTTCATTAATTCATCTTTTCCTACTTAACAATAACATCAAGTAATGATTCATTTCATTTTTAAAAAGGTAACCAAACAAGACAATGTAATGTTTATTTCATTATCTTATCCACTATATTCATTCGTTCATCCCATTACACCATACCAAATAAACCTGGGTGTATATTTATTATTTTATTCAGTGACGTAAAGCAATTTCATATTACCGGTAAGTCATTTGAAACTCTATGCTAATTATTCAACTCATGATGTTAATATTAGACAATATTATTAGAGTATTAGTATGAACTCATAGACCTAGTTAGGTTTTAAGATTTGCATTATATTTTCTATATATTGTAATCAAACCTATTAAAAACATTCATTCAGTCTTTTACAAACTTACATGCTATCAGAGCCACCTAGGCTCTCTACCAGCCTTCGTCGAGCCACCACAAAAATAAAAACCCTAGCCGTCTCCATTGAGTTCAAACCCTAAAGAGGGTGGCGTGCCACCAGCGTCGCCGTCCTGTCCACCTTTGTTTTCTAGTTTCATTCATTCTTTTTTTTTCTTCTAGTTTCTATTGAATAAAGCTTGGTTATCAATTGAAGATTTAAATCTATTAACTATATCCATTCTCTTGGTTTGTTTTTGGATTATGGCTCCTAATTTGCAGCGGTCACTATGTTTCCTTTTTCTATTTATCGGTGTTTTAGCCGCACCAAGGACCACGGTCCACGAACACTGATCTCAAGCTACGATTTGATTAGATTTTTTTTCTTTTTTAGATCTACGAATCTTATCTCTAGATCTACAGATCCAAGAGAGTGTCGTCTGACCACGGTCACCCGTCTTGCTTTCTTTTTCTTCTTTTTATATATACATATGTCATCTCTTAATGTACGAATCCAAGAGACTACTGCTTGTTAGCCTCAAGACATCGCTAACGTCTACGCTTGTTGCTCATCAAATTATCATTTCAAAAATCAAGAACCAATGAATTATCAAGCAAGTTATGGATACCAAAATCAACTAAAATATGGATGGTCACATCAAGCACAATATTGTTTGTTGGCAATAGTTTGGATAGTCAAGTCGATCGAATCATGTCTATTTTATTATTTTTGTTTTATGTTTTTTTGTTAATCAGACATAGCGTCAAATTACTTCTACTACGAGTGCGAGAGAGTATTAGACAATATTGTTAAGGTTATTAACTCATTAATTAGGTTTTCGAATTTACAATATATTATGTACATATTATAACCAAACCTATAATAACATTCATTCAACCTTTTACAATCTTACAATTATGTGTTATGCATTACCTTCATTTATTTTCTATATATGTGACAGGACTTTAAGGACGAAGTCTTCAAAATATGAAGGATGATTGTAGCATCTTAAGTTTCTAGTTTATTGCTTTAAAAATGTCTTATTTGATAAAAAATGATAATTTAAGTTGTATTAATGTGTTGGATGTACATTATTTTCAAATTTTATGTGGATTTAATACCTCGTGAAATGTCAAAAATCAATTATGGTCAAAAGTTTAAATATTGTGTTAAACCAAATACTGATAAATGGGGCATTCATAAACTATATAAACCATCCAAGTCTTCAATCAGATACTTGGCAGCCGGTTTGGCTGGTTTAAGATACATATGTTTAAATCGTATAAGTCGAACCATTTAAACTATCGGCATTTGGTCAGTTTGCGATTTGAAACTTGGAACAGGCCTTGTAATCGTGACTAGATATAAGTACAAGTTTACATTGCTATCGGTTTACTTGATTTGCATTATTTTAACGGGAACAAAAGATGCGGTGACAAGAAAGTATGTTGTTTCTACTACGAAGGCATCATCAGATGTAAGGGGTTGTATATTATCATAAAATTGTCATGATTTCGTTATTTTGTATAGAAAAACAAACCAGTAACTATAAATTATTCTAGTGGTAAAATGTCTTTCTTTATTTATGGCATCGTGATTTTGAAATATGAAATATACAGTTATAAATTATCAATAGAAGTAGATAAAAAATATAAAATATACAGTTATAAATTATTAATAGAAGTAGATTAAAAATTGTTTTATTTGTACATTTAAGCTGTCCCTAAAATTGTTTTATTTATACATTTCAGCTGTCCCTTCATCATATAGAACGTATAATTTAACAAACTTCATTATCTTATCATGAAGGACTCGCAAGAAAAAGATGTCTAAGAACCAACCATTAATAACTAAGCACTCACAAGAAAGTTATAGCAATAATTAATGTGTAGATAAAATAACCAAATTTTAATGTAGAATTTTCAAAACACTGTAATCAAATAGCGTCACCAATAAAAGCATTCACAGTAGCTTTTTTATCTTTATTCATATAATTACATTGAAAATCATTATATTTTCTCTCTTCTTTTCAATTAAATAATACTTTTATACCCTTATCATTATTTTTTTCTCTCCTCTACTCACAACCACTTAAAAAATATTAATAAAATTATAAAAATTGAACAATGATTCTTCAGATGTACCAATCCATAATAACATTTTCTCTCTCTTTCACTCACAACCACCCAAAATTATTTCATATAATATACCAAACACACTCACATACTTTTAAGAAATCCACTGTGAGTACTCTAAGCCATAAATAATAAGTTTGATTAGAAATGTATGTGAAATTATTGTGTTTGTGGTCGGAAAATTCGGTGATGGAAATGCCTCTTAGGTGTGATGTCAGGAATGTATCTGGTAGTTACTATGACACTTTTGTTGTCAGAAAAGTGTTAGAAGCTTTGGTGGAGAAGGTTTACTAGGACCGTTTTCAAAAGAAGTCGATTTTCTTAAGAAAATGTCACTAAGAACGTTTTCTCTTCATTTTCGAAGAATTTCATAGCCAGAATCAACCTCGTTTTCTAGTAATGAAACTTCATATTCATTTATCATAAGACAAATTTAATATTAATAATTCAAACTATTATGCTTTGTCAGATAATAGTCAATTGTATTAATTTGGACCGTAACTCTTATAACTATCACTTTAATTAACAATAACAACCTCAATAATATAATAACTTAATAAACAAATATTTACGTTTGACTTCCCCTCGATTTTGCTCCGATAATAATTGTGAATGAAATTAAAAAAACATATGAATTATCATTCATTATATTAAATCCAATTTAATATACATGTTACAAGGTTAGCATATTACGGATATTCAGTTGTCACTTTCTGTACAATTGTTGTACATGGAAGGAAAACAAAGTAATAGAATAGAAATTGGTAAAGTTTTGGAATCAATCATGTATAAATCATACATAAATATTTTGTTTTGAAAAGAAATAAATATCACTTTCTTCAAATCTATATAAAGATATGGTCTCCTTTCTTTTAAGGGTCATTAGATTTTAATTAAGGGTTATTGGATTTTTATAATCATAATTTTCATATATTTTAGTTGTGATTAAACCCAACTTATAAAATATTTCCAAACACTCTTAACTTTTAATTTATTTTTCTTCAATTATTTTTAACTAACTTAAAGTTAACACTGTTAGTTTGTTGATAATATAAACTACTTATATGGTTATTACATTAGTAGAAAGTTGAAATCAACAATCAAATCCGTTAATCTGAAACTTTTACACCCTTGTTACCCGCCAATATCCACCTTTTGATCTAAACCACTTGACTTGTTGAAGGTAGATTTCAGATGACAATAAAAACTAGCCACTGAAAAATAAACCCGTTGGAGGCTATGCGGCGACATAGTTGAAAAACGGCTCAAAGTTGGCCCATTTCATCAACAAAATAACAAAGGTTAACTCTTAATTATAAGAGATCATTTTAGGAAAATAAACTCAAAGTTTAAAATATTTATAAATATTTCATAAGTTAAAATTAATCCCGATAAATATATAAAAGTTAAAATAATTAAAATTTAATAACCCTTTAATAAATCAATCACAACTAGATTCACTTTTTCCCCCGCTTTATGTGGACTTTTTTTGTCGTGATTTTGGTTTTGATTTTATTTGTATTTTAGTTTACTTTTCACTAAAAAGTTAGTCCTATCAACTTGTAGATTTTTTATTTGTAAAACTACAAATTTTCATTTGAAAATGTACACTTGCAAATCGTATCACGCATTGGTCTTTTTGGCGTGAACGTAACTTGGTATATATCTAAGTCACCACAAGACCTGCGGTGAAGTTTAAATCATCACGTCCAAGTACCTTTGTTGCTTTTGCATCCAACAATTATATGTTTGGAATTTCTGCGTAAAGCTTTTAAATCTTGAAGGAATCACTATCAAATTAAGAACAAGTATAAAACTATGTTGTGAATTGAAATTGTACTAGAATTCGTATATGAATTTCATATGAAAAACAGGCCAGAGGTCGTTGTTTTGCAAAGAACGAACTATCACAACGTTTCAGTTGACAATAGGTGGATATAAATGTCGACACCGACACAATTACATTAGTATAAACACCCATTGGTAGTAGCTCTAACGGTAACTTTATAGGTGTTGACACCCTAAGTTACTCGTGCTTAAAAATTGCTATTGATAGCTAAGTTGCTACTAGTAACCAAGTTGTCTTTTTATTATAGTTGGTGGACTCAGTAATTGTCGATCTTAGTTATGATAATCAGTTTATACACGACCCCAAAACTGCAACTCCTTGCACCCCATCAGGAGATGCTCTTGAAGTTTCTTCATGTCATAAATCATAATATTTTTAAACAATCGTGTACTTCAGGTCACCTAACTTGCACCGATTCACATTGTAATCACAATTTGGTTTTAGAAAATTTCAACTAAACTGAAATAGTTTTGATGACATATAAAAAACCCGTGTATTCGCCATCCATTAGCAATCCCTTTCCATAGTTGTGAGGGCCAAAAGGCTTCAATGCATTCTTTCATATATTAACAAACTTGTGTTTTTCCATTGGGTTTCCTTAGCTAGCACATTGCCTTGAACACTATATGGGCCTGCATCCGACCCAACTTAATCAGATTGTTGCTGTGAAGAGCAAATGTTGTGTGTCCAATAAGATAATATTCTAATGTATGCAGGTGACTCAGGTGTGGGCAGAAGTCTGCAAGAAACCAAAATAACCGAACCGCAACCATAATAACCGACACAAGCGAACTGAAAAAACCGTAACCAATAAGAAACCGACGGTTTGTTTTTATGATTTTTTAAAAAGCGGTTTTTTTGGTTCGGTTTTGGTTTTGCGTGTAATAGAAACTGAAAAAACCGAACCGCAACCATAAAACTGAATTTGTAAATTTAGAAGTATATTTATACACTTATAAACATGACTAGCCCATAATTATTTATTTAATTTATGCTATCTAAAATAGATAGATGTTTAGGTTTCGAGCATAGTTTTTAACTTTTTGTTTTGGTAGATTAAATTATTTTTATTGAACTTTTTGTTATTGTATTTTATTGATTGTAATTAGTTTTAATGTTAAGTAATTATAAGAATCTATAGATTATGTTTAAAGATCAACAAAATGATGTAAATTCAAAGGTTCTAGCTTAAATTTATTACTTTGAACCAATTTAAATAAAAAAACAAAAAAAAACTTGAAGCCCAAAAACAAAACCGAAAAAACCGAAACCGAACCAAAACCAAAGTGAAAACCGAAAACCAAAAACCGAAAAAACCGAAATATCGGTTTTTTGTTTCGGTTTTCGCTTATAACCGAACCAAACCGACCATGCTCACCCCTAGGTGTGGGTACGTATCATTGGGATAATACGGTAACTTCTTTAGAAATGAGAGAGAAAAAAAATTGCAGAATGATGAGATTTTTACTTCCAATTAAGAATATCTACAATAAAACCGATTTAAAAAGATGTTTAAGCCACAATAAAACCGACTTAAAAAAATGTTTGTCACAATACAAGGTAGATGAGACATTTTGTAGAATGGATTTCTACGTATAATATCAATCATACATTTACATGAAAAATCTTCTATATACTTGTTGATGAATAATGAATTCACTATGATCTTTTCCCTCAATTAAGGTGGTCGAATTTTTTTGATAGTGTCAAAATTTAGGATAAAGAAAACGCATAGAGAAAAACAATGAAAAAAGTAACTCGTATAATTCTTGTCAAGTAGACTCTCAAATTAATTTTACTTTTGTTATTTACACATTAGTTCCTTATAATATTAACTTCGATCAAATTAAATTTTCTGAAGTAGTGACGCCACACACATGTAGTGACGCTACACACATGTAGCCCAAATAAATGTAATATGATCAAATGGCCATGTTAATTTTTCTAACAACATTGCCTTTGGACCAAAACGTATAAACTAGAATGGACAATGTATGTGCGCATAATATATAAATCGTGAACATGCAATAACTAAAAATTAAAACATGAAAATCACTAAACACTCGATTTGTAATACATAATCCTACATTACAAAACAGATGATAATTTGTATAAAACTATTTATAAAGATCTGATTAGTTATAATTAAGAATTATTGTTTTAAGTTGTAGGTTCAATAGGAGAACTTAAGTATATAAACTAAGGTAACTATAGACGAGTACCCCATACCTCCAAGGTGTAAAGGGAGTGGCATACTTCCTACTCTATTCCAAGAAAAAATAAGTGACATCGAGGAGGAAAAGCATAAATATAGTTTTTTATGATTATAAAATCAAGAATACATTCATGCTAATAATAATTTGTGAAAATCACTTATGAGAGAAAGAAGTGAGATCATTTCGAATGAAGTTGTGGGACGTGTAAATCCTAGAGCTCTCACATATATAACATGACTATTGTCTCATACCATAACGGACACGCCAATAAGAGGTTGAATAGAACATGACGAATGTTATGTAAAATGTAATAACATCTATGTATATATGATGGTTCGTTCAAAAACACCACATCTACAAATCACCAGAAGACTAAGTTCCCTTCACAGATAATGATTCAAAGGTTACACATACTTTACATTCAATATTAAGCCACATAAATGCATCTAAGAAGTTGCATGTATGGATATATCTCTATTCACATAAAGTGATTATTGAAAAAATTGGAGAGTAAGGTAGTGCTTGTTTTTTTATCAAAACCTCTTCCCCATCTTTTCATCTGCGCGCATGCAGACGCGAGAAGAGGTTTTGAGTGCGTAAAGTGTTTGTTTTTTGGAAGACGTTATATTAAAAAAACGTCATGTGAACCTATGTCTTCTGAGATCTTCTAACCTCTTCTCACATCTCCTCACCTCTCCCACCTCCCCCATCGGTCACCCCACCTCCCCCCACCGGCCGGACCATCGCCGCCCCACCACCCCCACCGGCCGGACCATCGTCGCCCCACCTCCCCCCACCAGCCGGAACATCGATGCCCCCTCCCTCCAACTGCCCTCGCCTCCCTCTCCCCCCACCTGCTCCGGCCCCCCTTCCACCAACCCCCGTCATCCACCTCCGTCGCCGAAAAACGATGTGGATTGCAGATCGAAGAATAAGCCGCAACGGCGAAGACGGCCGACGGTTGCTGGCGACCGACGAGGTTGCAGATCGGAGAACTTGCGATGTGGATTCATCGGAGGATGAGAAGGTTGGCGGTTCACAGCGGAAGTTGAAGGACTTGTTCGTGCTGCTGTCCCCGTCGCCGTTGCCGGTTGAGGGCGGAGGAGACGGTGGCGGAGAGGCGGACCGGTGGAGTGGTTACCACTGCGATCTCATCGTCCGGCAAGGCATTGCGAGGATAGGGTGCCTTATATACAATTTTGTTGCAGAATATATCAAGTTTATTAATCCATTTATGGATTTCAAAGATACTTGAATAGGAAGTTGATTACTTTAATATTTTAATAATAAATTTACTTTAATTACATAATATTTTAATAGTCTGCAGATTTTACAAAACAAACAGTTTTCTTAATGCAGACTGCAGACGTTTGGTCCATCTTTTCTCCTGCAGATGTCTGTAGATGTGATCCGCAGACTGCAAACATTTTCCTACAGAAAAACAAACAACACCTAAGTGAAAATGAGCTTTTCATGGAGTTGAAACAATGATTTTTTTGTCAAATTAATTTAGACAGAAATATATACATGTAACAAATGTTAATATACTTGTTTTCTTTTTAAGTTTGTGTTCTACTATATGACAACATCACAATAAACCAACCAAGTTTAAAACGGAGCTAATATGCACAAAATATTATTACTCGAATTTGAATGTTTGAGACTATAAAAGCTGTAAAAATTTAGTCACTTTAGAATTACAATCACTTTAATTAAAAGTACAGTCACTTCCAAAACTATTTCTGAAGCGTAGTCACTCCCAATTGATATACTTTCTAAGTGCCGTCACTTCCGAATTTACTTCCAATGTGCAGTAACTCCCGAATCTACTCCGATGTTCAAGTACTTTCAATCTACTTCAAAAGTGAATTTTACTTCAAAAATACACAGTAATAAGCTAAAACTGACAATCAGTTTCATTTTGAACATGTAAATCAAATGAAATTTATTAAAGATGTTCATTTCTATTTATTTTTCTAGTTTAATTCTCGACTAATTTGTTTCAAGTCATGTTTCATGTATAGGTTTCAGTTTATCTGGTTCATGCATATGCAAAAACATTTGTTTTTTCTTCTTCATATTTTTGGGTACATATGTATAGTGAAATTGTTACTTTAAGAATTGGAATAATATCAGTAATAATAAAAAGACAAATTACGTTTTAATAATACAAGGTATTAATTATTGTCCATAATAATTCATACTATTAATATAGACGGTAATAATTTCAACTTTCACTTTCGCTACCAATAGTAATTCCAATGGTATAATTATTATAATTAACACTCAATTTTTATTTATTTTAGATTCGATTTAACTAGTATGTTTTTTTACATTTCATTCACAATCATTACTATGAACGATTGAGTGCAAATCGAGCTTAAATATTGAATAATTATGTTAATAAGACTATTATTGGTAACAAAAGTGAAAATTGGAATTATTATCGACCAAAGTAATAGTGTGAATTATTATAACCAATAAGTAATAATTTATATCATTAAAATTCAATTTCCCTGATAAAAAAACTTATTCTAAATTTTAAGTATACTATTACACAGTTTTTTTAATAAATATTAATTGAAAATCAAGCCGGCTTAGATATGATATATTTTTTGAACTTTTAAAAATATAACAATTGCCGAGATAACAAATATACATCATGATGTCTGTTATCTTGTGTATGTCTTCAGGCCAAGTCAAATACAATATATTTATATTCTTTTTAACTACAACTTGTTGTTCTTGAACGTTTATTTCAATGCGAGGGTTCGAAGCAAGATTTCAACATTAGTATTTTTTTTCATGGTTTTAAGTCTCGTGTTAACGCGGGGTGCGATACTAGTTTTAAAACAATTTGCAACACCAACTTGAACACTATTCTCTCTCAAAATCCAGCAATTTTTATTTTTCTTCAACATGTTCTTGAGGTAACAATTCGAGTTCAAGTTCTTCTTGGGTGGTTGTTGTACCATAAGCCTTGTGTTGAACATGAATTCTCAGCCCCAAACACTTGTTTATTTCTGTTCATGATTTGCTTCTTCTATTATTCCTTTATTCCAATTATAAAAGCAATTGTAATTTACTGTTTTCTATTGCTTCTTGTACTCTAGTGATTAATAAGGATGTTTTTGTTTCAATTATATACAAAAGTTTCCTACATATTTACTTAGGTCGTGATCTCCAGTTACACCACATAGCCGGTTTCGAATTTCGATAACATCAAATTCAACATAAAAACATGAGGATTCTAAGACCAAATGTTCAATTTTTGTTCTGAGACCACCACTTCCAACAACCAAGAACACCAACCTTACAATATAAATGGCCAGATGACCTAAACCCATGAAAAACATGATTTGGACATATTTAATTCTGAACCAACCATTTTAACATAAACAAAATTACAGGAGGGATCAAACATAAACAAACCGTGGGTTATCCACCGTAAATGGACCACACGTACACACCAACAATGGCTGAGAAGAGTGAACGAATTTTATCGGAAATCCTACCATCATGTTATCGGAAAAGCATTAATAGTAATTGTTTTTTAAACATTTTTTTAGGAATATTGCTTTGCCAATAGTACCATGCAATGAGTCGATTAATTTAATGGATCGGAGACAACTTTAAATTTGATTCTTTAATTTGTAGTTGAGCTTTTTATATGTCATGCTTGGAATTCGTGCAAACCACACGTCTCTTAAGACTTCGTGGACCAACTTTTTCGTAGTCGGATGGTTTTTGAAGTGAACTTATAATATATAATATATGGGGAAATCATTGATGCTTAGTTGGATAAAACCTACATAAAGTAAATCTAATATGGTGGCCGGGCTATAGGCCGGAGGGAGTGGCTGAGGCGCGGTGTGGGAGGGCCTAAGTGAAATGTCGGGATCACGCGGTAGCATCGTCCCATCCACTTACGGTGGGGCGATAGAGGTGATCCGTTATCCATGATGTGCCTATTGAGAGATGGAATTAATAGCTGCTGCACAATGACAATATTTAAAGTAATTAACTTCATTCAATTTAATTAGTTTTATCTATAAGTACCAAAACAATCTAATTAATTTTCACATTAATTTCTTATTAATTGTTCACATCAATCATAAATAATTTGTTGTTTAACAATAGAGCAGCCAAATTATTATTTTAGTTTAACAATTGTTTTAAATTTTAATAGTTTATAGTTATAAAAGATGGTCTACTTTTAATAAGAACTGTTAAGGTATAGTTAGAGATGAACATTTTTACATTGTACATGGAGGGGAAGAAATGAAATATAAAAAAATTACAAAAAAGTGACATTGATGTGCTTAGTGAGAAGAATGAGGTGAAATATGACTTAGCCACCTATAAAAGTTTCCTTTTCGTTATGTATCATGTATGTCTATATTAGTCTAATTATAACAATAGTAATGTACACTTAAAAAAAACTAAAATGTTCAATCACTCACAGAACACAAGTGTTACCATTTGACAAATAATCAATCCACGACTATAATTTCTTAAATTTTGAGACCTTAACACTATTTTTTTAAATATTTCCTTGAGGTTGTAATTAAAAAAAGAAACTAGATATTTAAGAGAACCCAAATATATTCTGTTCAACCATGTATCGAGCACTACTCAGTTGGTCCTTTAAAAAATATTAGTTAAATAAATATAAATATTACATACTAAAATTCTTTTCTAACGTTTGATTAATAATAAATCTTACTTATTAGTTGTTAGATTATAAATCGAATAAAAAGAATTCTAAATTCTCTGATTAAATTAAAATATATACAAACACATCCCCATGTCGCCAAAGCTAAAGAGACAGCTAAATGATGCATGAGGAGTTGTTGGTTGCATTTATATTCTCCTTCACCGGATCCGCCTTCGTCTCTCTCGGTTTCGGCATCTTTCGAATGCATCTCCGGTGAATCGTTGCCTGATTTCCCATCTTCGTGTCACCTCTCCGGCCCTCTGTCGTTGTTCGCATGTACATGCATGAAATATTATTATCTTGAAGGTAATACGTTCACCGGTGATGATGTTTATGACTGAATAATAAACGTGGACTCCGGTGGTTTTAAGGTAAACATTGTTTATTTATTCTACCACTGCTAGAAAATTGTTTAATTTCCGACCAAATTTTTGTTGGAAAATTATTGGTAACGATTATTTCTGAGAAAAAAAGCTTATGTTGGGAAACTGGACAACTTTTTTTTGAAAAAAATTCCAACAAATTTCCGACAAAGTTAGGTGTTAGAGTTGTGAAAATTTTCTGATGACAACTTTCTAAAAAGCATTTTATTTTTAGTTTTTAACTTTTTTATTTTTTGACAATTTTCAAATATTATATTTCATTTTTCAACAACTTACCAACAACATATTTAATTTTAATTTTTTTTCTAATTTATTTTAGCTAATTATCTTTTCTATTTCTTTCTACCGTTCTTTTAGCAAAATGGAACGGTCACAACTTTTACAACTCGTTTGTGACAGAGTATTTTTAGTTTTCATCAATCATACATTTATAGACCAGATCAGTGGTGGTTGATAATTTTGCGATTGTTGTTATTTCGACGTAAATAAACTGTTTTTTCTTTTATTTTTTGAGTAAATTGTAATTTTTATACCTGTGTTTTAGGAGTGTTAACAGAATGAGTCCCAACTTAACAGTTTACATACTTGAGTTTACGAATGCTAACACTTTACGTACATCCGTCCAAATTTCATTAAACAACCGTTAAATCTCTTTCACGTGCTACTCACGTGAGGGGCAAAACTATCAATTCACCCAATTTATTAATCTTTTAACCAACTGCAACTGTCTACCTTCTCCCACACCAATTGCAACCGTTTACGACGGTTTGTCCCTCACGTGAGGAGCACGTGGGGAGATTTAACGGTTGTTTAACGGAAATTGAACGAAAGTACGTAAAGTGTTAGCATTCGTAAAATCAGGTATGTAAACTGTTAAGCTAAGGTTGATCTTGTTAACACCATAAAAACACAAGTATGAAAATAACAATCTACTCTATTTTTTTCCTAAATGGTAGTCTTGTACTGCTTCTCTGCTCATGTTTATTTTTAATATTGTTACTTAGTGGTGGAGCTCTTCATATATTATATACACGTCGTGCATTTGTACATATTAAATAAAAGCATGCACATCATATACATTTGATGATTTGAAATGACAAGGTTTTAATTAAAGAGTTGACCTTTCATGTGTTAGTAAAGTTAAACATCCCAGCCTCTTTTTCTTATTCAATATAAACATTATAAATTAAACGCATAAACACAAAAACACTTATGTAAATGATATCCTTGTCAGTCATGATCTGATCATCTCAACTTAAGTTTTGTATATGATATATGTGAGTAATCGTTGATAGATTACTGACAAACGTTTTACTTTCTTATTAATACCTTTCAAAAAGCTTTCTATATCGGGATAAGTCTATCATCAGTTATACTCGTTATTCTAGGGGTGTACGTTAAGTAATGTACAAGATCTCTTTTAAGGAACTCGCGTAGCTACAAAATGACACACTTCCTTTGTTCTTGTAGTTGCCATCTCCGATTAAAAGATTGCGAATCATGTCTGCCTCTCAGCTCTTGCGGATTCTCCAAACGCTTCCAGCATGTGATGACGATGAAAACTGGTAAATCTTATTATGGTTTCCTTCCCAACAAGCTAACATATTTTTTGCGTATTATTATGAATGTGTTATGTGTCTCTGATTTTGTTCTCTATCTCATGTTAGACTAGCATTGATGTTCGTCGCATATCTTTATCGAAGAATTTGTATTGTATGTGTGGTTCTAAATAACATTTTATTTGAATTCAACAGTGCTTTCAACACAGATGAGCAGAATACAAGCATGAATAAAAGCTTTAGGTGTACAAATCCCTTTTTGTCTAATGAAAATGATAACCAAGTCAACTTCTGGAACAGTGGGCCAGAACATGATCAAACCAGTAATCATGATGATCATATCACGTTTAGAAAGTCTCCATCAGCACGCGACGTTCATCCACATTTGTTAGCAAATGCCACTAGGTTTCGCGTTAATAAGCATTCAGTGGAATATGAATTGCCCGAATTGGTAGTATGCTATAAAGAGAGTGATTTTCATGTTAAGGATTTGTGCATTGATGAAGGAATACATGATCATGAAACTATTTCGATTCATAGGGATAATAATAATGAAGTTTTACGCAATTCTGTTCCTGTGAATCGAGATGATGATGATGACATGATTGACGCGAGTCTTGATACCGAGTTTCTCAAGCATGAATGGTTAAGAGGTTCAACCATGGCATGCTGTTCTATGGATGTTGAGTTAGGTTCATCTGTCCAAAATGCAACCAATTTACAAGATGATGTCTCTCCTGATCAACAAGATTGGTCACAAACACCCTTTAAATTCCCTGTGTCATCTAACATTTACGACGATGATATCAACCGACATCCTCTTCAGGTGCGTACTACCAAATAGTTGCATAGTTCAGATTAGACTTTAAAGGTGGAAAAATGGTAGTCCTTGGTAACATGTAAACTATTTTAAAAAAAGGATATATTTTATTCTAAATCTTTTCTAAATAATCAGTTTATCTGATACTGTTAAAGTGGTTATGTTATTTCAATAATACCGGATTTAGAAAGCATCAACTATAGGTGACTTTCGACCCGTTTAACACATTTGACCCATTTCTTGGTCATTACTGCTTTTACTCCAAATTGACATATTCTTATATACATGTACTACGAGTAATTGAGTATGGTCAATGATAAACTATTATAATTGTTCGAAATACAGGGTTCTAAAGAAGAGTTAGGTGAAAATGTTATTGTTGGAAATGTGGCTGAAAAAGAAGATAAAGATTGTGAATTGAAGAATACATGTAATGAAAGCAAGAAAGAAGAAAGTTTTACTTTTCATTTTGACACAACAAGTGTTGTTGACCAAAAAGATGTGGCTTCTGGTTATAAAGTGGCATTGAAAGATCATGAAACAAGATATGTTGATGGAGAGGCAAGTTTCTCCATGGCAGGTGTCATTTCAGAACTCATCTCATGCTCGAGGCCTATGCCATTTGCAGGTGGCATCTCGATTCGATCGGATGGCAGTGCAACTAGCAACCGATCATTCGCGTTCCCCACGTAATAACACTTAACCCAAATAATAATATGTAGAGGTGGCAAGATGGGCGGGTGGGTAACAAGTTTGGGTTAAAATGGCGAATTATTAGTACCTGCCAAAGAGGCTAACCCGGTTTTAGTTGACCTGCTAACAATTTTTAGTCCAATTCATTATTTTCATAAAAAAATCAGTAATGTGTGAGTTATCATAATAAAATTTTATTTATTTGAATAACAATCTTAATCTTTGAATAAAAAAGACAGAGAAGGTTAGAGAAGGTTGTGTGCGTTAAAAATATATTAATATAAACCACTTTCAAGCCCTTTGTATACCTATTTGACCCTTTTTATGGCATATTTGATAGGGATAATTACTAAACTGGACAGGTTTTGACAAAAAAAATTTTCTAAAGCAGTCATACAAGCCGATTTAAGCATGTATGTACAGTGTGCTTATCGGCTTAGTGTTATGTCCAGTGGACTTACCGGCTAAATTAGCCAAGCTAGGCCCGTGGTTAAGCCTTTAGCCTGCTTAGGTGGCAAGTTCGAAAGCCCTTTGATTAACCAAGTTTTTTTTTCAAAATGGACATATAAGCCGACTTGGCCTATATGTCCAGTTGACTTATTAGCCTGCTAGCTGAGCTATCGGCTAAGCCTTTAGCCTGCTTAGCTGACAAGTCCGAAACAAAACTTTATGATTGGCTGCTTTTGTAAATGCCTAGAAGACTTATAGGCTAAAAATGATATCCATTAAAAAAATGTTCACTATTTTAGTAATTTTCTCTATTTGATATATAACACAGCTAAAATTGATTCATATTAAAATAAACAAGTAAAAGTGAAACTCTAGTAACATGCATACCAGTTTATCAATTGCATATTGTTTGAATGTTTTCCTCTGGATTTATGGCTTGCAGACACTCTCCTTACTGTCTCTTGAACATGTTTTTTTCCTGCAGACTAGAAACCGAATATACGAGCAGCCCTGTAAGAATGGGAAAAGTAGGGAGGAAAAGACTACAAAAGCACAGAGGATGGAGGAAGGGACTTCTCTGCTGTAATTTTGAAGTCATAATGCACAGAGTGAGAGATTCTAATCTGGTAAATGCGTGTACGCCTCATCTTTTGAGGCAACTCTACCCCCCTTGTGAGTTTGATTCGGGGATCAAATCGAAGTGAATACGAGGTGCTTGTTTTTCTCTTGTTTTCAGCTTCATCTAGACAGCTTGGAAATTAAATGGTTTTTGTTTCAGTGTCCATGGTCGTGTTTCTTGATGTGACCTATTTTTGACATATTCATATGTGATTTGATGACTATTTATATGCCATAAGTTTCATCTTTTATGTAAAGCATATTGACATTGGAGATCTTTTAGTTAAGGATATGTGTTCATGTTCTTTTTGATTCTCGTTTTTTAATAATTTTAGTTACGTACAAAATAATTACTACTTTGACATATAAGGTCCAAGTTTTTATCTTCTATTTGTATAAATACATTATACCTTGGATAAACACTAACAAGAGATTAAAGTTATGGTGAAGTAAAAAGTCGTCGGTATAGGTTTAAATGTCATCGATAGAGGCTCGCCGTCAAGTACACTTCCCAAATTAGAAAAATATATATTGAAGTATTTGTAGACCTATACTGACGACATGTTGTCACATACCATATATAGGTACCGAGAATAAAGATATTATGGTAGCGGGTGGCAACATGTACATCACCATAGGCCCTACAATATATTTTTTTGGTTTTATGTTTTCAGGTTTTTTTAACAACTAATTTAAATAGTCAAGACACCTGCTACTATAAGTATGTAACAAGTTTCTAAACTCGATCTTTAGGACTTGAAATTGGAAAATAGTCACATTACCATAGATTTTGTGATCAAGTTTCCTAAACCCTTGAACACCCTTGAACATGTTTTTTGTTATTAGAGATTAAACTAAAAAAACGTTCTAAGTCTTGTGAATTGAGAGAAATTTTCACGTGACATAAAGTAGGTTTTGAAATTGATATAATCATTAAATTGGGTTTTGCTCTGCCACCATCGAATTAACCAATGTATTGCAAAGGAAAATCAAAGTTTGCAAAAGAGACATCGTTTAGTGCTCTGACACAGCGCATAGTATCAACGTATAGTGTTCTGACACTAATGCATTGGGTGCTGCATCTATCAACTCTAAATTTTTTGAAACTTCAAATTATATTAAGTGTCCTCTTAGGGTTTCGAAACGAACCCTTTCCCTACACTTTTTGGATATTTAAGGCGAATTTGAGTGCATATTTCATCATGGTTTCACCGAAATCAAGCATCAACAACATTCAATCAACCCTTGAAGATCCAATCATTGCCGAAGAGCGGTTAATATCCTTTGTGAACATCTCCAGGTGATGGGTTTTGGCCATATTTATTTGTTTAACATAGGTTTATTGGATTGTTTTTTAGTAGTGGTATGAATTCAATTGTGGTTTGGTCAATTTACACGTATTATTTGTGTTTCAAATATCTGCATGTATTTGATTTTGGTTTTTTGCGTCATGAATGGTTTGGTAATTAGGGGGTGTTTGGCATCTAAGATTGGGTAATTGAGTTCATGATTTAGTATTAAAACTTATCATTGATTATAAATTTAATTTAATGGTTACAAGTTTATGTCGATATATTCTCTAAGCTATGTTAACAAGTTTTTATGAATCTTTTAACTAGATCTTGTAATTATTATTTTTTTCTTAATAATTAGCAAAATCTTAATTAAGTTCTTTGCTTTGCAAACATTTTCTTTAAGTCAACTCATAATCAGTGCTTGTTTCCATAGATAGCTAATTAGTTTAGAAGCTTACATTTCCACATGAAGATGATATAACTTATCTGTATTAGTTATAACTAGTTAAGTTTTTCAAATTAGTTTGTTTTTCATCAAATACGATGACAAGTTACTCAGTAGATGCTATTGATTAGTTATTGTTGATGCATAGTTTCCATTGATACTAGTTACCACCAAGGACCAAGTTTGTAGTAATGTTACTAATTGAAGCCATGATGAACAAATTGTTCTTGATCAATATTAACTTAATATTGTCTCCAAACGCCCCTCCCCACCCACGTATCATTTGCAAGGCCGGCCCTGAGGGGTAGAGTGAGCGACCGCTCAAAGCTTTATCTCTTAAGGCTCAAAATTTAAAAAAATATATTATATATATATATATATATAAAACCCTATATACTTTGTTAAACACTTAAACTAATAATTAGAATTTTAATTATTTTAATTCTAACAAACTCTAGAGTCTATTAATATTTTAATTATTTTAGCTAGTATCATTTTACCTATTACTAGATCTTTAAACCCATTTTAAACTCAAACAAAATAACCTACGATCTAGGGTGAGAGATGTAAAAGAACGATTAGAACGCAGGAGGTCAGAGCGATCGATTGATCGAACTATATTCTTATTTTTTTCTACTAGCTCGCACAAGGTCAAAATTTTATATATGAATTGGGGCCCGTGTTTCTCAACTCGTCTAGGGCCCAAAATGTTTAGACGATTCTTGGGTCCAACCCTGACCGGTACGAAAAAATGTAACCACTAGGAAGATGGAATTCAAGATGTATATTCTGATTAGAATATATATACTCTCAAACAATTCTAACATCTGTTCGATTACAGATCGATGTGTACATTTTTTCACATTTTGAATCATTTACACAAACTTTGGTGCTTTTTTGTTTATATTGTTGTTAGAGTGAGCCTTAATTAGGCATTTTGTAGATATCAGGTTCATTTTGTTAACTAACTAGGTTAGTACCGTGTAATATACGGATTGAATAAAAAAATGGTTACTAATTATTAATAAAAACTTATATATTATAAAATCATGTTTGAAGATAATATATGATTTTAGTTACGTATAAATAGATATTTTAATTATAAATTTTAATATAAAATATAATTAAAATTATATATACTTTTGTTTAAGAAATAAAACAATTATATTATTTTTAACTTTCTTATGTAAAAAGTTTCATTTTAAACATTCATTTTTAGATTTTTCATAAAAAAATATCTTTAGTGTTTTAGATTTTTTAAAATATTTCACCTGTTTATAATTTTTTTAAAACAAAATGATTTAAACATTCATTTTTTTAAAATATTTCACCTATTTCATATTATATAAAAATTTAGTTTCTTGTTATTTAGATATTGATTAAAAGAAGTGATTTCTAATTTTTTTCATAAAATCTATTTTACAAGAAGATAGTTTGATTTTTAAAAAAATTAGATAAAAGAGAGAAACATAGCAATTAATAAAATTTATTTTTAATAAAAGAGAGAAATTTGTATGAGAATTTAAATTATTATAATACCCTTTTGAAGTGAAAATGGATTTGTGAATATCTAGAAAATTGACAGGTGATAAAAACATGAGTTAAGAGAATGACAAGTGGCAAAAGATTATTTGCTTTATTAGAAGTTATAGATATGATTAACATTACATACGAGTGATAAAATAGCGATATCATATTTTATACTTTTTTAATTTATTGCCTTTTCTAATTGGTTTTTAAACAATTTGTTACAAAACAAACCATTTTTAAAAAAAGTGTCATTTTTAATAATTTATTTATTATAACTTTTGAAATTTAATTACTTTTGTTCATAAGAATTATTTTTTAATTGTCATAGGTTTTAAAATATATTGTGTTTTTTGAAGTTTTAATTTTTTTTTGAAAAACATTCTTATTTATAAAAAAATTATTTACTTACAAATTGTATTTGTAGAATATATGTAATATAAAAAGAATTGAATTATATTATTTGTATTTAATATGATATTTATTAGAAGAGAGAAACGAGAAAATAAAATTTAATAGCTTTAAAATTGTAACAACTAGCACACAAAAACCTTTTTTTATTACTATTATAGATTATAGATATTATTATAATAGAATTTAAGCTTGTTAGATTTCTTTACACCAGCTTCACAATGCATGTTTACATCGTTATGGTGATGCATGCTACAATCGGTAAGTAGCTTGCTAGATGATCATCTTATCCGTACAACTTACTCTTTTATGACCACTAACCATGTTATTGAAATATGTGTTACCACCTTTAGTAAATCCGAGTGTTACACGGGTTGAATAAATAAAATATTAATATAATAAAATTTATTAATTATAAAATGATATTCAAAGATATGATATGATTGAAATTACGTATGAAAAATAACTATAAGAAATAAAATAATGATATCAACTTTTTAAAATTTTCATTTTAAATTTTTTTCCAAATAACATAAACATTTTTCTCTAAAAAAAACTATATAAAATTGTTATTGTAAAATTTTCCTTATTATAACTCCTAACCATATGTTGATTTGCCCCAGAGTCAATGATCCATTGTGTTAACAAGTTAGAGTTTAAAATCGAGAAGAAACTGAAAGTGTTTCCATATGAGGAGGAGTTTGAGGAAGTACCTCTAACATTGGAGGTACCAGACGATTCTCCCTGCTTGTTGTTTAACAAACCTAGTAATTGGCTGATTTGATCAGCAGTAAAGGCTGTCAAGGCAGGGGATGAGGCAGAGTTGGTTCTGTTAGTAGCAATATTTTGGTTTTGTTTAGGACCTTGACTGGATCCAGAGCCTCCCTTCTGTCGGTTTCCTTGTGGGTAACCAACAATCTCAAAACACCTTTCTATAGTATGACTAATTTTATTACAATGAGTACATTTTAGATTTTGATTTGGACCTCTTGTGTTTTTCTTTTTATTATCAAAGGATTGATTTGTTTTTTAAACAAAGCCAACATTTACACCAGTTTGTTTGGAGGAGTTTGAATTTCTATGTGACTCCTCTCTTGAGATGATAGAGAAGGCAGTTTTTATGGTAGGTAAAGGATCCTTGGTCAGAAGATTGGTTCTTACAGGTTGGTAAACGTCATCCAAACCCATAAGAAACTGCATTAGTTTTATTAGTTGATTAAAATCATTAAATTCTTTTGCAGCTTTACATGTACAGGATGGTAATTGAAGCATATTATCCATTTATTTCCACATGGTGTTCAGTTTATGATAGTATTCAGAGACCGAGGAGCCATTTTGTTGTAAAGAGTTAATTTTTTGATGTAAGCCAAAGATTACGGATCCATCTATTCTATCATAGGTTTCTTTAAGTTCATTCCAGACTTCGGAGGCAAGTTTTGAAAACACTTGCCCCACATATAACTCCTCAGACACAGAGTTTAAAATCCAAGTGAGAACAATGGAATTACATCTTTCCCATTGTCCCACTAGCACTTCATCAGTTTTAGGT
Source organism: Flaveria trinervia (assembly GCA_025506515.1). NCBI lineage: Eukaryota > Viridiplantae > Streptophyta > Magnoliopsida > Asterales > Asteraceae > Flaveria > Flaveria trinervia. The sequence goes on along the minus strand of CM046452.1, from coordinate 89,456,382 downwards.
TTTTCACATTTGCCATTTATGAAACCGATTTTGTTTTTAACTTGTAAAGCGAGTTTCATGGCATTAGCCCAAACAGTATAATTTTCAGTTCTCTTAAGTTTTATGTTAACAATGGTCAACACACATGAATCACTCGGATGAAGGTATAGTGGGTTACTGGGATCAAGTTTTCCAACCAAAGTGTTACTAGGAACAATAGGGTTATCAATTTCATCAGCCATTTAGTTGTTTTAAGAGACCAACAAAGATATGCAGATCACTCAAGCAAGCGCAGATAAGACAGCCAAGATCAGAGCCAGGTTTTCACACCAATCACGTTGGTAGATCAAGGATTAATCAAGGCTATGATGCAGAAGAATACACACAGAAAACAAGCACACAAGTGATGCACACGTATTATCAATGCAGAAATAGTCCAGATCAATTCCGGTACTCCTAACCCGGACAAGAATGCCTAAACACAACAATGATAAACAAGAAATAAGGGAAATAGAGAAAAGGGAACAAGAAATCCTCACAGCGGCTCCCTGTATCAGGGAGAAGACCAACCGAGCGACTAAGACTTGTAACCTTCACTTAGGGTTACAGTCTTAGATGAAGAGAAAAGGCAGCCTCAACCAGCTTCTTATTTGCGCCGTAAGATCCACAGATAACTTGAAGAAGATTTTTCACGTTTGCCCTTTTTTACGAAGAGACGATACACATTGGTGTTCGTACGCTTGATGATGCAAATCACACGAGCCAAAGGCGTCCACAAACAGATTATCCGGATGTTTTTCGAGTGAAGGTACAGATTAGGGTTTGAGAAGAAAACCCTTACTCAATGATCAAGAGAGTCAATCAATCGAGAGTAACAGCGGAAGATCGTGATAACACCAGGAATCAGATCAACAATCGACCAGAGCCTTAAGCTCTGATACCATGTCAGAAATATAGAATCACTTATGAAAACTTCTTGAAGAACAACAAACCCTAATCTCAAGAATTATCCAACAGTTGTAAGACAAACTTCAGATCATCAATGTGATGACCTAATAACAAAGATGTAAAGAATATGAAAGCTATCATCAACACGATGACAGAGAACAAGATCATCTGAGAGAGCGAACGAACGAGTTGAGAGAGCGTATATCGGCAATAAATCGTCGGCAGGTACAAAGCCTTCATTTTATACGCGAGCCCTAGAACAAGCCCAACAGCAACATAAGCAGCAGCCCATCAGCATAAAGCAGCAGCCCATCAGCATAAAGCAGCAGCCCATCAGCAATAGCCCAATCAGCCCAGAACCTGCATATACACAAAGCCCAACAGTAAACAAGAACAAAAAAATAAAAGATATTGAATTATATTTTTAACACACTTTAACATATGCAAGTATGCAACCATATCAAGCACTCATTTTTTTGAAGTAAATGAAATGGAAATGTTGTTGGGGTTTCCTACAAATTATACGAGAGGTCATTGTATAAGCAGGACTAAAAAAATTTTAGTGCAAATAAAAGTTTGATAAAAAGACCTCCTAAATGGTCGTGTACCTTAACATAATAACCGTTTAAGTGGGCACGTGTGACGCCACCTTAAACGGGCATTAATTTCGCTTTATACTCGAAGCGAGCGGCGCCTTGCACCTGTCACTAGATGACATCAACCCTTTATCTGCAAATGGTCGTCATGTATTTGTAAACGACCATTTGCAGTTGGTTGAGATTAAATTTCAAATTAATTAAAGAATTATGGGAAATTTTAGAACCAGCTTAAAAGTTTTGGTATGTGATGGAGATGGGTGTGTTTTAATTTGATATAAAAATAGTGAGCAGTACGTCCTACCACCAAACTGGTGACAAAATAGCGCAAATGCCTCCATTGTAAATTGAAGCCTCCTCTCCCTAAAAAGGGCTCCATTAATACGGACTTTATGCACTACTTTCGTTTTGAAACTCTCTACTTTGTGCTTTGCGTACTCTCTCTCCATCTATCTATATATATATCTATATATATACATGCACGCACGCACAAACATATATACACACATATGTGTGTCTTTGTGTGTACGTCTGCACATATATAGCTGAGAATCTTGTCCAACTCTAGTAATATAAATTTCTAGTAGAACCGAGAAAAGAATATCTCCTTCAAACTATATATAGTAGGGATATATATATATATATCAGAATATATATTGTAGTAATCTGTAAGGTAAGCAAGTATGGTGTTATTACTTACCATGTTGTGTGTTACACTCTCACTTTTGACCACTAATGTTGCTTCTCACAATACTCATCAGCTCCAAGCTTCCCATGAGTTAGGTAATGATTACATAGCTCTGTATATGTGTATGTGTGTATGTGTGTATGTGTGTGTGTGTGTTTGTGTGTGTGTGTTTGTGTGTGTGTGTTAGTAATTAAGTATGTATATTGTGTGCAGGTAATGGCTACCTGCTTGATCATCATGCACTGCCAAGGAAGTTAATGTTCAATAATAAGGTAGGTTTATAAATCCTAGCTCAACAAGAATATTAAGAAGTCATAGAGAGTTTAATTTCCATAATTTCTTAGGGTTGAAAATGAGTTTAACTTTTTATATGATTCAATCAGATTGAAGGCCATGAAGCTAAGGATTTGGTGTCTTCCATTGGGCAAAATAAAGCTTCTACAGGTAGCAATTCATCTATTCATCATAATATTTTTATATATGCCCCTTGGGGAAACCCTAACTTCACCACACTAAATTGTAATTCATAAAGTTTTATGTGATCTATTACTGTTTTGAACCCGAGAAACATGTATGGGAATTATGTGACCGAAAACTGAAACTCAAATAATTATGATAGATTTTTTGTGGAAAACATGTGTGAAAATAATTTGGTTTTTGGAGTCGGATGTCTCACCGGGAGTCTCTCTTTTCCGAGATAAAGAAAATGTTTACTTTCATCTTACCCTCCAAACCTATCAATAGTTTTTATTAGTGAGATTTTACTGTGTAATTTTTTTTTGGGGATATCAAGTACAAGTTATCTAGAATGTCTGAAACCCTAAAGATTCAGCATTTTCATTTATGTTTATAGTAATTAACATTCACAACCATCAATATTTATGTCTTCAGAGGAAAATGATCAAATTAACAACTAAAACACCGGTAATTACACACCATATATACACAACTAATTAATTAACAATTTGGTATGTCATGCATGCATGTAACAATTTATATGTCTTCACATTTCACTAGTACTAGGATTTTACTAATTATGACATCAATGCACACTAGCATCATTTTTTAATTCGTTAGGCGCTAATATGCTTGTCTCTATTGCTGGTTAATTCAGATTGTGACATTTGCATGTGTGTATACAGATCAATCATACAAGAAAGTACAAGAAGTAAATGTGATTATGCATGCAGCAAAAGGTACAAGGCAGGAATGGATAGAAGGATCCGACCCGACTCACGAGTTCTTTACGATGGATTACTCGCACGTGAGAAGACGGCGTCCCATACATAACAAATCGTATCGTCAGACCATCAATAATTCTCCATGATATGTAGCTTTCAAAATCAGAAAACAAGAAAGCATGTAGGAAATATTTATATAGATAGAAAATATTAGTTGGTTTATAAGGGAATGAATGTGTGGAAATTTTTGTCTGAGAGCTATTTAATGGCCGACATAAGGAGGGAAGCAAAAGCTTAATGTTTTTTTGACGAATGATGACCCTACGTGTGGTTTTTTTTATGTATTTAATTACATTCTCTTTGTTCCCTCTTAAGAAAAACCAAAAGGCTGATATCTTTCATATGTGGTGTTTGACTTTTAATTATAAGTTAATGAAATTGAATATATTGTCAAATAAGAGCAATTAAGGGAACTTTATTCTATTAGAAACTTCGACGGTCGAGTTCTAAAAACCACAATGAAACAGTAGTGAGCTTAACAATAGGATTAAATGTCTAAGTCGATACAAAACCCATAGTGTGATGAATCGATGTTGTGACAGATCCATCATGATTATGCTTAATTACAACTGGAGTTGGAAAATACCTCACTCTTTCCACGATTAGAGAAGTGTATACACAACTCTCACATCAAAAAGGATGCCCATGGTGCATGTAAATTTAATTCATTGTTTATCATTTTTAATAAATAACTAAAATCAACTAAATTTAAACAATAACTAATTTCAACTAAACTTGAAAAATAACATACAATAATTTAATTAATAGAAAACATACATTAATCTAATAATGAATGCTCGTAAATATGCCCCTAAATTGATAGTTCTAGTTTGAGATCACCAAACTCGTGCAGGATTTGCCACGATGTACCACTTACTCTTCAACCTCCAAAAAGTTCACTCAATGTAATTTCTTGCCACGTCAAAGCAACCTTATATATTGCACGCCTTGGCCCTTTGGAGCACGTAAGAGATTTTACGATTGTAAAATATTGGGTATATATACCATCACCAAAAAAATATATCGCTAATAGTATAGCTCTTTTAGTTTAACAGAAAAGTTAGGTATGGTTTCATTTATCATATTATTGAATAAGGACAATTGATCAAGCATATTTATGTCATTGTTGGAACCGGCTATGCTAAAGAACGTGTCCCAAAACCAAAGGGCACATGAAGCCACAACTTTAAGTATAACAAATTGATGAAGATGATTGCCACACAAAAACTAACCTCATCGTGCATTGAAGCATTTACGTCACTTCCAATACGTGTAAGTAAGGCTACCGAATATCCTGGTAAAAACAGTCTGTCTCCGCTCATCAACCCAATGTCAAAACCATGGAACCTCTCTCACTAAATTGTTTTTAATTTGAAAGAGATGACTATGGAGAAGAAATGTACAGGAAAATCTAACAATTACCACACAAAAAATAAAATGTTTCATCTTAGTTATTTCTTTATTATATATAGACAAATATAATAAACAAGTAAATGAGTGTGACACTTGTTATAATTTTTATAAGAAAATCATTTATTTTTTCCGTTTCTTTCTTAGTTTCTAAAATTTGTATTATTATCATTTACTTTTCTTGATTCTCTTTCTTTACTAAATAAGTATGTTTCATTTTCCTTTTTCTTAACTACTAAATCTTTATTATTAACTATATAATATTTTGATCTAATTCATATAATACATGAGTTTCTAGCATAGTTTGTATACATCTACATATATACAATCTTTTTTCAATCTTGAAGACACCATCTTCATAATCTAGATATGAGTTAAAAGCTTTTTTGTATCAACAATTAAAATATAGATGAAAAAAAATAAAATATAAGTACTGAAATAACAAAAATGACATAAATCAGGAACCAAAAATGTATTTAGGGTTTAGTGTCAACAATAAATATATGAAATTACACCATGGAAATATCCCATTTCATAAAAAAAACCAAATTCTTTTAATTTCGAAATAAAATATATCATTTACATGAAAGACAAAAGAAACATTTTCAATGGTACGGAATATACGCTTTCGATATGGAAGTATACAGTCAAATGCAAAGCTCAAACCCCAATATTCCGATATGTGTTCTCACAAGTTACAAAAACATCTTTGGTCCAACATAACCACATTTTTTAATATGTGATAATGTTAAATAATTTAATATTACTTCAGTTGTGTTACTTGGAAGAAAGTGACTTGTAATTCGTCAATAGCTAGCTGGCACAAGAGTAGTGTATGTCATGTTTTCAATAAAATTCAGTTTTGAGTTCTTTTATGTAATCTTGTCATTTTTAAATAGGAAAAGGGCTATAGATTCCAATTGTGATCAACTCATAACAATATTAGTGTTATCAGATTCTCTATATACATCTTTATTTCTTATTGTTTAGATTTTTTTACACCTCTATCAGGATTTTTAACATCATCTTCATTTTCAAATTTAATAGTTTATGAATAATGATTTTTATATAAAAATTCACTAATCATTAATTTCTATTAATTTGTTCGGTATTACAATAGTCGAAAGCCTAAAGCAAGATTGGAAATTAAGGGCTTTTCAAGTCTAATCATATATATATAGTCCAATATGACTATTTAATCATCTAATGTATTTGAATAGTTCGTTTTATAGAAAGTAAATGCAAGTGAACTTGTGGATCGTATGAAATCTTTGTGTTGATTTAATTGAAGGGTTTGGTTATACAAACATGCATTTATATTATTTAAACATTATATTGTATCTATCTCTTTACATATATCTATATGTTAAAAAACATAAAATAAATTAAATGAATCAATAACATACCCTTTAATTGAATCTTGTCAAAACTTTTCCATGATTTGTTGGTGAACTATTGTTATGATCATGTGTAATAGATACATGTACTTCATGTTGGGCCGCACTTAATTTTCATGATGTGCCTACGAAGTCTCTTTAGATAGTAGGATATTAACGCTATTTTTTCGAGTTTAATTAAAGAGAGAGAAAAAAACCTTTTTTTCTTTTTTTTCTTTCCTTTTTCTTCATTTCATTTTTTACTTTATTTCATTTCAATTTGAAATGATTTATTTTAATTACATTTTTCTTTTATTCGTTTTCTTTTGTCTCTTTAAATAAACTCGAAAATACAACTTTCTTACTTTTTTTCATTTTCTTCTTTAAAAAAAACTCTGAAACACAATAATTTTTTATTTCCTTCTATTCATTTCTTTTTTTCTTTTAAATGAACTCGGGAATATAACATAAAGGACTTGTAACATATATAGTTACCAAAATTGTGTCACTAGCGTGCTAGCATGTATATATATAGTAGTTATATGCTGGTCAGTATTTTAGTTTTGATATTAGAGAAAACTTTTAAAAAGCAAACTACTTGAAGACCAAAGAGTCTGTGGCTTACCCATCCCTAGATGTGGATTTAATAGTATTATCAGAATATCAGAGAGTGTGAAAATTATATGTTTTAAAAATATATTTAAAAAAATGATCGGATATAAACTGAAGTTGATGAAATAAATTTCTTTAACATATATTATCATGTCCCTTTAAACATTTGTTCCAAAATTTACATTTAAATGCTTTCATTTTAACATTCTAGATTCAATTAGCTGGAATTTTGGATCTAGTTTTTGATCATGTCCTGCATGAGTTAACTCATGGCACTTTTAGACTTCTCACTCAATTTACAACATAATTTTCAATGTTCGTCACCACCGAGTCATTATTAAATCATGCATTGTGTGCTTTTAGCAATACTTTTGAACAACAAACCTACACACACTAATATTCTCGTAAACGCCATTTATAGAACTTGAACCTTCACCATTTTTAAAGAAAACACCACAGCACTTTAGTACTATCGAGCAAAATATCCGTCGGTGCTTAATTCTAGCAATACTTGATCTCTTAATTCTCCCCTTCTTGGAATATTGAGCCGAGATATGTAAAGAGCAAGATCAAACAGGACCGGCCGGACCTGAAAAAGGAAGTCATGGATTTTGAGACAAAGACCGGACCTGAAGTAACTCGGTCTGACTTGGTCCTATCGAACCGGATGAACTAATGGAGAATGGTCTGACTTCATTTTATGGGCTGATTTTTATATTTGAGCCTAAGGCCGAATACTGGTGGGCTTAAAGCTTCCATTGTATGTATTTGGGCTAGAATTATTCTCAGAAATTGTAGAATGATGTATTTGGACACCTTAACAGTGTTGAGCCCATACTAACTAAAAACAACATAGTAATTAAGAAAATATAGAAAAGTTTGAGCAGAAAAGTAACGAAAAATTCCATGTTTTACTGAGCACATCATATGTGATTACTCATATATCTCAACCACCATTTGGTAAGATTCTCGTCATTTAAAATCTACGGCTTCTAATTTGAACCATATAAGAAAAAACTTTTAGAAACAGTGTTACCGGCGGTTTCATTCTCTTTCCTATCCTCCGAGAATTTCGACTCTTACTCTTTTTTCATCAAACCACTGCCCCACCCCACCCCCACGCGCGTGCGTGGGCATGTTACAACTTGCAAAACCTTGATTTTTTCTTTCCAAAACCCAAATACTCTTAGGGAGCGTTTGGTTGGAAGAATGGAATGAAATGAAATAAAATTGAGAAACTAGTATAATTTTCAAGTAAAATTATGTTTGAGTGGATAATGAAATGTAAAACTCAAGTAAATGTTTAACCTCAATTCCCTTGGTTGTGGGATGTCAAAATCCTTCCACCTAAAGAGAGAATTTGAAATCCCACAACCAAGGGAATTGAAGTGAAACATTCCTTTAAGTTTTACATTTTATTACCCACTCAAACATAATTTTACTTGAAAATTATACTAGTTTCTCAATTCCATTCCATTCTTCCAACCAAACGCTCCCTTATCTTTCTCTCGGATGAACTCATCGATGATGAGATCCATCAGAGTCTGACAGGGATCAACCGATTTGAACTTATCGTGTTTGGTTTCAACTTGGCAACTTCAACACACCCTTTTTTGCTATTATTCTATCTTCCATTTTTTATACAGATTATATAGTAGAATTTCATGGTGCATTAATTTTATCGTCAGGCGAAAGGTTGTGCTTCAGATAAATCAAAGGGGAAGTTGATTGTTTCTTGTCGATGCACCTCTTCATGAGATTGATTAGACTATAATTTCTTTTGGTTAGTTTATCTGGTCCTTTTTTGTTTGAGAACATTTTTTTGGTATTAATGTTATGTATTTCTATAATTTATATCTTTTTGCATTGTCTTATGAACATGATTTGTATGATGATTATTATTATTTATAGTAGTCTTGTGATTTGAGTATTTAGTCTTTATGATTGTTGTTATGAATAAATATTGCTTACTCATAATCATTGGGTGTTTGGATTTTTGATTTTCATGAAATAAGAACTGTGTTTTCAAGAAATAGGTGATTGTCTTAAAAAAGTTGATTGTTTGTTATCTCATAGTTTTTTTCACAGCAGTTTGTTAGTCTAACTTTAGTTTTTACCTTGAAATTATTTGAATTATGGTTTCAGATCTACAATTTCGGGCATGTTTTGGATTGTTTATTTAATTGAGAAAGACTTTTGACAAAAAAAACTTATTAACTTATGATTTTTCAAAATGAATTTTTTAAAAAAATATTTGGATTAACTTGTAAACTAAAACGTTGTAAATGACCAAAAATACATATTTTAAAATTGATAAAAGTTAATATGAGGTAGTAGAAATGTACATATAATAGGAAATTAAAACAAAACTAGTTTTTAGAAGTCAATAAGTAATTCATCTTTTTACTTTTCAATACCTCTTTTTTATCTTATATGACAAATTTGTTTAAAAAATCCTTCTAAGGTTGTCAAACATTTTTTTAACTGTAAGTTAATAAGTCATGAGTAAGAAGAAAATAAGCAATTCTAAACATGCACGATGTTATCTCTAGAGAAAACATAGTTACCTTTTTAAATTTATTTATTTTTCGCAAATATGTTCATTTGTAATCAAATGTTATGGTCTAATTTGTGGTGATTTTCGGTTTTAGGTTGGCATGCGGGATTAAATATAGATTGATCATCATCATCGTACATTTGTTCCGTTATTTAATCGAAGAGAAACTTTAATCATAGTCACCATGAGTCAGTGACTAATCTTGACGAAACACAAGATTCTGTTTGAATGGAAGAAGAAAGCAATTTATCTTATTGAAGTATGTGTTATGCATTAGTGTTAACTAGTCTCTTTTATGTGTTAACTATATTATTTTATTTGCAGGTTGTGGAAGTCTCAATTTTAAAGATAAAATTAGTCATGTTAAATGTCAATTTGTTGCAATTGTGTTTTCAATCTACAATAAACAGTAAAATTAATAATATGGACCACATACCTAACTTAACATAATTAGAGTTACCTATTCCATCATTTAATGATGCGTTATCCATAGTATATGTCATCACCTTCTCTTAGAGGTGCGCATCAAAACTAGTTTCAGAACGTTCTAAATAGGTTCCAAAACCAAATCAAACCACTAGAGAAACCGGTTTCATTCATCCCCTCTGCCGTCAAAGGTGGGTGGGGTTATACAAACTAAAAACTAGTGCATCATGTTGCCTGCTTTACTTCTTCAACTCTAAATGAGATTTTTTTTTAAAGAACTAAAAACTACTAAATGAGGTCATATATTTATAAGGTAATAAAGTTATTAATATACTAACTAGTATTAGAAAGAACTTAACTTTTTCTAATGCATGTAATTTTTACACTCTACATGGTCATATAAACTATTTGTTGTAAAAGGTTTTTAAATTAAAACTAGATGTTATCCAACCGCGCTTCGCGGCGGTAAAAAAAATCGTTTACGACACCAAACAACGATACAAATCCGGATTAGAAGGCTCAGAAACAATGTGTCGTGTCTGCAAAAGATAGATTGTCTCGCCAAAACGACATACATTTTCATATCATCATCACCCTCAAACTATTAATATTCGTCGTTGGTGGCTCGAAAATGCCATTGCACACATTAGTTTGCCAAACCAAAGCAATGAACACATCTATTTTCTTATCGTCATCGCCAAGCATTGTGAACCCCATCGGGAATTATTACCATTCTAAAAAAGCCTCGGATGAATCAAGATTCATCGTCACCGACATAAGTGACCCCATCACCATTAGCAATTTAGTATCATCATTATCACCCAACATATATCATAGACCAAACATGAATAAAAAAATATGAAAATTGGTTCTCAGGTAAGGAAAACCCAAGGTCAGAATACTCAGTGAGCATTTTGAACAAAATCAAACCCAGAAACATCAGTTTAATGTCTTAGATGAACCCTAGGCCACCCTCACCGATAAATTACAACAAATATAGCCATCGGGGGCAGCAATCAACACCATCAATGCATGCACGGCACAACGGCAATGGTCTACAAGATCATAAAACCCTAAACGGGTAGGGAACGGATTGTGAGGCAACAAGAGGCCAGAGGCAATGATACCACCGTGACCGTCGCTTCAGCTCAACTTAGCGACAAGTAACACCATCACTATCTCCACCCCCGTAATCGAAAAAACGGATGTTACCGCCATAACAACCATTACAATCTCCAACACTAACATCAACAAAGGAGGAGAAAGGTTACGATGGCGGCCGATGACAAAACTAAAAACCACCACCGGTGACGCCATCGATGTTATAAGGTCTGACACGGCCAATGTCATAATCTCTCTAAACCAATCGAGGCACAACCACACATGCGGTAAAAAAGGTGGACGACCAATGGTAACGGCGTCTGAAACTCTAACGACAAACAGGGAAACAACTATGGGTGTTCATTTTCGGATATCCGAAATTCGGATATCTGAATTTCGAATATCCGAATCCGAATCCGAATCTGAATCGGATATCCAAAATTTCGGATTCGGATTCGGAATTTCAAAAAAAAGTTGTATTATTTGATAAATTTTATAAAAATATAATAAATTTTATTAAAATTTATTTCATATATCCAAAGTATTTATTAAAATATCCGAAATATCTGAAAATATCTAAAATATTTAATTAATGTTTAATATTTTTTAAAATTTTATAAGAATATTTGGATATTTCGGCTATCCGAAATATCCAAAAATTCTCAAAATCACTATCCGAATCCGAATCCAAAATTTCGGATTTTCGGATATTTCGAACTCGGTTTCGGATTCGGATATTTTTGAACACTTCTAGAAACAACCACCTGATCGTCGGATTGCCAGATCATCGGATCATCGTCCGCCTACCACCAGAGATGTGGTTTGCCTCTGCAAAGATGCAAGACCAAGGCACACTTAAAACCACACTTGAAAGCATCAATCGGTTTACACTAAGCTTTAGAACATGTACACGCATTAGCAGGTTGTACATGAAGCTTTAGAACACAATATTTACTGTTCATTCAAACTTTTTCTTAAATATATAGGAGAATATATCATCATATTAAAGAAACATTTAAAAAAGTTATTAGAAACAATATTAGTCAATTAATATAATATAAAACATGAAATTAAACTTAATCTTTTATACATAGACATATACATGCATACACATATACATATTTACAATTAAGTTTACAACTTACAAGATACAAATGACTAGATAACCCAAACCCTCCCGACACACCCAAAACTCAATACATCATGGATGGTGTAATGGGACTAATATGAGATTGGTATGAGGTTGATAAAAGAACACTTCATGGATTTAGGTGTGGTATGATATTATATGATTTTCGATACCATTGCTGGAAATTAGATACATGTTTACCCAAACCATATACCTAAAAAAATTTAAATTCAAATTTTTATTTTTCCTTGAATATTGACATGTAATGATTTATCCTATTAGCTTCATTACATAGAAAATGAACTTGATCTTGTGTTTAATCTAACAATATTATTTAAATTTTATATGCTATAAATACTAATCTTGTCTTTAGGGATTCATATCATCATAAGATTTAACATATTAGATATTTCAAACAAGATATTTTAATGAAAAAACTTTTTTATTTTAGTTGCTAAAAAGTATAAAATCATATAAAAATAGAATGGTAAGAAAAATATATATACACCTAAAAATCCCAATTAAATAATCTTTAGGTTTAATTATGCAAGTGGTGTATGTGGCTTATTGAAGATAATATGTTTGGGTATTAAGAGTTTTTTTGTAACAAGTTTGAGTATTAAGAGTTTTTTCAAACAAGTTTGGGTATTGTATTTTCAATTTGTAACAAGTTAAGGTATTAACACTAACAAAAGCTAACTTTTTTCAACTTTTTTTTCAACTCTTTAAATGAAATATCAACACCATCTTATAAACGTTTTATACTTGTAACGCACGTGCAATTCATACTTATATTTTGTTATGGTTATATGTGTTATTGTGAGCTTTATATGAGATAAATTATTTGTTGACAATCATTAACTATTGCTAGCCTGGCGACGTCATAGATCTATGGCCTAACAAGCCGATTTAGTGCTAAAACGAATGTAGTGCCGGCTCCTGATGACGCTTATTCATCTGGGGAACCTCATGTTTTCATTTTTAAGGCTTTTAGCCTTCAAACCCAATTCTAATTAATTTTCAAAATTATAAAAACCCATTTTATAAATGCTGATTTTTCTATAATACTTTTAGTTATTTTTCTAAAATTATTTCCTTAAAAATAAATACTTTTTACTTTTGATAAATAACCTAAAAGTAATATAAATAGTTTATTTTATTTATTTATTATTTTTATATAAAAATCCATACTACTTTGTTTCACAAATGATTATTTCAAACATTGCCTTTAAATTATTGTTTAAATTGTGTTTTTAGACTTTATTTACATCTTTATATATATACAAAATTGTTATAAATGTTATATTTGTATGAAAAACTTTATATAAAATGTAACGAATTTATTTGATCTTAATTGATCCCATATTGTTAAACATAACTATTTGACAAGCCCTAAATATCAAATTGAACTCTAATCCATAATTAACTCGTTAAACTTATTATTCAGACTTAAAATCTTGTAAATATATACATACATATAGGTACCTTGTGAAGGATTACGTTGGAACGACGTGTATTGTTTCCTTTAATCATCATTTATATACATATTGATCATGTGTGTATTTTTATACCTCTTTTTTATATTTTCACACTTTAGGGTGAAACATGTTACCTTATAACCATTGTACTTGTAAAATGTTGATTCTTGTAAACTTATGGCAATTCACTTGTATCTTGTGGTTAGTTGATCTTAGTAATTACCATGTATTGACGATTATATGTACAATCATTAACTATTGCTAGCCTGGTGACGTCATAGATTTATGGGTCTGACAAGTCTACTTGATTAATCCAAGAACACTTAGCTAATCGTATAAACTTGTAAACGTTGAAACTTGTAAAACTGTCAAGGTTTGATTGTGCATCTGTCTTACATCCCTAGTTACTTTGTTCTCTAACTTATGACATGAATTATCATGTTTTATATACTTATGTATTGAAAACTATGAAAATCTCACCAACATTATGTTGATTTTTTATTTTTAACATATTTCGGGAAATGCGCAAGTTTGATAACCATCTTTGAAGCTTATTTCACACTAGGAATGGACCTAGTTAAATAAATGGATGGACTTGAATTATTTCTTATTATACATTGTTGATGTCCTTATTTGAGACTTATATTTGTAATGTTATATTTAAAACTTATGATTATTATATTTGGGCTTATTAATAGCGTTATGTGGCTGTGAACGATCTTAACCCTCACATCTATACATTTTCGCCGTCATGGTTGGGGTGTGACAAACACCTCCATACATCGTTCTCACCACCACCATTTTCTTCAACTCTTTAAATGAAACATCAACACCATCTTCATCGTTGCATCATCACCACCATCGCACAATCCACTACCGCTTCATCTCCATTGATTTACCATATCTTCACACAAGACCCAAAACCAAGAATTCCCAATTAGGTTTTAGGGTTTTAGAAAAAGATAAGGTGTGGGAAACTTATGGTGTGATTGCAACTGGTTATAGTGGTTTTGTCAGATGGGTTTGTTCAGTCAAAATGGTGTTGATGGTGACCGTAGTAGTAGCTAGATTGTAACATCTGCCCATTTTGGAAAATAGAAACCCAAACCCGAATCTGTTTTGGTCAATCTTGGAAGATTAAATACATTAGTTAGAAATTTAATTTATTTTAATCCTTCAAAAATAATAATAATACTATTTATTCAACCTCCATTTATTAAATCAATTCATGGTAATTCATGATTTATAGAATAAAATTTTATACATTCATGATGTTTATTTGTTATTTATGAGTTTTAATAATAAAACTAAAATAAAGGATTAAAATACAAAGATCATTATTTTTACAAATATGTAAGGTCTATAAAAGGTTATTAACATTTATAAAATTTTAAATATTCAATTAAAATAAATAATCAAATTACAAGCTCTTATTAAAAAGATTTATAAAGTCTACAAAGATTTAATAAAAAAGAAGTTGTTAAATTAAAATTAAAGTTTTAATAATTTAAAATTTAAATTGTAATTATTCTTTTATTGATTTAAATATTTAATTTTATATTTATTTTAAATTCTAATCATAACCTCTTTTATAAGACTTATAACTCACTATTAACATCATTCATAACCTACTCTTAACCTCAACTATAAAAGCAAGCCTTATGCCTCACTTTTCATTTGCTTATTCTCTAAAAATCTCTCTCTCATATCTTTCTTTCATCTATTGGTTATGTTCAATTTGAAAATTTTTATTTTACAAGAAATTTCAAGAATTCTTAATACTAAGGTAATCTTTTATTGCTTTTATATTATACATTTCAATCATCCTAACATCCAATTGTTCTCATGACTTTATGTTCTTACTTTTATTCTTTCTTCTATTAAATCTATTTTAATTTTAATCATTATCATTTGATCATTAACCTTCTAATGTTCACTAACCTTATAATAATCACTAATATTCTTAAATCAAGATAACAACAAAGTAATGTAAACAAAGAATCTCATTTGCATATGGACGGCTATGCCGCCGCATTTGGTTATTCCACAAGATTATTTCCCTAAGTGATGACTATGCATAAGTCTTGGAATATTTTTATATAACTCAAATGAAGTCTAATATATCATATATCAATATAATAAATTACACTAACCCGTTTCATGCTTTAACGATTTTAAAGTGCACATAAGTACCTTACTACAATTCTGGCAGAATATAATATGACTTCAACTGACCATAACTTGATCATAACAAACTAAATTTGAGTAAAATCAGACTCAAATATTAATTTCATTGAATTAGCTTTTCAGCAACAGTTTATACATTTTCAAACTCAATCGGACGACTCAACAATAGCCTTCACAAGATAAGTGTGTATTTCAGCACCTTCCGTCTTGTGCTACTTGTTTGACCTATTTACGGATCTTTTCATAAAAATGTTTCTGAATGAAAGTTGTCCGGGAGACTTTGACTAGTCAAATGGAAATTTTTATAATTTTATGAAATCGTTTTCTACTTTAAAAACTTGTTTAAACACATACTACACATTCTGTCCTGAATCTAATTTTGATGCAATAATCGTTCTTCAATCTACCTTTCGCTTTTTAGCATTCTCTAAACGTCCTAAATTCTTGTAATGAATTTCGACCTCAAGTTTTATCATTTAAGATATCATCTTTGACTCTTGATATCCAAGCTTTCTTATGTACTCTACAACCATCACAATACTTGTGAGTTTTTCATGTGAGTTTTTCATGCCTCTTTTATTTTATTTCACACCTTTTTGAGGTGAAACATATTAATCTTATAAACTTACACTTGTAAACATCTTGATACTTGTAAATGCACTTGCAATTCATCTTTACTTTTTGTCATGGTTATTGATATTATTGTGAGTGTTATATGAGATACATTATACGTTGACAATCATTAATTATTGTTAGTCTGGCGACGTCATAGATCTATTGGTCTAACAAGCCTGCTTGGTTAATCCAAGTACACTTAGCTAATCGTATACTCTTGTAAACAGTCAAGGTTTGATTGTAGCTATATGTATTATAACCATTAACATGAATTGTTACTTGTAAGTCTTTTATATATATGTATATATGTGTGTGTTTAACCCATGGAAACTTACCAACTTTCAAAGTTAACCATTTATTTTTAACATGTTTCAGGTTTGATACTTGAGGACCTCTTCGTGCTCATATAGAACTTGGGTCTAGTTTAACTGAAAATCTTATGTTGTTGTTTATATCTTGTTTGTATTGTAATAATTTAATTGTCTTGTAATGTTCAATAAAAATGGTATTTAATGTTATTTCAACTTATTTAGTTCCATGTGCTATGAACAATCGTTTCACATTCGTCCGTCTCGATGATTCCGTCGTCGGTCGGGGTGTGACATAGATGGCGGTGGTTTACCCTTTTGATGATAGGCGATAACTATTGTTTTAATGATAGTGGTCTAAATTTAGAGTAGGAGGGAGACAACAATGGGTGGGTTGGGGTATTTCTTGTGACAACTCATCCAAAACTCACTCGATTTTGATTTCTGTGTGTCAATGCAGTAGACCAGTGATGGAACACTCTCACCATGTAACGCGATTTTCGGGATGAAAATTCTTTCAACATGGGGATAATGTGACATCCGGTAAATTTCCGTTATCAAACTCCGTTAGTTCTGTTAAGTCTTGCATACACGTGTCGTAAACACACACTAGTTGTCGTTTAATGTTGGTGACCTAATAATAATTAATAATGTTACATTATTGATAATCTAATTGATTATGTGATTATTGTGTTATTTTTATGTGTTTGCATGTTTTAAATTTTAATTAGGAAATTAACCGCGTAACGTGGAAACGTGCCTATTTATTCGTATGTCTTGTGTTTTTATAAAGATAAAATATATAATGATTATAATTAGTTTATATCCTTATATTATTAAGTTAAAAACACTTTACAAAGAGTTTAAAGCCTAGTTTTTATAAAATACCAAAACACATGGGCTTAAAGGGTAAATGTGGAAAATAAAATTTAACAAAACACTCCTAACCCTAGCCCCACCCCAAATCAGCCGCAACCATCACCCTCTCCCCCTCCCAACTTCGAATTCGAACAAGAACAAGCATCAAAGCATCGGTTTTGCTCGATTTCAAGGCATACAACACGTAGGAATCATCAATTGCAAGTTAACACACATTTAAAGGTTAGATTTTTACAAGTTTTTGTGAGTTTTTCATGATGGCCGAACCTAAAATCGTTTATGGATCTTCATGGGGTCGAAATTGATGTTTTTTGATGATGTTAATATGTTAGTTGGATTGAATACATGTTGTTTAACGTTGATTATGCATGAATTGTATGTTTTTAGTGGATTGATCATACTTTGGTTTTATGCAAACCTAATTCGAAATTAACATGATTATGTGAAGTTAATGATTGTTTGATGAATGTATGATGATTTGTAGGTTGTATGAATGTTAGGATACGTTGATCTTGCAAGAAATTGATGAATTGAAGTTGATGTTTATAGCTTACTAATAATAGTAACTTTATTTTGCATGTAATGTTGAATTATTGATGAATTGATGTTATGGATGTGTTCATGGTGATGATTAAATGTTAGATTGTTGTTGTGATAATTGGGAATTCAAGAACACATGTTATAGTTCATACATTACTAAAGATAGTAACTTTTTAGGATATGAATTGATGAGTTATGATGTTTGATATGAACTTGAATTGGTATATTATTAATGAATTCGTGAATGCATTGGATGTTTGATAGATTTTGGGATGTGCTTTCCCAAAACGGAAACTTTATTTGCACAAAGTTTGAAGGATGATAGTTTGAACATGTTTGGGATGTTAGGAGCATGTTAGTAAGTTCATGGATGAATTCTAATATGATAGAACATGTTAAATTAGTTGTATGAGATGCTTGGATAATCATGGGTGATGTTTGGACTTTGATGATCATGTATGATGTTGATGTAGATTAGTAGTTAAGACATCATGTTTGGGACTGGAAATTGATTGTTGTGATGTTTGTTGAATGCAATGAACATGGTTAATGAATATGATTATGATCATCATACACGCGTGCGAATCTGAGGCCCCTACTTGGTAGGATTGGCAGAGTTTAGGAAGTGAAGTCGTGAGTGGATTCACATGGCATGTGGTGCGTGATTTGATCTTTGTGTGGTATATTGGTTGTGTTGTAACTAGTGGATATGTTAATGTTCTAGATTCGCATGACTTGTATGATACTTGGTTGTATGATGATCTAAGTGATACACCTGGATAATATAGCATACATATGATCTATTTGAATGTTAACCATGTATGATTGCTTGAATGGTTTACAACACATAAAGTCACCAACGGGTCAAACGGGTCAACTGGGTCAAACGTGTCTGTTTTGCTGAAATCTTGAGTCCTTGGTTGTAGTGTACTTAGGGTTTCACATGTTCTCTATTTACATGTACTCACGTACTTATATGATCTAGGTAACCTCTGAAGGTTGTCTGTCCATTCTGTCTGTCAAGTAAAACTCTAAGTGTCTATCACGCATATCAGGTGAGTTCATGCCCCACTCCTTTTTTAATCTCTTTTGGGGGAGATAGCATACTGGTAAATCATAAACGCTTTATATATTCAAGTTGTGTATAATATTAATATAGTGTTGATATCATAGAAAAGTCCTCACACTTTCGAATTGTTAATATTGAATAGCGGAGAAATTTGGGTAGTACTACTGGGTCTGACGAGCCCCACCTGTGTGACTCGAGGTCAACCGGGTGAAATTTGTCCTATTGAACATTGTCACGACCTGTTAAGTCGTGACATGAGGCAACAACGTAACACAGTCAGCTTCAATTGCGAAATCACTATGAGTTAATATTTATTGTTAATGGACTAGCTATCTGTTACAATGCACTACTTTTATATCTATGTTATTAAACTGTTTATGTTTGAATATCACTCTTGAACTCACCAACCATTGTGTTGATATTTTAGTATGCTATTCTCAGGTCATTAGCTTCCTTGCCATTAGGAGCACTACATGGTTTCACTTGTATTCTAAGACTCGGTCTTCAAGACATTTTTATCATTTAATGGTTAATGTTTACTCTTTTGGGTTGGCACATGTTTTGCCATAGTATACATTTTTATTGCCTTGGGTTGTTTTACAAAACGCTTCCGCACTGTTTCAAGTTTATAATTTGGTTGATTTTATTTTTTAATAGTGGCATATAGAGTCGTTCTGAGTAACTATTGACTGTGATCCTGGTTTGTTCACACGCCTTGCGGTAAAACTCCGCACGTGGATTTTGAGGGTGTGACATTTCTAATGGGGTGGCAATGGTAGATTTAGATGTGATTTGGGATCTGAGCTGGGCGTTGATCATAGTGGTGGTGGGTTGCAGCGATGGTGGGTAACGACAGTGGTGGATTTAGCGGTAGTGGTGGTCTGATTTTCAAAAGTGATGTGGGTGGGGGTTGGATTATTCTAAAATAATAGGTAATGACACAAATGGTCCCTGAATAAAAGAGAATACCTTTCATGGGTATTTTAGTCATTTTTTTTAATTTAATAGAAAATTAACGTCTGTTAGTCTTAATATCCATTCTTAGTACAAAACTGAAAACATAATACCTTAATCTAGTATAAAAACACTTAATACTTAAACTTGTTATTTTCGATAAACCACAGGGACTATTATATAATTAACTATATTCTTTAACAAACTAACTAATATTTTGACAAGAAGAAGTAAGCCTATATACCTTCTTTCAAACGACTGACTCACATGAATACTAAATGATATCTCTAAATCTACATATTTTATTCACCGTGAGATTTTAACCTTAAAATTTTTGAAATAACATCTTCTTTCCAAAAATTTAGGTATGACTCGCATACTTGACAACTAATAGCTCAATACCTAACGGACATTAAACATGTATAAAACATGATTAAATAATCATATATGATACCGAGGTTGCTAATAATAGATTGTCCTAAACTCGTACTATTGTTAACCCTATTTCAAGATGAGAAAATGCGGTTCACAAACATGAGAATATTGAAAATTCGTGGAGTCCCACGTTCTAAAGAGACGTGGCAAGATAAAAACGAGCAAATGGAAAATCAGGAAAGAATAATATAAAGTCTCATGGAGTGGCCAACTCTTCATCACGTGCGCCCATGTTATATCGGATCTCCTCATGTATAAGCATCTTTATTACACCACGTGCTCCTTTAAATTATATGTTTAGTATACTTCTTCGTTTATTAAGTAACAACTATTTTATTTACCAACGTGTTAGTGTGTTGGATTACACAATGTGATAAAGTGAAAAATATAGTCTAAGTTGCGTCGATTTCGAACTAAACTTATATCGGGATTTAGAGTAACTCGAAAATATAATCGAATAAAAACGTATTATATGACGCGACTCTAAATAAAATTTATGTTCAATCATAGCGCGATTCAAAGCGCATATAAAAACAAAACACATGCGGCAACCTTGTGTGTGACGCGATTAAGTATAGACTACAATCGTCCGATCTCATTCCAAACTAAATATATGTTGAAACGGAAAGTAAACTCGAATTGATAACATCAAATGAAAACGTATTATATTCGACCCAACTTTTTGCCCACAAAATTTACATCAAAACGTAACCAAACTCAAAACATATTTAAAATTAGGCACATAAACATTTTAAAATATAGACAAACTCGAATTTATATCGGCTTACACTGTCTTACGTGTAAAAAAATTATATACTTTACTTAAACTCACTCGTTGTGGTGCAATTAACGGTGAACAACCAACGTTTTCCATGTTTTGTACTAAAAAGAAACTTATACGTAAACTCAAGCGTCGTATGAATACGTTAAAAAACGTCAAGATGTTGAAATATAATTTTTAATCGATTGACGTACGAATTCGTCATGTGCGTTGCGATGATGATATTAGCGTAACTACGTACGTAGAAGCATACGAATTTACGACGTCGTTGTTTTGGAGTTTAAAACAAATATATAAACCGGTATTACGTATCCCCGTTACGATTTAGTAATTATAAAAAAGGTAATTTAAAGTGAAGAAAGTATAAAAAATTGTAAAAGAATAAAAAAAACAAAAGAACCCAAGAAGGAAAAGAAAGAAAAAACACAGGAATCAAACCTGTATAATAATATGTTTAAAAGCCCAAAGCTTTAACCATTGAACTACCATCATCACTTTTTGTGCATACTTAAACATGAAAGTATTTATCTCGAATCGAAACTAAGTCGGTCGCCCAAGTGAGTAATAGTGTAATATATATAGCTGTTTTGATAGATCGATGGTGTAATAGATGATACACTCATTTTTAAAATATTAAGAGTTTAAACCTTACGATAGACATCTTAGATGAATTAAAAAGTAGATTAGGGTTGGGGTTGTTTAAAAATAATATGTAACAAGATGTTACAAAAATTATAATAATTATTGATTAACTTTTTAATATTATATAGATGCATGTGGAGGAATATGATCAGTGTTATCATCCCGACATGCAAGTGTGAACCTTGTCATCTTATGTCACAAGATGTTTTATTTTTAACAGTTTTTTTGGATATAATATCAAAAGAAGGATGTGATGTATATGGTAAAAAAATATTTTTGTTAAACAGGAAACATTATAATTATCTTCTTGTAGATGTTAAATAACGGGTTAGTTACGATGAAAACAATGTTTTATGACGAGAAGTGGATGGACATTTTATTTGAAGGCATTTATAGGCTATGAAGGTTGTTCATGAAAATGTAAGTGTTATTGGTGGGGTTATTTATTACTTAACGGTTAAAGCCTTAATCTACTATAATTTGTATCTTGGTCAGAATTACTTTATAAGCTTAAATAAGTTTCGTTTGGGCTGGTGATGTCTCGGCTCAAACTCAGCAAGTGAATAGTGCTCTAGTTCTCGTATATGTGAATATCACATATCTTCATAGTGGTATTGTAACTTTTAAATATACGTAGTTAAAAATGTTTTGAAACATATATGAATATATTTATATGTAACTTATTCTCATGGTGATATAAAAATTAATTTATTATATGATGATCTAATAAGATACGAAACTTTTTATATTTTTAATATGTAGTTGTTTAAAATATATAGTAATTACTTGTTACAAATTCAACAGAGACAATATGTGCGTATGATACAAGAAAATTGTTGTTAAGTGACATTAGACATTAGGTATTATCATTAAAATGTTAAAAGACGATTTTAGAGGTGTCTAGTTGTTTTACTTTATATATATAAAGACATAGGTGAAGAGATGTCCTAATGAATACTGTATAGATATAAAATGAGGGTAGGAAATTGAGAATAGGCTTTTGCTCCTTTTATGATATATGCAATTGTTTCTTAAAAGGTGTTAGTAGAACTCAAAGCTAATAGTTTCATTAACACTTTTTTGATAACAACTAAGGCTCTATCATTAACACGAGACACTTTATATATAATTTAAAATAACAGGTTTTGCAAAATCATAAACTCACATACTTGTCATTGTTATTCCGGTTGGATTCAAACATATAACCAATTATTTAGATAACATAGTGTTTGAATAATATACGGTACTACCGATCCACGTACATGTTGGTTCGATGCAAGTACTAGTTATATAAAATATTATGTTAGAAATGTATGTTTACACAGGTTAAATAAATAATAAAAATATTAAATGATATAATAAATAGTTTTTTAGATCGCTGATTGTTTACTTTTGTAAAACTTGAATCCCGACCTCCAAACCTAGGTTTTCAAGTTGGTAATAAAGATTTAGGAATTGAGAAAGATAATGTGAAACAAACTTATTTATTATGTGAAGAAGGAAGCAGCATATAAACGATAGTAATAAAGTTTACGAAAATTAGAGAGCGAGAAACAAATTTATTTATTATGCGAAGAAAAAGAAACAAGAAAAGTAAATTAATGTTCACATAACTATAACAAATGACGACCTCATCTATTTATTTATTATACAAAGCTTATGTATGTAATAACTATACATAGATCAATAGTTGTTTATTTGTGTGGTTTGAGTATATCGTTAATAATTAATAGTAGGTATGCATGTTTCATTACTTAAATATCATTTACATCAAAAGGGTTCTATTTATAATCAAAACTTGTTTATCAACTTCTTATATATTAATGTAAAGCTAGCATTGATTAATCAAAATAAAATTTCTTTCATTTTTATTTTATATTTTATTTATTATAAAAATTAAAGTGATTAAAGGCCACTTTTTCATGTTACTAGAATGGTTTGGTTAAATAAACACTTCAATATTTCAAAATAAAAACCCCAAAATTTCTATACGTGTCATATAGCCCCATACGCGTTGTATGGGGCTATATGTGTCGTATAGGGCTATATGTGTCGTATAGCCCTCTGACAGCCTCCTGAATTTTTCGTCGTAATCAGTGTCAAAATTCGTTATACGCGTCGTATAGCCCTATATGTGTCGTATGGGGGGTCGTATAGGGTTATATGTGGCGTATAGCTCTCTAACAGCCCCTGAATTTTTCTCGTTTTTAGTGTATTCGACCATATACGTTGCATATAAACCTATACGTGACGTATAGAGAGATGTTGATTTATATGATTGGGTGTGTACATATTAGGACCCTACTAGAAACACCTGTAAAGAATGGTAATGGACTCTTTGATTTAAAGAAAGGGTGGAGAATCATTTGTTACGTGCAAAATAGCCAAATAAAGCCGGTTATGGGTAAAGTTTTGTCTCATTTCTTTGCTTCTTTCATGACTCATCTTTTGATGGTGTCGTGTTTTGTTCATAATGTAAAAAGGACACAATATACATTAATTAATATTTTTAGTTAATGTAAATTGCAATTTACACCCCTCACATTGATAGTATCAAAAATCAATCCAGTATCTCGATATATTTAGCACAGTGACTAATCCGAAGATTTCTACTATCTAGTGTTATCATGTTTTAATGTTTGTATGTCTATCATCAGGATGTACTTGTTTTTAATGATAGTGTCAGGTTGGGTCATCAAACTTAAATTAAAGAAGATATCTTGTTATTAAGAATCCAAGATTGTTGTTGTTAATAATAACACTACTGACTACACGTACTACATGCACAATGTTAGTTTTACATAATCATATTATATCTAACAAAAAGTTTCATGAAAAAATTAAATAACATTATTTTATTTTTAAAGAATGGGTTCAATGTACGAGTTCAACACATATGGATTCAATGCACTATACATTCATGTGACTCTAACCTACTCACTCAACATCTTATGGTGGTCACGGTATGCTCCTTATCCAAAGAATCTAAATGTAAATACGGCATTTTACTATACACACATTTATAAATAAATAAATTGATGCTTTATTGGTCATAATTGTATGAGCCCAATTTCTTGTTCTCATAACTTTTTGTTAGTGTATTATTATTCTTATTATTAACTTTGGTCGGTGGGTTTTTTTTTTCTTTTTTTTGTGTTTTAATTTTTTTTTTTGTTTGTGGTTTAATTTTTTTTGTTTGTGTTTTAATATGGTTTGTTTTGGGTGTGGGTTCGATCTTTTGTGGGGTTTGGGGGTGAGGTATTTTTGTTGGTTTTTGTATCTGGATACGTCTATTTGATGTGTGTTTCGATTATGTTCGTTGTCGTTGTCTTTCTCTGGGTTCCTATTTTCTTCTTTTCATTATCGATACCCAGACGATACTCGCTATTAAGGTCTGGGTTTTCCTTTTCCTTGCTTTTTTTGGGGCTTTGGTTTTCGTCGTTTTTCTATTTTTGATTGTCGCCTTCTTGCGGCTTTGATTTTCGTCTGTTTTGTGTATTGTGTTGTATTTTGATTTAGTTTTGGGTTCTTAATATTATTATGTGTTATAGATTTAGAGTTTTAGTGTGTTTTACTTTATGTGCTTTGTTGGTTTAGGATTACGTTAAAACTCGCATAGCCGCGGCAACACGCGGCAGAAAAAACTAGTTATAAATTATAATGAAAATAGTTTTACAGTTAACTTACTTGCATTAACTCTAGCATTAGCTACATATTATAATTAAAATTTTAATACCATATCATTCAACTAATTGAAATTTAACCTCCAAGGTGTTTTGACTACTCAAAGTCACTTTTTTCTACGTAATTCTTTTTAAATAACTCAACATAAGAATCATATAGATGGCTATCCATTTTCATACATACACACATATATATATATATATATATGTACATACATACATATATGTGTATATATACATATATATACATACATATATATACACATATATGCATATATATATACACATACACACACACACACACACACACACACACACACAATATATATATATATATATTAGTGATAGTGGGTAAAACCCGTGCAATGCGGCAGAAGTATAAATATTTTTAGAACTGTGTATTTAGCTAACTATTTCTTATGGTGCTGACTCTCATTTTGCTTCTTAATTTGATTTAAGTGGGATATTAAACATACCTATATCACTATAGGGATAGGTAAATTTGTAAATAACAATTTGTTTATGCATAATTATTTGTACCAAATGTAACAAAATTGTTCTTAAGTGTCTTAAAAATGAATTAAAATTACAATTTTGTTCAAAATATCGTATTATATGGTAGTATAGATATAGATAAATTAAGATAACCGTAAATATAATAGTCATACTTTAAATTTAATTACAAAATAATAAAATACAAATGTTTAAAGCTTAAAAAGAGAATAATATAAATAAATATTATAACATTACATATTAAAATTTACAACTCTTTATATATCATCTTAAAAATATATAAAACTACAAATTTAGTTATGATTTCTTTATGATATACAGTAGTATAGAATAGTGATATTGGGAGGAAGAGATTTTGATTGATGGCATCATTCACTTTTCTTATGTTTGATACAGAGAAAACAAACAATGTAATTTCACTTGGATAGGATGGCTTCAAAACTTTATACTTTTCATGTAATTTTTTTTCACAAGTCTTTTTTTAATGTTTTAAAATATATTTGTATATTACACAAGTTAAATTAAAAAAATTAAATAGTTAGTAACTAAGAGAAGCAAAAAATTAATATTTAATTTTAAATTTTAAATAAGTAATAAAACCTTAATGTAATAAATTTGTATTTTAGGTCAGTGGTAAAAGAAATCATATACTGTAAAATCAAGAAACGGAAAAACTAATCTTAAAGAGTTATAATTGGAATTCATGATGACATAATTTACTTATTTATTATATACCAGGTTAAGTACTCATATGTTATGTGTGTTGTAATAGAAAATTTATATAATAATTATATGCATGTATAATCTAATATATGTTATAGATAATATATCAATAGTATAATTTTTTTAATTTTTCATAAATATCCATAAACCTTTTTATATATACTTTTAAAAAAATGTAATTTTAACAATAATTAGCTACAAATGAAATTATATTACAACAAAATTAAGTCTCAATAAGCTGTTCAAATCTTTCTTCACACTTTTTATTTTTATTTAATTTTCACATTTAACTACCAAGTATCAAGTAAAGTTAAATTACATATGATTCGTGGGTTTAGTAAAGTAATTTCGTAATTGAAATACATGAAAAAAGAGTTGTTTACGTGCAAGTTAATTAATTAATATACATCAAACCAGAAAATGTATTTATAATTAAATGTATAATGGCTTAATCATATAAGATTTTTATTTTAGAATACATATCTACATGCAAAAATGTTGAATCTACTATTATAAATAAACACTATTTTACATGTACATAAAAATAATTAAGTTTATTAATTATAGAAAATTAGTGTGGGGACCCACCTGGTGAGGCGGTGGTATACAAATTTGTAATACTCTAAATCTTTGGCTAATCATCCCTTATTGTGCTAAACAATGATTTAAAAACCGAACAAACTAACTAGGTTAGCGTTTTAGCTAAGAACCAATGATACAACGTTCAAAACATAAAAGACTGTTATTAATTAAGTTCTAAGTTTAATGACAAACAAGTTAATATACGCATGAAACACAACTTTTTTTTTAATTTTGAACGAAAGGCTCATTATATATTAGTTGAGTACTCTTTTTGTTTTTGTACACAACCAATGTGATATAGGAACACTTCTATAATTTTAGTTTAGAGAAAAATTGTGAATGTAGTATATATTTATACATCAATACTTGTATGAAATACAATAACATAAATCTTAAGTGTCTTAAAATTTTAAAAAAGGTTAAAAATTCATTCATCTTGAATAGTTTATAAAATAATATAGAAACAATCTTAATACGATTTCATAACATCACTTACAAAGTCATGCTTAAGACTTAAACATAAAACTCTAAACAAACCTAGTCAAACTCAGTCTTAAACAATAAAGTAGACACTATCATATAAAAAGATACATTTGAAACGTACACATCAAACACTTATCTATAAAGGAAATAATATTCTTATGTGACGGAAAAGAAATTATAGAATCTATACTTTTATTTAGCATGCAAGTGATGTTGGTTCCTTTGTGGCCGGCATAAATGATGACCACAGGCAAAGTTTCCCTTATTATATTGTTTAAAAATCTAAAGTTGCTTTCAATCTAAATATTAAATCACTTTATAACCAATTTACTAAGATTATCGTGTTTTTAAAGTGAATCGGTCTTGTAAGCTCAGAAGGTTGTGAACCTGATGCCACACTTCTCTTGATGTGTGCCACTTGGACCTCTGGTTGGTTCGAACCACCCAAGGCTCGATGTTGATGTTTATTTTGTCATTTGACGAAGTCATAAGCTTAATTACAACTTAACGACGGTTATCATATAAGTAATATAACAAATTTATGTATTAAACAATGATGTTAACAAGTTTGAATATTAAGTTTTAATTTTATAAAGCGATCAAGTATTAAGACCAACTTATATTGATTTTTGTTGTTAATTTAGAGTAAAAGGTCTGTCCGAATAAATAAACTTTTTATGAAATTAAATGTTATAATCAAACATGTTCCTTCTTTTTTCTATTAGTACTCAAACTTTTTTATTTGCTCAAATAACGTTTACTATGTATGTAATAACCTCTTCAATTACTTGTTTATTTGTTTATTATTATTTTTGGCTAATTACACACTCTTTGTTTCTATAATTCTATTTGTAAGAAGACTACTCTGATTCGTTTGTTTATATGATTAAATTTTCTTCACACAATAAGTATTAAAAGAAGTCGTCTAATTTTGTAGATTCATTAGTAACCCTTCAATGATCACCGGTGGATTTATATTGACCTTTTGATGATGGTTTAAAATTTTCTTTTAGGATTTCATGAGATATGTTATTACATTTTTCGATAAAAATTAAAAAATATCTATTCCTTTTGGATTCTGCGGATTCCATCAGTACCCGTCGACATTCGTCGATAAGTTATTTTATGACAAATAAAGTTATTTTTTCTATTTCATGGCTTTCATCGGTATTTACCAACAAATATTTTGTTAAAGATTATCCCTTGATGAATGCCAGTTTCGTAGTAATGGTGATGCGGTGATTTGAGATCGTTTGGAGACCAAAATTG
The DNA here is from genome assembly GCA_025506515.1 of Flaveria trinervia. Taxonomy (NCBI): domain Eukaryota; kingdom Viridiplantae; phylum Streptophyta; class Magnoliopsida; order Asterales; family Asteraceae; genus Flaveria; species Flaveria trinervia. The sequence continues at coordinate 89,427,178 of CM046452.1, read as the reverse complement.
TTTATTACCGTCTATGTTTTATTTAGTGATTAGGAGTTTTCTTCTACTTTGAGAGTGTGAGAATCATTTTCTTCTTTTTGAAATATTGTTAAATTTTGGTTAGGATATTACAAAAATATGTATATTTTTAGACCGTTGAAAATAATAAAAGAGTTATTCGTTAATAAGGGATGGAATAGATTAGAAAAAAAAGAAAGAATATATAACGAAACCATCAAAGCACGACATGTATTCAAATGAAAAAAGGGTACACATGCATTCACAACAAGAATGAAGTTTCTCATTTCGAATCTATAACGTTATATTAAAAATTGATATCCAAATAGTAAAACGTCATGTACTAAAAACTAAAACGCCATGTACAAGACAACTAATTTAAACTATCATCATCTCTAAAATGTCATATATAAATTGACTTATAGATTATAAAACGTCATTTACAAAAACAGTCAGTTTAAAAACTTCAAATAATTCTTTTAAAATATGAGAATACTATACGCACGTTAAAGATTATAAATTATTTAATTTTATGATGAAGTTTTTAAATGAAATTCTGATGTATAAAAAGTTATTAAAATATAGAATTAACAAGGTTGAAAAACCGTCAAAAATGGTAGATGATACCTAGCTATTTTACCCCACTACATCTTTAAATTGAAACCCTACAATCTAACTCGTTCCTAACAATTCGTTTTACAAATCAACGACTTAGATTCTTTTCTAGTCTTCTGAGGTTTTTCCCCTTTGTAATTTAGTCTCATACTACCTAACTAACTTATAGAACAACTATAAATGTGAATTAAAGTTCACACATTTTTGTTATGAATTTTTACGATCCATCATGTTTTCTTTGTTGAGAATCGTTGTGTATGTATTGGTCGAAAATACATGATTTTCTCATTTTCATCTCTAACTTTCATAAAGTTGGAATGATTATTTGCATAGTGTCATGTGTAAAACAACGGGTAATTTACGTACTATCTCTTCCTAAACATATTAATCATATATTTATTTATGTTAAAAAATTAATTACATATTTCCTATTACATATATATCCACTTTATTAAAATTAGTTTTGAGATGATTAGTGTATTTATATTTTTACAAGATTATTTTTAGATATATACCTTTTTAAGAACATTAAACACATACTTACTAAAGTTTGAGTTTTATATATAAATAAAAACAATAAAATTACAACTCCAAATAAAATGGTTAAAAACTTCATTTTAAAACACTAATCACCGATGATCAAAGTTATATTTTTAATACAAAACACAATTGTCAAAGTTTTAAACAATTATAATTATAAAACATCAATACGTAAAAGTCACTTAATAAGATAAAATAGTCATTTGAAATGCCATTTTTAATGAAATGGATATATACGTAAGTTATATATATTAGCAAAAACAAATATGTAATTAATTTTAAGCACTAGGGAAATATGTAACTTATGGTTTTAAAAAGAAAAAAATATGTAAATGCTTAAAACAGATTGTGTACACTCATATATGTTATATTGCTTGGTAGATCAAACACATATTTGAATTAATTTCGTATATGTACATTTCTTCTATTTATAGTTACGCGTAGTGGGGTTTTTAAAGATCTTGACTAATATTGTTTAATTGGTGGTATATATGAATTTCACATGGAGTTAACGAAAAAAATGTTAGATATCTATTCCATTTCCATATGCATCATTTTTTTTGTTATTAATATCAAATGCTACACACGTTGTTTACTCTTCTGATTTGAGATCACAAATATTAACTTATATGTCAATAAATAATTGAAGTTAAATAGAGTTTTATTCAATTAGTGATGATAATGGCCCATGCATGAGACGGGTTAAGTTTTTGATTAACTTATTGTCATAGCAATTTATAATTTTGTATTAAATACCTGATTCCAATCTTTTGAGGACCCTTACACATTACTAATAAAAGTTTGTTGGTTTTATGCTTGTATAATCAAGTATACTAAGTTATGATCATACGCGGTTTAAAATGCTTGTTGGAATTCTCGTTACTTGATACGTAATTTTAAAAAGTCCTTAGAAACCAACTTAAAGTATCATATAATCAACTCTACTTCTAACTATTCTATATTTTTTTTATAACTTTAGTATATCTAACAAATTCAAAATACTATTCCTATATATGTTTCATAATTATATAATATATATCTATATATTCTTTAAAAGGGGTACACATGTTTTAGATTGGTTTTGGTTAGTCGGACGAATATAAATAAATACTGTACCATTCCAAACTAGTAACATTATAATTGTAATAAAGTAATCTTATAATTTAAATTATTTTCATTCTAACACAAGCCGGTTATACTTTAAACAATAATGTCAGTTTTGATAGTAACGTTAGTTTTATGAATTATTATGTTGACTACAGACAATTTTTATATATGTTTGTTAAGATATTTTATTTTTTTAAACAATATTATATTTCTATGAATCTCTCCAACGGCTAGATGTATCCTTCCTAAGTTCCTATCATGCTTCAATTTACTCTAACTTGTTATATCGAACGTTCTTGAACTCTAAACTAGAAGAGAAATTCATCAATTTAATTTCAAATATCTTTTTCATTAAATTCAACCCTCACCCTTCTTATACTTCTATGTATCTTCATATCATTTCAACTTCTTTTTATGTTAAACCTGTGGTATTAAAATATAAACTTTACATAGTAGAGTTATTGTCCTTTTGAATATCCTAAAGGTAAAGTAGTATAATTTTTAATTAAATGATTGTAAGTTAAAATCTTTTATAGTGTAAATGTGATAGTATTTAAGTTAAACAAACCACAAATTTGATTGTAAGAGGTATCATTAAACAAGAAAACATCACAAATCATTGTCAATATAGTATATAACAAAAAAAAATATAAAATACAAGGTTGTTTTTCCGCGTAAAGCATAATGGAACATGAAACTATCACGCACAAAAGTTAACATTTGCATGTAATTATCACGCATTAATGAAACTATAACACAATACTAGCTATATTCTTTCATAATAACTTCACCGTTAAATGTTAATACCATCTTCTATACGACAAATTTCAACCATTACGTAACAATTTCATCCAAAACGTAACTTGTGGCATGATGATTTAATATATATACATACCAAAAAAACAAATTTGTATTTTAATTTCCCCATAATATACAAAATACGCCATAACTTGAGTAAAAACCACGAGTCTCAAAAATATCGCACGCTCTGACTATATACATCACGTCTTTGGTCAAGCATCTGCCTACACGTACCCCACTTTTAATCCAACGGTCACTATCATTTCTCTCATTCAATCAACGGTTGATGCACCATCTTCCAGACCCTTCGAAGCCACGAGTTCTCAACATAACCAGGGTTAGTAATCTAACCATACATAAAACGCGTTCTTTACTGCTGATTAACCGCAGTTAAAAACGATTATATTTACATGCATACACCCCCAGCAGAGACAACACAGAGGTAGAGAGAGAAAGTGAGCTTTAGAGAGAGAGAGAGAGAGAGAGAGAGAGAGCGCCAAAAAGTGCACAACACGATACGATACGAGGAAGAAGAACATCAGAAGATAGTGTTTTGTGATTGTGTCATTTTGAAATCTGGCGATCATTGATCCGTTTATTCGTTGTGTTGGATCTGTTGTTCCGTGATTTGGTGTTCTTTCGTTGATTCGCATTGTGTGATTCCTCTGTAGATCTGCGGATTTGGTAAGTTTTTTTATTTGATTTGGTGTTGATGATCTGTGTAAGTTGATTGAGATTTGTTATTGTGATCTGTAGATGATGTGTTTGTTGATGAGGATTTGCATCGCGAATGAATTTGATTTAAACTATTCTTTTGATTTGTTTGCTCGTTTGATAATTTCTGCAGTAGTTTGATTTTTGAAATTTTCTGGAGTTTTCTGTGCGTATGATTGTGTTAGTTAATGAATGGAATTCCAAATCGTTTGTACTTTCTGGTACTGGATGTCCGGATTTCTGAGAGTTTGATCTGCATTTTGTCATACTTGTGTTCATAAGCATGCTTGTTTGTGATCTAATAGAGTATAAATCATTAGTGTTTTGTAACGATGCTAAGCTTAGGGTAAAATTTAAACATCTAAGCTGCGATTCGTCATATTTTTGGTCATTTAAAAAAAACATATGATGAATCTGTTTGTTGTTGGCAGATCTATGGCCGTATGATTGGTAGCTAGTAGCATACTGTTAGTGTGATTGTACCGTGATTTTAATGCCTTGTAATGTTTGATGAAGATAGCTGATTGTTTTGTAATTTTATCATGTTTTTGGAACAGATTGTGCAAAAAAAGAGTATTTTGGATAAATCAGATGGCACTCTTGATGTAGGGATACCGACTACACGCGACTTTCTCTTCGGCCTCTTAGTATTATTTAGTGTTTACCTTTCCTAGATACGGGATCTGCGATTAGTGCGATACGTTTGAAGTCTGTTTCGCGATTAATGACCGTTTTGGATTTAATTAGATTGTGAGAAGTTATTGGGTTTGATTTTCATTGGGTGAGGAGGTTAGAATCCATCATCCCCTGCTTATCTCCCTTTGTTAATGTCTCGTAAGCTGGACAGCCCGATTCAAACCCAAATGGCTGTAGCAGTTATGAACAGTCCCTTAGGGAGGGAATACCGTGGAAAAGGTGGGATGGAAGTGGTCAAACCATCAAGCAGGAGACGTGTTTTTGTTCAAACCGAAACTGGTTGTGTGTTAGGAATGGAGTTAGATCGTAGTGATAATGCTCACACGGTTAAAAGAAGGTTACAGGTAGCGCTTAATGTCCCAGTTGAAGAAAGTTCTCTAACTTTTGGAGATATGGTTTTAAAGAATGACTTGAGCGCTGTTCGTAACGATTCCCCTCTTCTTTTGACAAGAAATGGTATGCATAGAAGCTCTTCAACTCCTTGTCTTTCGCCAACGGGTAGGGACATGCAACTGAGAGATCAGAGTGGTCCTATTGAGATCTTGGGGCATTCTAGTAGCTTCAAGAAAACGAAACAGCTTGTTAAGGAGATTGTTAAAGCAATGAAGATCGGTGTTGAACCTATCCCGGTTCAGAGTGGACTAGGAGGTGCTTATTATTTTAGAAACAGTAGAGGTGAGAGTGTTGCCATTGTGAAACCAACAGATGAAGAGCCATTTGCACCTAATAACCCTAAAGGGTTTGTGGGTAGAGCTTTAGGTCAGCCAGGGTTGAAACGGTCTGTTCGGGTTGGTGAAACTGGTTATAGAGAGGTTGCTGCCTACCTCCTTGACTATGGTCACTTTGCCAATGTACCACCCACTGCACTTGTCAAAATCACGCATTCTGTTTTCAATATTAATGATAATGTAAGCGGGAACAGCAACAACAACAACAATAACAACAATCCGTTGAAGATGAAGAAACATTTTAGCAAGCTTGCTTCTCTCCAGCAATTCATCCCTCATGATTTTGATGCTAGTGATCATGGAACATCAAGTTTCCCAGTGTCAGCTGTTCATCGTGTTGGTATATTAGATATTAGAATTTTCAACACTGATAGACATGCAGGAAATCTGCTTGTTAAAAAGCTTAATGATGATGGAGATGAGAGGTTTAGCCAAGTGGAACTCATACCCATTGATCATGGTCTCTGCTTACCTGAAACTTTAGAGGATCCTTATTTTGAATGGATCCATTGGCCACAAGCTTCAATCCCATTCACAGAAGAAGAACTCAAGTACATTCAAGATCTTAACCCATATCGCGATGCAGATATGTTGAAAACCGAGCTTCCTATGATCAGGGAAGCTTCCCTCCGCGTGTTAATTCTCTGCACAATTTTCCTCAAAGAAGCTGCTGCTTATGGGCTTACTCTTGCTGAAATTGGGGAGATGATGAGTCGTGAATTTCGCCGTGGTGAAGAAGAACCGAGTGAGCTTGAGTTGTTATGTATGGATGCAAGAAAGCTGGTTGCTGAATGGAAAGCTGAAAGGGGAGCATTTGTTTCATCTCCTAAATCCAAAGGACAGGAAGATCCATTCCAGTTCGAAATGGAAGGTTGTGATGATTCTGGTCTTGACTTCATGGATGATTTTACGAGCCCGACTCCTCCCCACTTTGGATTTGCTCGAAACCCATTTTCCAAACTTCAAGAAACCATTGAAGAAGAGGTGGAAGAAGACAGTGTTGCTCTCGCTGCACAACGAAAGGAGTCAATGTTGCCAAAGAACAACTTGTTCACGGCTCATAACCTAAAGAGTCTGAAGACAAAGACGGAAAACAATGGGTATGGGTATGGGTATGGGTATGGGTATGGGAATGCAGGAGTGAATTCATCATCCGGGCATAGGAGCGCGAATGAGCAGCTTCCATCTAGTGCTAGTTTTGTCAAGTTTGTAGACATGAACGAAGAAGAATGGAGCGTTTTTCTCGAGAAGTTTCAAGAGCTCGTCTACCCGGCTTTCGCGAACCGCAAGTCGGTGAGTGTAGGGCAGAAGCAGCTCCAAAGGTTGGGTACTTCTTGCCAGTTTTGAAGGAGAGTTTGCAGGTATGAGTGATGATATAGTGGTATATTAGCATACGATTAAATAAGTGGTATGTATGTAAATATTGTTGAAGAGCAGATTGAGTGAAGATCTGGTTTACATGTTACAAGATCTTATATATCTATTTTCTTACAAACTTGGTGTATGAATAATTTGTAGTATGAAAATTAGAAAAGAAAAAAAGGTTTAAAAGCAAAAGAAATGAAAAACCTTATTGTAAGTATTATCATATTATGGACATACTTTGTTGGGATGCATGATACTTTCCGTTTATATATTTTGACGTGTTTATAAACTGTAAAAACCGACTAAATGTCCAGGGAAACAAATCGTAAGTTATGTATGTCAAAGTCATAAAAGATATATCTGATCAAAAATATATTGCAAAACTAACAGAATCCACCTAATCAATTGTTGGGGGTTTTTGTTTTTGTAGAAACTCAAGTTTGGTTCAGTTTTGATTTTATATGGAAACAGAAACCTAAACAACGAACTTGTCCTAAGCAATATAATTTGATTTTATATTTTTAATAACATATATCTTCTGGTCAAGAGATCCATACACTAATTTGTAAGGTATAATTAGGTCTATGGAATGGGTTGTGTGTACGGATTAACGAGTTACACCCGATACAAAATAAAAAATCTTGTCTAACGCATGAATGTGACACAGCATGAAATTTTGAGGATCAACACTAACACGACTCTTTTATTTTACTTTTACATATTAATACTCTAAAAATACAATTTACAGCAAAATACACATTTGTTTATAATATGATGAAGTTCAAACTACATAATGGGATGCTCGTTTCTCTTTTGATGTTTGAATTTTGGCATAAAATATCTAGCCAACTTATGTTACGACATGGAATAAGTTCTATTATTTCTTTCATATAAACAGGTTATGTTTCTTAATCTTGTTTGCGGAATCGTCCAGAAAGTGATGTGAACCTGTTTAGCCTAAACGTAAACAGTGAATTCTTGTTAGATTTATTTAGTATCATAAATCACACCACAAAACTAAACCTGTATTATAGGAAAGTTTAAGAATGTTTTGATCTCAACTTAATGTATACGGAGGTTGTGAACTTCATTAATGGGTCACATACATGGATCAAATGATATTTATGTCCCTGCATGAATTGGTTGTAATAGTTTATCATCGATTCCAAATCACGATGATCTTGCAACACTAAAGGGCTCCCCATGGTTTTGGAGCATTCCCATTTGTATCCAACGATGGACTTGTGAAGGACGTTGTCCTGTTGTGAGACCGTACAGTTTTTGTGTTTTTATCTTCTAAAACGTAGTGTTATGGATATCCTTTATGTAATCTATCCACAGTGAGTTTTTTTCAGTCAAAGCACACCACCATCATTCTGTAACACTAGTACATAATTGGTTTGTTAGGGCGGTTTCATCGTAATTCGCCTCCAAAAATACATCTAATTTTATGGGGCGGTTTGGAACTTAGTTGTTAGGGAGGGTTTTTGATTTTTTTGAGCGGTTCTGTCATAGTGTTAAGTTAATGTCATGGTTTTGCTTCAAATACAAACAAATGCTTCCATACCATATTGATACAAAGGATATTCAAGATAACTTGTGGGAAGATTTATGGTTGAAAACTAAGGTATAATTTTTTTTGTAAATTATTAAAGTAGTCTATTGTATATACGAAAAACTATAGTTATAATTATGTTTAACTTTTTATTTTGTAAATGTTTAGGAGATGTGCAATATGTAAATATACAAATGTTTACGAAAAACTATAGTCAATTTGTATATTTACATATTGCACTATTTATATTAAATCTCATTATTATTTATTTTTTTTAGATTTAGAATGACACAAGCTATATGTCAGAAATGGAAATTGACAAGTTGATTTTACAATTAATGCCGCACTTTATAAGGAAAATGCATACTAGGTAGACGTCGACGTATTTAGTACTATTGTGTTATATATTGAAATTTTGTATAGTAAACACTAAGTGTTTGTAATATTATTATTATTTTGATCGTTTGAGAATTATTATACAATCAAGTTGATGTTTTTTAATGTATCTTTATAGTTTGAATAGTATGGTATTAGATTTATATGTTAAGTTTGGGAGTAGTAGTGAAATGTATCTGGAAATTTAGCAAATTATTTAGGAAAAAATATATTTAATAAATTAAATATATTTATTTTAAATTAAAAAAACCGCCCTATAAAATTAAAAAATTCGCCGAAACCGCCCTATACAAGGCAAAAAATCGCTTATAATATGCAAAAAAATCGCCCTATAAAATGAATCAACAAACCGCCCTATAAAATGACAAACCGCCCCAAAAAACATATCACTGCCCTATAAAATAACCGCCTCATAAATAGAGTATTTTTAGAGCAACATTTTTAAGAGCGGTGTGAAACCGCCCTAACAAACAAATTTAAGCGCCCTAATAAACTAGTTCTGTACTAGTGTAAGTAAAGCCACGTTTACAGTTTGTAAACTTTCAATTCCTAGAGCGGCTTCTCTTTTGGATGAAATAGATTACCTTTCTCTCACTCAATACATGTATATGGTCCGATGCGGTTCAAGTCTTGCTGCATTTTATTCATACAGGGCTCCCCTTTGACTTTCAATTCTTAATGCTTCTTAATTGTTTGGTACATTTCCAATAACGGCTTTGATCAATGTGAGTCTACCGCCGAAGAAGAGGTTCTTTGATTTACAAGAACCCAAAGGCGAGCCTAGATGCATTATGGCATTATGGGATTCAGGGATTGGGTAATATCGCAACTCCTCAGCCCATAATCATTGCAAAATTGGTGATCTCAATTTAGACTGGCCCAAGATCAAACAATGTAGAAAAATTTACGGAGCTGTTTGGTATGTCTAATACTAGTTTAGCACCCCTTGCATTGCAACGGGAATGCCTGTTACGGGGGGAAAGAACGATAGAGGTCTTTGGTTTTGAAAGTTGATAGTTTTGAACATCGAAACGTTGTATAAAAACGAGTTTTAAAATAAGCCGTTTTATGAAGATATTGAGCTGATGACAACCCCACCGACAACCTTCCTATTAAGATGACCTTGATACTTTATGTTTTGGTATAATCATGCTCATACAAAAAATTTATAACTTTTAGTTACCATAGTGTCAACTTACTTCAAAACTAACGTTTTTACTATCTTTTTTGGTCATTTTTCTTTGGGAACAATTAGATAGGTTTTAAACTCACTTTAAGTACATTGAAACTTTAGCCTGATTCTCAAACCAAACATTACAAGATTTGTCTTTTCAATTGATGCTTCTTACGAGGGGATATAGAGTTCAACAAGATTGTAACACTCGGCCTCTCATACCATCAATATTGTCTGTTTTACTCACGAAAAGTTCACGGATTTGCTTTTAATTTCCTACGTGAAAACTTCCCAAAGAGTTTACCCATCTCTATATTACTATAACTTGAGCACGCTTAACTGTGAAATTCTCATCTCATCTATAGCCATACGTCCAAAACGCATTGTTAACATTAAAGGTCAGATATTACTTATTAACTAGAAATCTCTCCTAATTACGGCCGATGTAGATTTTCCTAGGTTGTTACAATCGCCCCCTCTGGATTCATCGTCCTCGAAGAAGTTTGCCTACATAAGAATCTTACGGATTTGCTTTTGGTTGGTCGGATGAAGATTTACTAAAGTGGTCACCATCCCTGGATTGTTGTCACATAAGCACACTTAACTATGAAATTTTCCTCTCAATACAATCAATACACCAAAACGCGTTAGCGATATTAAAGGCATGACATTTCTTATGAATGAAAAATCTTTTCTATCAACGGCCGATGTGGGATTTGCCTAGAGTGTTACAATCACCCCCTTGACTCATCGTACTCGATGAGATTTGCCCCACCACCCTATCCATGGATGTGAGATTCACGTAAGATGTCCTTCGAACACCCCCGGACTTGACATCCTTGATAAAGCTTGCCCCACCATCACGAATGCACAATATTGACTCTCATACCATTTATTTTAATGTTTGCTTAGATGACATTGAAAGACATGTCATGACTTTTGTCGTTGGATTTCATGTTTCTTATTGATTAATCGAATGTTCTGCTTCAAATGTTCCTAAATCTGGTTTTATGATTTATTTTCCCACATGTGTGACCAATTGAGAGGCTCCACTTGCAGCCAATACAACCACAACCTAATTTGCTAGGACCTTTCAATTTGGTGGTATAAGGAGCCAGGTGTTACAAACAATTTTTACTATGTCGATTTACCTAAGACTCTGTATCTGGCACAACATTTGGGCTTTGTTGATTTGACCTGTACGCATCATGTATGCTTACTATAGAAAGTCATCTATAACCTTAAGAAAACCTTAATTGGTGTTTTCTAAGCTACCTGCAACTCTCATGACATTTAGTTTTACTCAACGAATTTATAGTACTTCATATTCTATTCTTTTTGTCAATATTCACCACTTTTGACGTGCTTGTGTACTTTAATGATATTCTTTTTACGAAGGCTCTTTTGGTTAAAATTGTTTCAGATGTTACATTCTTAATATTCCCTTAAGGAGCAAACTTAAATATTCTCTCTATATATTAGCCACATTCTCTTATGACAGTTTCACTTATCTCAACATTGTACTTTGCTTGATGTTCTACAATGAATTGTCTTAGCTTATTGCAAAACCACTATATACTCTAATTTCTTTAGGCGTGTAACGTTTTAGACACTTTGGAGGTTTACAATCTAATGATCAACACTAGGTGGTACCTAAGCGTATTTTGAGGTATCTACTAACATTATTTCTCGTGGGTTGCTTATTTGTTGGTCTGCGACTATTATTCATGCATACCTTAATGTTGATCTGGTCAGCTTGTCGGGATGATCATCGTTCAACTACAATTATTGCATCTTCCTAGGCTTCAGTTGGAGTTTCAATAAGCAACCTATTGTTGCACTACCCAAGATCAGATGTTAGGCTCCTTCTCATGTTTCCATTGAGATCATGTGCATTATGTTACTCCTAAATGAGCTATAGTTATCTTTGTATTGTACACATACACTTTGGTGTGACAAAATCGATGCTACGCATTTTACTAGCCAATCAAGATCATCAAGCATCTTAAGGTCAATATACAATTTATTCTTTGGCTCGGTTTGTCATGGCTTGTTCTATTGTTACCACATATTAACTTGTTGACATCCTCATCAAAATGTTTTCTTTCAGGCATTTATTGATACACCTAAATTATTTTTAGTTTCTATATCACTCTCTATACATGCATATAAATACATAAAGAGAGAGAGACAAAAAAGTGTTTCAATAATAAATACGAGTGTTTGTATAACCTAAATATTCTTTTTTACTATTTCTATCTCAGATTCTCAAGTAGAGGCTACATACGGATGCCATCAACTCATCATCAACTTTAGATGGCATGTTAAAAGATTTATTATATTTCTACGTATGTTGGATTTAATATGACCTTTCATATCATGTTTACTCCTTATGCCATAGCTATTTTGAGATGTACAAAAATATATTAAAAAAACTTCTCTCTCTTTTCATGTTTTTCTTTTTCTTTTTGTATGAATCTTCTTATCCTAACCCCTTTCTTCATCGCGTCACTCTAGCCCAAATAAGGATTCAATACACAAATCAAACTAGAAACCAAATACAAACACGTGCATGATACATCAAACAATCACGCACATATACACATGATTTTTCTTAGACCCCTAATGGAATGCATTCAAAACTATAACACTTAGGGAGGTTAAGAAGACTACCTTAACATCCTTAAATTTTTATTTTGACAAAACAAACTCACACACTCACTAAACTTATTTTAAAATCTATATCATTTATTCATAATTTTTTGATCAGAAAGAGACATTATTTGTAACACCTTAATAACATGTTTCAACGTCTTTATATAGAGGGACCAAGGGAGTTCTAAAGACTAAAATAGCAAATAGATATGATTTTTGTAAATTAAAAATCTTATAAATATGAATCATGTGTTTTTAAATTATTAACATAATATATTATAAAGTTATATGTGATAAAAGAAGTTGGTTGTTATCATTTGTGGTATAAATGCGTACAACAGGTATAAATACAAAGAGAAAATTAAATAAATGGTATATGTGGTTTGATTATTTTGTAAATTTGTCCCCGATTCAAAAATTACAAATTTAAAACAAACATTTGTAAGATGGTTGCAAGTTTAGTGTCACATCCCGACGGAAGCGTGAGATGATTATTGGATGTGACTCGTTTGTACAGAACTTATTGATAAACAGAGTTTATCAGATAGCACAGCAGAACAATATAATAACTAAATTCATAAGATAATATTATAGTTAGAATTATATTAAATCATAATAGTCAAAATTTGATCTAAATATAATTCTGTTACAAATATATTATCCAACTGCTACATTTTTAGTAACGATGGAAGTACGTCGACCGATATGCTGAGATCATATATGTTAATAGTTAAATTAACACAAACTTTTCCCATGACTTCTCCCCAGCCATTGTAAACATTAAAAGAAAACATAATGTTGTTACTCATGGTAATTTTTCTAAAAAAACATACTCAAAATAGTCAACATAAAGTTAATGAGTTCACAAGTTTATCTTAAACAAAATATTATTGATGCATCGTATACAACCAAACCTTACTTAATAATTAGATCATCCATATTGTCATAACATAATTCATAAATAAAATAATATAGCATCACAACACTCATCCTGTTGGTGCAGGAAATAATTTTTCTAAGTAGCGCTACCTATATTATCAAACGGTTCCACATCTGAACTAATGGTTGTAACATAAATGACAGTACATCTCAAAAATTGCATCAATCATAAAATTAATAGTATGCTTTTTCCCCTAAAAGTTTATAAAAATAAAATGAGGCTAGAATCTCACCTTTATTCCAAGACATCACCTATAAACAAAATATTCATAGTTTAGAAAACATAAATATTTTATTCAAAATTTTCAGCACCTTATATATCATAAATTGTTACAATAAATGGGTAAGAAAATCAGGCATAACATATTCATATTTCATATTTTAATTTTTCACAGTTTATTTTTATAATTTTTGAAATATTAAAATAAATTATTAAAATACCTTCTGGTTTCTAAAGATTCTCAAATTTTATCAAAATATTTTTCACAATTTTTTATAAATTCTCAAAATTTTCCCAAATCCCAAATCATGGCAGAGTCAATTTTTATGATTTTTATCATTTTAATAATATTTAGTAAAAATCAAGTATGTCCAAAAATTCCTATTTTCATACAAGCTGTTCTATTCAAATTTTTATATTTTCTGAAATTTTCTCATAATTTATCTCAATGTCAAAGTATTTTTCCTGATTTTCATATGGCAAAAATTTCAAAACTCAAAACTCATTTATAACTTCGAATTTGGTCACGAAAATTTTTCTGTAAATCTCATAAATTATAGGAGTCAACATAAAATTTTCTCAACTACTTTTCAAGTTCAGTTATTCCAGCATAAATTTTTCTTTCAAATACTTAATAATTTATATAAATTATTCACTTATAGAAATGACATCAAAATTTGCAGAACTATATTTCTTAATATGCTAAACATATTTTCATTGTTTGTTCCCACAATCATAGTCAATTACATAATAAACTGAATTTAACAAGTTGCACATAAAATTTTAACCTTTCTTTTATATATCTTTTGGTTATCCTTATTTATTTATTCCTTTTAGACTTATAAAACCTTCCTTACTGCTTTTAAATAGGGTTGATGTATTTGTAAGATTCATGAAGATTTTGAATATTAAATCATAAGGGTTAGTCATATGTGTTTATTAAACACATATATAGCCTTTGTAATCTTAACTAGTTATGGTTTTAGAGGATGAAACCTTGATTTTGACAGAAGGAGAGGGTGATGATAGCTGATGGTAGCTTCTTTCTCCGGTTCTCCAATGTGTGTGGATGTCTTGAGCTTCCAAGGTCGTAAGCTTCTTTCAAAAATTAGTTTAGAAGATGATGGTGTTGAATTGTGGTGATGTTGTAGTGGTGACCGAGAGTAGTGAAGTTGGTGATATTCGGTTATGGTGTTAACCGAAGGATGAGGGAGTGGTGATGGTAACCGAGAGCAAAGTAGTGGTGGTATGCGGTTGAGGGTCGACCGAATGAGTGTGTATGGAGTTTGAAGATGTGAATGTGATGGTGGTTATGAAATAACCTTCGGCTGAGAGGGTTAGTTATAGTGGAGATGGTCATGATGAATTCTATGTTTAGGGTAGTGATTTGGCAACATAGCTTGTGTTAGTTGGACTGGTGTTAAGGTGGCGGTTTGATGGGTGGTCCGATTAGGTGGCGGTGTAAGGGGTGGGTTGGTGTCATGGTGGAGCTAGGTGGAAATCAAGGAGATAAGTGAGTCATCATGTTATCATTACAAATTTAATCAATACTTAGGGTGTTAATCGGGTGACTAATGGCTTCTAATGAACCGAAACTTAATCTTAAAGGGTGCTTAGGTTTGATGTTTGGGTGTATAAGGTTTGCTTAGTTTTGTTTTGATGTAAGTTTCTTTGATGTTAATTTGCATTGTGGTGTCTGGTTGGGTTGTGTTTTTGTATCATTTGGTGAATGATTTGATGTTACGAAGTTATGACATTTGATCATATAGTGTTTGGTATCACTATAAAGTTATTTGAATGTAAGCTCTCATAAACATTATGCATGCCAGCATGCATACGTACAACATATATTTATGTAAATATATTCATCAAAAGATTATGCATTCGGGCACATGCATACGTAAGACAAGCATGTAGACATGCATTTGTAGCAATTCGTGCATGCGTCCAATCATGCATACGTGCAACATATGTAAACACATAAACACTTATATATAGGGTTAGTCAAACATATAAGTGAATTTGTTCATAGATTAATTTTTGTCTAACCTTATTTTTTGGATCGTCACATTTAGCTTGCATTGTTAGTATCCGTTAGCATCTAACATGTCAGAGGATTAAACATGCGATATGATCAACTCACATGGATCATTTGTCTATTTTTTCATTAAATAAACAATTATAACATAATTAAAAAAAATCATTTTAGTGTCTTCAACTACAAAAAAACTAATAGGATTTTGATCTTGAGAACATACTAATAGGATTCTTATCAAGCAACAAATGATAGTAGAACATATCTTGGATTTTGATCTTGAGAAGATTCTAAGCTTATTCGACAATGTAACATCACAATTTGTTAAAACTATTTCTTCAAGGTGATCAATAATGGAGGTCAAGTTTTCGAATATTACATCGGGTTTTAGGGGTGAAATGAAGCAAACTTTAAAGATCAAACTTGCAATTTTATTTTAAGAGTAAATTACTATTTTGGCCCCGGGGGTTAGGGTCATTTAACCCTATCGACTCAAAAGGAACCATTTGACATATCAACCCCTAACATTTTATTTATTAAGTATTTTGGCCGTTAACACTAACTGTGTTAACTTTTTTCAGTTAAGAGTAAAGTTATTTTGGTTCTTAAAGGTTGTTTATGTAAATTTTAAATGTTTAGGATTGTTTATACACATATTCAAAACTACCAACGCGACCACCACACACCACCACCGGATTCCACCTCTGTCACATATCAATCACCGTCCACATCTTTACCAACCGTCAATGAGTGTCACAATCATCTTGAGTCACCAGTGCCACTACTAGTACACCATTGATGCTCTTCACTAGAGTAAAACTGCACCACCACAACCACCACCACATGAACCACCACCACCATTGCCTTCCTTTTTTGTTTCCTTATTCCCTACCACCAAAAACCTAATCCACTGTCGACCATTGAGTTCCACAACCACTACACCGGTCATTATTGTCTACCCCCATCTACACCCCAAAAAAACCTTTCTACTTGCATCATCATCAATTAATTAACCATTTTCTACCTTAACCCTTGTCACGAACCCCTAAATTAACTAACATGCCCACTTGATGATATGTTTGGTGCTTGATCTAGAGGGATGCTGATGATGATTGGTTTGTGATGGTGGTCATCATGGTGGGTTGTGATTGTCTGGAGGTGGTGGTAGTTGTTGTGTTAGGTGGTCGTAGTGGGTGGGGGATCTTGGGTGGGTTGTGATTGCCTGGAGATGGTGGTAGTGGTTGTGTTAGGTGATCATGGTAGTGGAGGATTTGGTGGGTTGTTGTAACACCCGGATATTTATTATTTTGAAGCCGGTGGCGAAAGAAAAGAAAATAAAGTCCAAAAGTCGAGAGACCAAACTTGCCAACAAAGAAAAGTTGGGAAAATGTGGTGATATATGTAGGGAGAGGGCAGCCCACTCTCCCCACACTCACATTTCAGCTTACAAAGAGAAGAATAGAGAGAAAGAAGGGAAAAAGAGGAAAAGTGTTGGTTCGGGTCGCCAAAATTGTCGTGAAGCAAGCCGAATCGAAGCTCTTGTCATTGTGCTCGTTTAGGTGAGTTTTAGGACCCCTCTTTTACATGTTTTTGAATGATTTTGGGGCTGGAACACATCTGAAAACCTTTTTTCGCGTTTTTGGGTAAAAACCCTATGTATGTGTAGGACCCGTTTGGGGCTTGATTTCTTGCTTGGTTGTGCTTGATTAAGGTTATGGTATGCATCCCTAAGGTTTAGGATGGTCGATTTAGGCTTAAAATGAGTTTAGATGAGTTTGGAGGCCGAAAACCCTCGGCTGCAGTCGGGTTGAACTGCATTCTGCATCAGTTAGGGCTAGGCGACCGACTGGAGGCCGAATGGAGGCCATACGGCCGATTAGGGTGCGATTGGGGTTCATTCGCACGACTGGAGGGCCAGTTGCATGGGGGTCATGCGACTGAAGGTTCATTCGCACGACTGAAGGTCCAGTCGCATAGGTGTTCATCCGCATTGTCCATTCGCACGACTGGATGTTCATTCGCATAGGTGTTCATCCGTATTAGTTCAATCGCATGATGTTCAGTCGCATGGAGGCATGCGACTGAAGGGTGTCCATACGCCCGAATAGGGCTGTTGAACCCGAGGAAGGCGTAGATTGACTTCTGACTTTCGGGGGAAAGTGCAGATGTAAGTTTTGACGTAAAGGTTCCCATAAGAGTTTTTAAGATGACGATCGAGGTCTTAGAAAGCATGTTGGCATGATGAGGGTGATGATGTTGCATGTTGTGTATGTATGATATTACCCTGTATGATGTGATGTTGATGCATGTTAATGTTCCTTAGTGTGATGTATGTTATCTTTCTTGTGGCCTTATGTGTCATGTTAATGAATGAACGAAGTATTATTAAGTAAAGTGAAAGATAAAGGAAGAGGAACATGATGAATGAATGCATATATTAATGAATGAATGAAACGTCTTGCACACATCGGATACCGGGTCCTTCTTAGTGATTGACCCTGAATGTAGAACCTCTACCGCTTACCCCTAGTACTGTGGCATACGTTTAGCTGTTCATTCGTTGACTTCGGCCCAGTAGCTAAGACTGATGGTTACTCCTAGTACCGTGGCATACGTTAGCTGTTCATTTGTTGACTTCGGCCGGTAGCTACGACTAACCGGGGTGTAGCACATGGTATTGGTATGGATGATGTCCGATGCGCAAGTAAGGTAATGAAAGAACGAGATGAACGAATGAAGAAGATAATAATGATATTATCTATGTGTACGTACGATGTGTGATCATGTAAAAGTAACGAACGGTTTTATATGAAAGTAAAGCATGTTTTATTTATAAAACTAGAACTCACTCAGCAACGCTGACTTTGATGTGTTTCCAGTTGGCAGGTAATGATTGCTGAGGATGGCACGGGCGACTACTCAGCTCTTTTGGGATGTCATTCTTTTGATTAATGTTTTTGCATTGTAATGCGAACAAACTTTTTGTAATGAATGTTGTATTAGTTTGCAAAAGCATTTACATGGAAATGAAAGTTTGTTTTAGTTTTCCGCTACGATTTATTAAATACAAATGTGATTATATGTTTTATGTGCGATGAGAACCCAGTTGTAAGCGTCCTGGGAACGGGGCCTTACAAGTTGGTATCAGAGCCAAAGTTTAAGTGAAATGGGTAAATTTTCAAAATAAACCTGATCTTAAACTGAGAATGGGACGGAATGGGAATGGGATGCCAATCTGAGTAGCTGCGTGCCATCAGGTATTTTTGTTAAGTTAACTGGTTTTATATGCGCATAGTATGTGTTATGTGTTGTATGCAGATTTAAATACTGATGTAGTCAGGACAGGTAATACTTGGGGTATGAAGAGTAACGTAAGTGGCTAATCACAACTGCCACTGTAATTAGGGACTTACTATACTTGACATAAACTGAGCTGTTCCCTTGAATGACTGTGTTAGTGTTTGAATCTTTCAGTGTGCGTGTGATGGCCAGAGGTAGATCTTCGAAAGCTTCTAGGGGTGGAGGTCACGGTGCTGAACCGCGACCTAAGAGAGGGAGACCCAGAGTTGAGAGGGTGGTTCATGAAGAACCAGAGACCCTCATCCGGAGGGTGGCGACGAAAGCGCCAATCTGAGAGCCTCAGTAAAGAGGCTGTTGTAGAAGAAGTCCATCAGGTCATGCAGACAATCTTACCGTCTGTGGTGACTGAAGTTATTAAGGCTGTACGAGAAGGGGAAAGAAAAGAAAGAAACAGATCCTCTGGAGGACGGGAACAGCTAGAGCCGGAAACGGTTCTGTCTGATGATGAAGAGGAAGAAGAAGAGCCTGTGCCAGAGGCAGTGCGGGGATGTAACTACGGGGCATTTATGAGATGCAAGCCCCCTACTTTTGATGGAAACGACACCGCTGTAGCTGCTCACCGTGGGTGAGGGAAATGGAAGTTGTTCTCGATATCAGCGAGTGCCGAGAGGACCAAAAGGTGAAGTTTGCTACCCACTCTTTTGTGGATTCAGCTCTGTGCTGGTGGGACAACATTGTCCAAGCTGAGGGTAGTAGGGCCATTGGTAAAATGAAATGGCCTGAGCTGAGAAGGTTGGTGATTGAGGAATTTTGTCCTCATCGGGAAACGGATAAGTTGGAAAGGGAGTTTCTGCAGTTGGAGGCTGGAACCATGACACACCAGCAGTATACCACCAAGTTTAATGAAATGGCACGGCTTGTGCCTGATCAGGTGACGCCTCTGTCTCGGAAAATCAAGAGGTATATTCAGGGTTTACCGGTGGATGTTCGCCGGCATATGATCGCCGCCCGGCCAAGCACGTTTAGGTCGGTGGTTGATTTGGCAGGGAGGCTGTATGATGAGCGGGAGGTGTGGTGACTGAAGCAAGTAAGAAGGGTGGTGGTGATCGGAACTGGAACGGGAAACTGTTCGGTCGGGGTGATGCCCCGATGGTAACAAAAAAGCACGGGTGGACGAACGCCGTGTGGTCACATCAAGTGCGGGGTCGAAAAGGTGTGGCAAGTGTGGAAGGGAGCACAGCGGGGAATGTAGGTTTGGGTCAAACTTGTGCTTCAAGTGTGGGAAGACAGGGCATATGGCGAAGGATTGCATGTCGGGCAAATGTTTTAACTGTGGGGAAACTGGTCATATGAGCAGAGATTGTAAGAAGTCGAGGACTGAGGGTTCAGGGGTGAAGAAGACGGGAAGTGATGGACCGAGGGCGAGCGCCAGGGCGTTCACCATGACACAGGAGGAGGCTAGGACGGACCCTGACGTTGTGTCCGGTACGTTTCTAGTGAATCAGACTTTAGCTTCTGTGTTATTTGATTCGGGTGCTAGTAGGAGTTTTATTTCTGCTGCTTTCTGTGCTAAGCTGCCTGTTAGTAGTAGACGTGTTGATGCGCCCTTTGATGTAGAAACTGCCATAGGTAAGTCTACCAGGATTTCTGAGACGATAGAGAATTGTGATGTGGAACTTGAGGGTCATAAGTTCCCTGTTAGACCGTTTGTGATGACCTTGGGTGGTTTCGATTTGGTTCTTGGGATGGATTGGTTGGCATACTTCGAGGCAAACATTGTGTGTCGCAAGAAGATGATTCGGTTGACAGCGCCTGACGGAAGTTTGGTAACAGTTTATGGTGATCGGGTTACTACGATTCCGAAGGTGATCTCAATGGCGGTGGCGGGAAAGTGTATGAGGCGTGGATGTAGCGCCTACTTGCTCATATAAAGGATGTGGATACACCAACACCACAACTAGCTGATGTACCAGTTGTGTGTGACTTTCCAGACGTGTTCCCAGAAGACTTATCAGGAGTGCCACCTGACAGAGAGATTGAATTTCAGATTGATCTGATACCGGGTGCCCAACCTGTTGCCAAGGCACCATATCGGTTGGCTCCAACCGAGATGAAAGAGTTGATGGAGCAGTTGCGAGAGCTGCTTGATAAGGGGTTCATTAGACCGAGTGTCTCTCCTTGGGGTGCTCCGGTCCTATTTGTAAAGAAGAAGGATGGTAGTATGAGGATGTGCATTGACTACCGCGAACTGAACAAGTTGACAGTGAAGAACCGCTACCCCTTACCGAGGATAGATGATTTGTTCGACCAGCTTCAGGGTGCTAGTTGGTTCTCGAGGATAGATCTTCGGTCTGGTTATCATCAGTTGAAGGTGAAGGAGCAAGATATCCCTAAAACAGCTTTCCGTACGCGCTATGGCCATTACGAGTTTCTTCTCATGTCCTTTGGTTTGACCAACGCGCCAGCTGCTTTTATGGATCTGATGAACCGTGTGTGTCGGCCTATGTTGGATAAATCAGTGATTGTGTTTATTGATGATATCCTGATTTATTCAAAGAGCGAGATTGAGCATGCTGGTCACATTCGAGAGGTTCTAGAGACGTTGAGAAGGGAGAAATTGTATGCTAAATTCTCCAAGTGCGCATTCTGGTTGCACTAAGTTCAGTTTTTGGGTCATGTGGTGAATCCTGACGGGATTATGGTTGACCCGGCGAAGGTGGAGGCGGTTATGCAATGGAGGTCACCAAAGACGCCATCCGAGATCCGTAGTTTCTTGGGCTTGACGGGCTACTATAGAAGATTCATCCAATACTTCTCTAAGATTGCTTCTCCACTAACTAAGTTGACCCGAAAGGATGTGAAGTTTGTATGGGGTCAAGCTCAAGAGAAGGCGTTCGAAGAGCTGAAGCAAGACTGACTCAAGCTCCTGTTCTGTCATTACCCGATGGAAGTGAAGATCTAGTGGTTTATTCTGATGCTTCCTACTCGGGGTTGGGGTGTGTTTTAATGCAGAGAGGGAAGGTTATAACCTATGCATCTCGACAGTTAAAGGTTCATGAGGTCAATTATCCTACTCATGACTTGGAGCTAGCAGCCGTGGTCTTTGCATTGAAGATCTGGAGGCACTATCTCTACGGGACGAAGTGCACCATATTCACCGATCATAAGAGCTTGAAGTACTTCTTCGAGCAAAAGGATCTGAACATGAGGCAGAGGAGATGGTTGGAACTTATAAAGGATTATGATTGCGAGATCCATTACCATCCAGGCAAAGCTAATGTGGTGGCGGATGCCCTTAGCCGGAAGGAAAGGCCCGAACCGATTCGGGTGAAAGCTTATCAATTAATCATGACCTCTGATGTGATGAAACAAGTTAAGGAGTTGCAAGATGAGGCATTGAAAGAAAATCACCTTAACTCGGAAAGAATGAGAGGTCTGGTTGGGGAATTGGGTGAAAACACACTCGGTGTTAGAACTCGATTCGGTCGTGTGTGGATTCCTCGTTTTGGGGATCTACGGGTGAAGATAATGGATGAAGCTCACAAGACTCGATACTCCATTCATCCTGGTGCCACAAAAATGTACCATGACATGAAGAAAGATTATTGGTGGCCGGGTATGAAGCGTGACGTGGTGGAGTATGTGAGTAAGTGCCTTACTTGCTTACAGGTGAAGGCAGAGCATCAAAAGCCGTATGGGAAGATACAACCTTTGGATAAACCGGAATGGAAATGGGAGCACATCACCATGGACTTCATTACGAAGCTGCCACGTACCCCAAAAGGGTATGATGCCATATGGGTGATAGTTGATCGTCTGACGAAGAGCGCTCATTTTCTACCGATCCGCGAGACGTATTCATCTGAGAGGTTGGCTGATCTGTTCATCAAGGAAATTGTAACTCGTCATGGTGTGCCGGTGTCTATTGTGTCTGATCGTGACACTCGGTTTACATCTAAATTTTGGAAGAAATTCCACGACGCTATGGGGACGAGGTTACATATTAGCACGGCTTATCATCCCCAGACTGATGGTCAGTCAGAAAGGACCATTCAGACACTGGAAGACATGCTTCGGGCGTGTGTGATCGATTTTGGTGGAAGTTGGGATGACCACTTACCGTTAGCCGAATTCTCATACAACAACAGCTATCATGCCAGTATTGGTATGCCACCATATGAGATGCTATACGGTAGGAGATGTAGAACACCCGTTTGCTGAGGTGATATTGGTCAGAAGGAATTGGGGAGCGTCGAGGTAATCGAGGCTACGACAGAGAAGCTTGAAAAGATTAAAGCCTTCATGAAGGTAGCCAAAGATAGACAGAATTCGTATGCCGATAAGCGACGTAGGCCAATTGAGTTCCAGGTGGGTGACCGGGTTATGTTGAAGGTCTCACCCTGGAAGGGTATTATCAGATTCAGAAAGCGGGGCAAGTTGAGCCCAAGATATAGGCCCTTTCCGAATCATTGCTCGAGTAGGGGAGGTGGCCTATAGATTGGAGTTGCCAGATGAGTTAAGTGGGATTCACCCGACATTCCATGTATCTCATCTGAGAAAGTGTATAGCTGATGAAGTCATGATTGTTCCATTGGAAGATATCGAAGTAGATGAATGGCTCAATTATGTGGAGCAACCAGTGGCAATCATCGACCGAAAGGAGAAAAGGCTAAGAAATAAAGTGGTTCCTCTGGTGCGTGTACAGTGAAAGCACAGGAAGGGATCCGAGTCAACGTGGGAGACTGAAGAAGAAATGAGACAGCATTGTCCACGTTTGTTCAACGAATAACAGGTTTCAGTGACGAAACCTATTTAAGGGGGGTGGACTTGTAACACCCGGATATTTATTATTTTGAAGCCGGTGGCGAAAGAAAAGAAAATAAAGTCCAAAAGTCGAGGGACCAAACTCGCCAACGAAGAAAAGTTGGGAAAATGTGGTGATATATGTAGGGAGAGGGCAGCCCACTCTCCCCACACTCACATTTCAGCTTACAAAGAGAAGAATAGAGAGAAAGAAGGGAAAAAGAGGAAAAGTGTTGGTTCGGGTCACCAAAATTGTCGTGAAGCAAGCCGAATCGAAGCTCTTGTCATTGTGCTCGTTTAGGTGAGTTCTAGGACCCCTCTTTTACATGTTTTTGAATGATTTTGGGGCTGGAACACATCTGAAAACCCTTTTTCGCGTTTTTGGGTAAAAACCCGTATGTATGCGTGTATGTATGTGTAGGACCCGTTTGGGGCTTGATTTCTTGCTTGGTTGTGCTTGATTAAGGTTATGGTATGCATCCCTAAGGTTTAGAATGGTCGATTTAGGCTTAAAATGGGTTTAGATGAGTTTGGAGGCCGAAAACCCTCGGCTGCAGTCGGGTTGAACTGCATTCTGCATCAGTTAGTGTCACACCCCAACCTTGACGGAGGAAACGTCGAGGAGTGAGAGTTAAGATCGTTCACACCACATAACGCTATTAAATAATCCAAATATAATTTAAACATAAGTTTCAATTGTCACATTACAAACATAAGTTTCAAAGAAAATAAAAGCATAACATAGAATGTAACAAATCATTCTATTTTATTTATTAATCTAGGTCCATTCCTAGATGTGCAAGCTTCAATGTGTAGGAATCAAACTTGGGCGTTTCCTGAAACATGTTAAAAATAAAAGGTCAACATAAAAATGTTGGTGAGCATTCCATAGTTTTCAATACATAAGTATATAAAAGATGGCAATTCAAGTCATAAGTTAGTGAATAAAGTGATTAGGGATGTTATGAACAATGCAACAATCAAACCTCGACAAAAGTTTTACAAGTCTCAAACGTTAAAAGTATATACGATCAGCTAAGTGTACTTGGATCAACCAAGCAGGCTTGTCTTACCCATAGATCTATGACTTCGCTGGGCTAGCAATAGTTAATGATTGTACATATAACGCCATAACATGGTAATCACGAAAGTTCAACTAACCACAACTTTTACAAGATGAATTGCCATAGGTTTACAAGTCTCAAATAAGTCTATGAGTGCAATAGTATAAGTTAACATGTTTCACCCCAAAGTGTGAAAATAGGAAAAGGGGTATAGAATACTCACATTGATATAAGTATTACAAGATGATAAATAAAGATTAAAGGATGATCCAAAGTAATCCCAAGTATTCATTACAAGGCACCTAAAATATGTATTACAAGATGAAGATTAAGGTTAATATATTGATTAATGATTAAATAAGAATTAGGGTTTCCATAGTTTTAGGGTTTTGATGAGTAATTATGTTTATATTGATGATGATAATAATTTAAACGTGGTTCCAAATGATTTCATTTACAAGTTGTTTAAACGTATAGATTCCAAGATTAGGTTTGGTAATAAGATTAACAATAAAACATGAACTAGGGTTTCAAATGAAATTTGGGAGTTTAATAATAAATCATCTAGGTTTAATAAAGATAATTTAAATCAATTAAGACCAAATAATAATTGAAAATGTCTTAACAATTTAAGTTATTGATTTTATAGAAATTAAGTATAATATATGAAAAGAAAATTATTAATTTAAAAATTAACTATTTAAAAGCTGATAAGGAGGTTACATATTATAATCATTTTATAAGGTTTTGAGGTTTTAAATAATTTATTATCAAGTTTTAAAAACTTAAAGCAATTTATATTGTTTTATAATTTTCAAGAATTTAAATAAAAGTTAACGAATAACTTCATTAAATGATATAACATGCTCAAATGATTAGATAAAACATATTATTCACATAATCATTTTAACAACTACTTGAAGAATTAGTTATTTATCATTTAGATTTATAATTAAATATAACTTGAAACATAATATAGTTTTATTACACAAAAGAATTTATAACGTTTTAAAATAAAACGCCATTTAAAATATCGTGATTTAAGCAATAGAATTTAAGGACAGTTCGGGTCACTACTATTTTGTTAATTATTTAAAATCTACGTTAATAATTCAAAAATAACCTTTAAAATGTTTTTTACAAAGGTTTTTAATTGTTTAGTATTTTAAAATATTACTAAAAACTATTTGACAACTTAAAATATATTTAAAGGTTTTAAAATATTTTTCTATATTATTAAAAATTTTCTAAAGTTGATTTAAGGCTTGAAAAGCCATTTTAACAAAAATATGGGGGTGCCCGGGGTCGAACCCGGGACCTCCAAGTTAGAATGTGTGTGGGGAACCAGTGAACCAAGGCCTTAGCCGCGGTTAATCTTCGTTTCCAAACCTTAAAAGCATCTTATACAAATCACCCCCAAATATTATGAACCCTAGGTTGATTTGAGCCCAAATTGAAGATCAAATTGATGTTGTTAACGATCTAGATCATGGGGCTTTTGTTTCACAAGTTAATACGAGTGTTTAAGTGGATTAAATTACCTGTTTGATGACGAATCAAAGGTATTCAACACGATGAACAGGTCGCGAACTTCTTGTGCCCAAACGATGATCAAACGTTTACGATAATCTAATTCGTTGCACAGGTAGCTTCAAATGATCACTAAGATGAAAAGCCCTCTGTTTATTTCGAGTTTTGAAACCTTGATGATAGTGTCCTAGTAGTTGCAGGTCGCGATGAAAGACGACGATGGAATTTGATGGTGGTGTTTGTTTCATGTGTAATTGAGATTGATAATGATTTAGGTATGGTTAGACGATCGTGTAAGTTCAATCAATTGGATTTTTATTAGTGTTTAATTGTCGAACGGTTTTATGTTTTAGAACAACGGTTACTCGTTTCACAGGGGTTCATAACTACGATTAAAGGCGTTTAAGGCTCACCATAACATTCGAATCGTGTTCACGAAGCTTTTGGAGTGATTTGGTATCAAAAACGGGTGGTTTAGTGTCGAATTGCGGCTCGCCGGCGCCGCGCCGGGCTTGGCCGGCCGGCGGCCGGAAAAACGGGGTTAGGGTCGTGTGGTTTGGGATCTCTCATTAATTTACAGTAATGGTCCCTGTAATTTTAAAGTTTGTGACTGGAGGGCCAGTCGCATGGGGGTCATGCGACTGAAGGTTCATTCGCACGACTGAAGGTCCAGTCGCATAGGTGTTCATCCGCATTGTCCATTTGCACGACTGGATGTTTATTCGCATAGGTGTTCATCCGTATTAGTTCAATCGCATGATGTTCAGTCGCATGGAGGCCATGCGACTGAAGGGTGTCCATACGCCCGAATAGGGCTGTTGAACCCGAGGAAGGCGTAGATTGACTTCTGACTTTCGGGGGAAAGTGCAGATGTAAGTTTTGACGTAAAGGTTCCCATAAGAGTTTTTAAGATGACGATCAAGGTCTTAGAAAGCATGTTGGGCATGATGAGGGTGATGATGTTGCATGTTGTGTATGTATGATGTTACCCTGTATGATGTGATGTTGATGCATGTTAATGTTCCTTAGTGTGATGTATGTTATCTTTCTTGTGGCCTTATGTGTCATGTTAATGAATGAACGAAGTATTATGTAATGTAAAGTGAAAGATAAAGGAAGAGGAACATGATGAATGCATGCATGTATTAATGAACGAATGAAACGTCTTGCACACATCGGATACCGGGTCCTTCTTAGTGATTGACCCTGAATGTAGAACCTCTACCGCTTACCCCTAGTACTGTGGCATACGTTTAGCTGTTCATTCGTTGACTTCGGCCCAGTAGCTAAGACTGATGGTTACTCCTAGTACCGTGGCATAAGTGGATTAAATTACCTGTTTGATGACGAATCAAAGGTATTCAACACGATGAACAGGTCGCGAACTTCTTGTGCCCAAACGATGATCAAACGTTTACGATAATCTAATTCGTTGCACAGGTAGCTTCAAATGATCACTAAGATGAAAAGCCCTCTGTTTATTTCGAGTTTTGAAACCTTGATGATAGTGTCCTAGTAGTTGCAGGTCGCGATGAAAGACGACGATGGAATTTGATGGTGGTGTTTGTTTCATGTGTAATTGAGATTGATAATGATTTAGGTATGGTTAGACGATCGTGTAAGTTCAATCAATTGGATTTTTATTAGTGTTTAATTGTCGAACGGTTTTATGTTTTAGAACAACGGTTACTCGTTTCACAGGGGTTCATAACTACGATTTAAAGGCGTTTAAGGCTCACCATAACATTCGAATCGTGTTCACGAAGCTTTTGGAGTGATTTGGTATAAAAAACGGGTGGTTTAGTGTCGAATTGCGGCTCGCCGGCGCCGCGCCGGGCTTGGCCGGCCGGCGGCCGGAAAAACGGGGTTAGGGTCGGGTGGTTTGGGATCTCTCATTAATTTACAGTAATGGTCCCTGTAATTTTAAAGTTTGTTATTTTATGTTAGAACTTTAAATTCAAGTTTCCAAAATAACATAAATACCCCCGAACTTAGTTTAACTAATTTGTTAGTTTCCAAGCTTTTATAAAATTATTATCAATATTAATATCATTATTATTGTTGTTATTATTATTACAATTTTTAGCTTTATTAACACTTAAATTTTATAATAATAAGCAAACATTATAACACTTATAATGTTATTATTATTATACTAATTTGTTGATCACCAAATTAATTATTAAGTATAACAAACCCCAAAGTTTAAAAATGGCATAAAAGGCCCTTTTAAGATTTAACAAAGTTAACTTCTAAGTTAAGAGATGTCACAGTTAGGGCTAGGCGACCGACTGGAGGCCGAATGGAGGCCATACGGCCGATTAGGGTCCGATTGGGGTTCATTCGCACGACTGGAGGGCCAGTCGCATGGGGGTCATGCGATTGAAGGTTCATTCGCACGACTGAAGGTCCAGTCGCATAGGTGTTCATCCGCATTGTCCATTTGCACGACTGGATGTTTATTCGCATAGGTGTTCATCCGTATTAGTTCAATCGCATGATGTTCAGTCGCATGGAGGCCATGCGACTGAAGGGTGTCCATACGCCCGAATAGGGCTGTTGAACCCGAGGAAGGCGTAGATTGACTTCTGACTTTCGGGGGAAAGTGCAGATGTAAGTTTTGA
Organism: Flaveria trinervia; assembly: GCA_025506515.1. NCBI lineage: Eukaryota > Viridiplantae > Streptophyta > Magnoliopsida > Asterales > Asteraceae > Flaveria > Flaveria trinervia. The sequence continues at coordinate 89,398,320 of CM046452.1, read as the reverse complement.
CGTAAAGGTTCCCATAAGAGTTTTTAAGATGACGATCAAGGTCTTAGAAAGCATGTTGGGCATGATGAGGGTGATGATGTTGCATGTTGTGTATGTATGATGTTACCCTGTATGATGTGATGTTGATGCATGTTAATGTTCCTTAGTGTGATGTATGTTATCTTTCTTGTGGCCTTATGTGTCATGTTAATGAATGAACGAAGTATTATGTAATGTAAAGTGAAAGATAAAGGAAGAGGAACATGATGAATGCATGCATTAATGAACGAATGAAACGTCTTGCACACATCGGATACCGGGTCCTTCTTAGTGATTGACCCTGAATGTAGAACCTCTACCGCTTACCCCTAGTACTCTGGCATACGTTTAGATGTTCATTCGTTGACTTCGGCCCAGTAGCTAAGACTGATGGTTACTCCTAGTACCGTGGCATACGTTTAGCTGTTCATTTGTTGACTTCGGCTCGGTAGCTACGACTAACCGGGGTGTAGCACATGGTATTGGTATGGATGATGTCCGATGCGCAAGTAAGGTAATGAAAGAACGAATGAACGAATGAAGAAGATAATAATAATATTATCTATGTGTACGTACGATGTGTGATCATGTAAAAGTAACGAACGGTTTTATATGAAAGTAAAGCATGTTTTATTTATAAAACTAGAACTCACTCAGCAACGCTGACTTTGATGTGTTTCCGGTTGGCAGGTAATGATTGCTGAGGATGGCACGGGCGACTACTCAGCTCTTTTGGGATGACATTCTTTTGATTAATGTTTTTGCATTGTAATGCGAACAAACTATTTTTGTAATGAATGTTGTATTAGTTTGCAAAAGCATTTACATGGAAATGAAAGTTTGTTTTAGTTTTCCGCTGCGATTTATTAAATACAAATGTGATTATATGTTTTATGTGCGATGAGAACCCAGCTGTAAGCGTCCCGAGAACGGGGCCTTACAGTTGTTGTAACATCATGTAATTTTTTGGCTAATAAAAGTTTGCATTGTTAAATTCTTGTAAGGACCTTTATTATGAAACTCATGGGGGATTTATGTGTACTTGCAATTAATTTTTAATTTGAAAATTTATAGTTTCATTAAATTAACATTATGTTTAATAATAAAAAGATACAAATAATGATAAGAATATTAATATTAATAATGGTAATAATAATAATAAAATTATAACAATAATAATAATAATAATTAAGAATAATAATAATAATAATATAATAATAATAAAATAATAATAATAATATTTTTATGAAAAACGTAATAGGCTGCACTGCTACTCTAGGCTCGCTTCTTTAATAATACTAATTTGTAAGAATTATTAAACTTAAAAATGTATAAAATTTTAATTTAAAAGTTAAGGGGGCCTATTTGCTAATTTTGAAACTTAAAAAATTTAAGGTTCTTGCATAAAATATTAAAATCAAAACTATAGGGACTAAAGTGTAAATTTTAAAATTACAACCCAAACCCCCGCCCACCATGTATTTCTGTCGGCCTCTCCGGCCACCGTCGGAGAGCTCCGACGACTCTACAACCCACCAAAAACATTGCAAATAAATTCGTGTGTACGTTTCGAACCTTAACCGAACTTTAATTTGAGTTTAACGTCGGCAATGGGTGTCGATTGAGCTTGGTAACTATCGACCTCAATGCTCTAACCGTTCGATCATTAAAATTCAATAATAACCCAATTAACTTAAACTAATCAATCGTCTATCTACTCCTAAACGTTTAATCAACAAAAAATCATCTGAAACAAACACACACAACAAGTTCGATCACCATCTTCATCGAGAACCTGCGTGTACTCGAAGTTCATCATTTGGGCATCGAGAACAGAAATTGATAAGGGGTTTTGAATCAAGGTCATCATCTCAGGATATCCAGGAAGTTAATTGAATTATAATAAACATTTCCATCTTGTTTGCATGTTTTCTGGTCGCGATCTGTTCTTCATGGGATTCATCTTCAATTCGAACATGTTCGGGTAATTAAATGCATACATTTGTTCGAACTTACATGGGAACAAAAGGCCCATGATTGATTGGTTAAAAACATCAAATTGATGTTCGATTTGAACCAAGAACAAACTAGGGTTCTTGGATTTGGGGGTTTCCATATGATTGTGTTTTTAGGATTTTAGGACCGAGTCTTAGCACGACCAAGGCCCTTAGTCCATTGGTAACAAACTTGCATATCACGCCCGAGGTCCCGGGTTTGAACTCGGCAACCTCCACTAAAATTTTTTAAGGCTCTTTAGCCTTCAAAAAAATATATAAATTCTGAAAATTATTAAAAATAATTTTATAAACAAAATTTATTTTTAAATCACTTTAGTAAATTTCTGTAAAATTATTTAAAAATCTTAATATTTTGTATATAAAATAGTACTAACAAGGGTATAATTAGTTTATTTTAATATTTTTAAATATATACATGTATAAATGTACACACACACACACACACACAACACACACATATATATATATATATATATATATATATATATATATATATATAAACTTTAAATAGTTGAAATCAGCAAAAATATTATTGGTGGTTACGTTCTCCCTAATTATAGATTAGTTGGGTTAATTATAAAACTTTATTTACATTTTATCATTTAATTTCACAAAACAATAAAAAAAATTAGTTAAGTTTCCTTTCATCGTATTAAAAAATATATATATTTATGATTTTGATAACTAACTTTATTTATTTATAAAAGTAACCCCCAAATTCCAATCGAAACCCTAGTTCGCATTAAAACGTTAATCTTATTATTAAACTTAAACTTGTAAAATATATATTTAGGTATCTTGTGAAGTACTACATTGGAAGTTACTTATTATTCTTTTTATCATCATTTATACAATTATACATAATTTGAGTATTTTTATACCTCCTTTTTATATTTTCACACTTTAGGATGAAACATGTTACCTTATAACCATTGTATTTGTAAACTCATTTGATCCTTGTAAACTTTTGGCAATTCACTTATATATTATGGTTAGTTGATCTTAGTAATTACCATGTATTGACGATTATATGTACAATCATTAACTATTACTAGCCTGGTGACGTTATAGATCTATAGGCCCGACAAACTTGCTTGGTTAATCCAAGTACACTTAGCTACTCGTATAAACTTGTAAACGTTGAGACTTGTGAAACTGTAAAGGTTTGATTATGCATTCTGTCTTATGTCCCTAGTTACTTTGTTCTCTAACTTATAACATGAATTGCCATGTTTTATATACTTATTTATTAAAAACTATGGAAATCTCACCAACATGACGTTGACTGTTATTTTTAACATGTTTTAGGAAACGCGCAAGTTTGATTGCCACTTTTGAAGCTTATTCACACCTAGGAATTGACCTAGATAAATAAATAGACAGGCTTGAAATATTACTTTTATGCTTGTTGATTTTCTTATTTGAGACTTATGCTTGTAACGTTACAATTGAAACTTTTGATTATTATATTGGATTTAATAATAGCGTTATGTGGTTGTGAACGATCTTAACTCTCACATCTCGACGTTTCCGCCGTCAAGGTTGGGGTGTGATAGTTGTGATTGTTTGTAGGTTTTAGTAGTGGTTGTGTTAGGTGGTTGTGTTCGGTGGTTGTAGTAGGTTGGGGATCTGGTGGTTGTGATTGTCTGGAGGTGGTGGTAGTGGTTGTGTTAGGTGGTTTTGGCGAATGAGAGATCTGGTGGGTTGTGATTGTCTAGAGGTGGTGGTAGTGGTTGTGTTAGGTGGTGGTGGTGGGTGATGGTTGTGTTAGGTGGTGGTGTTGGGTGGCGATTGTGGTTGTGTTAAGTGGTGGTTGTGGTTGTGTTAAGTAATGTTAGTATTTGTAATTTTAATAATTTACATAAATAACCCTAAAACTTTAAAATTTACATAAATAGTCCTTAAGATGTAAAATAATCAAAATGCTCTTACACTTAACAAAAAAAATTAACATAGTTGTTGTTAAGGGCCAATACAGTTAAGAAATAAAACATTAAGGATGATATGTCAAAAGTTTTTTTTTACGCTAATAGGATTAAATGACCTTAACCTCTGTTTTTAAAATAGTAGTTTACTTTTATTTTAATAATATTACAGTGATTATTTATACTTCTTCCTCAAATACAAACCTTCCAATCTTCTAAAACTTACAATATTGGCCCCTGAACTTTCTTATATAGCTCTTCCTACCCACTTATTTTTTACGCAAGTTAGACAACTCCTTGACAAACCTGTCGAAATCCATTGATGAGCTCCCACCTTCCTTTATTGCTTCAATTGCTTTGTTTTTCAGCTCTTTTGCTTTCAAATTCTTAACTTTATCCTCACTCATTGACTCGGCGATTATGCGAGCCAACAGGGCTGAGTCAGGTACGGTATTCGGCCCTTCACAAACGCACACAGCCACACCATGGTTCTCAACCAACAACCTAGTGTTAACATACTGATCAGCCTCCATGGGCCAAGCCAATATCATCACACCAGCTAAAACCGATTCCAAAACCGAGTTCCACCCACAATGACTCAGAAACCACCCACAGCCCGATGACTCAATATCGCCACTTGCGGAGCCCAATCCTTTATCACAATCCCTCTACCCGACCCGCCCCGGAGCAAATCACCTTGCTCCGGTTTCACCACCCAAACATAATGGACCCCACTCTCCTCAAGCCCACTTCCCAAAGCCTCCAATTGGTCACTTGTAAGAAACTTTTGGCTTCCAAAACACACATACAACACGGACCCATCACTTCTCCCGTCAAGCCATCTTGTCACATCAAAATCCGAACTAGGATCTGATTTCTCACGGGTCAGAGTACCGGGCCGTTAAGTAAACTAACGGACCCGACTCCAAAAACCCTCTGGTGACACAATAACTTCTTCAAATACTCCACGTAGCGAGACTCCAATGCATGAAAATTATTCACAACCCAACACCAACTCGAGGCGTTCGCGATATAACTATCGATGACGAACTCCCAATCGGGTCGGATTCTTTATAGGCCCGAAGCAGGGTGGGAAGATGTTCCCATGAAAAGCTAGGCGAATCTGGGAGATCGCGGAAGACCGTCGTGGCGTGAGATCTCACGGACGATATATTCCGGCAACCGAATTCCTGAAGAGCGGTTAAGAAAGCACCGGAAGAGAAGAAACATATCCGATGGATCCCCAATCTCCGGCTAATTGTTGGGTCCACCCGAGGAAGAAATCGGAGAGGATGGCGACAGGGGGGTTAATGTTACGGTGGGAGTTGAACCACTGGATGATGGGGGCTCGTAGTTTGGCTAGTGAGTTGATGATGGGGATGTTGCCGTGGTTTCCGATGTCTTTGACGTTCTCTACGCCGGTGGGAAGAGAGGGGTGCGGTGGGAAGGGGAGGACCAGGGGCTTGATGTTGGGAGATGATGCGACAAGTGGGCTCACGATGGGGAGGTTTTTGGGTGTGACCAAGAGGGTTATGGTTAACCCATGGGTGGCGAGGTGGTGCGTGAGGTCTAGGAGTGGGAGCATGTGGCCTTGAGCTGGGTATGGGAACACCGGTATGTGTGAGCTTGTAGTTGTAGCCATGGTTCTACTACTTGAGATTGACTTGCACCGGGGATATGATGCATGGTTCAGAAATCAGAAGAGGAGGTGACGTTAAATAGTAATGAAGACATTAATAATACCTAGGACCTCTGAATAAATACATACACAACATAATCGTGTTTCATATGTTAAGTTGATCATTAAATTAAGTTTGATATATATACACACACACACAAGTTATATAGGAGTCTCTCAACCCCAACTACTTCGTTCATATTTCCTATTCGTTTCCCGCATAAAGAAAGAGATGCTAACAGCAAAGGTGCGATCTGTTCTTCATGGGATTCATCTTCAATTCGAACATGTTCGGGTAATTAAATGCATACATTTGTTCGAACTTACATGGGAACAAAAGGCCCATGATTGATTGGTTAAAAACATCAAATTGATGTTCGATTTGAACCAAGAACAAACTAGGGTTCTTGGATTTGGGGGTTTCCATATGATTGTGTTTTTAGGATTTTAGGACCGAGTCTTAGCACGACCAAGGCCCTTAGTCCACTGGTAACAAACTTGCATATCACGCCCGAGGTCCCGGGTTTGAACTCGGCAACCTCCACTAAAATTTTTAAGGCTCTTTAGCCTTCAAAAAAATATATAAATTCTGAAAATTATTAAAAATAATTTTATAAACAAAATTTATTTTTAAATCACTTTAGTAAATTTCTGTAAAATTATTTAAAAATCTTAATATTTTGTATATAAAATAGTACTAACAAGGGTTATAATTAGTTTATTTTAATATTTTTAAATATATACATGTATAAATGTACACACACACACACACACACACACACATATATATATATATATATATATATATATATATATATATATATATATAAACTTTAAATAGTTGAAATCAGCAAAAATATTATTGGTGGTTACGTTCTCCCTAATTATAGATTAGTTGGGTTAATTATAAAACTTTATTTACATTTTATCATTTAATTTCACAAAACAATAAAAAAAATTAGTTAAGTTTCCTTTCATCGTATTAAAAAATATATATATATTTATGATTTTGATAACTAACTTTATTTATTTATAAAAGTAACCCCCAAATTCCAATCGAAACCCTAGTTCGCATTAAAACGTTAATCTTATTATTAAACTTAAACTTGTAAAATATATATTTAGGTATCTTGTGAAGTACTACATTGGAAGTTACTTATTATTCTTTTTATCATCATTTATACAATTATACATCATTTGAGTATTTTTATACCCCCTTTTTATATTTTCACACTTTAGGATGAAACATGTTACCTTATAACCATTGTATTTGTAAACTCATTTGATCCTTGTAAACTTTTGGCAATTCACTTATATATTATGGTTAGTTGATCTTAGTAATTACCATGTATTGACGATTATATGTACAATCATTAACTATTACTAGCCTGGTGACGTTATAGATCTATAGGCCCGACAAGCTTGCTTGGTTAATCCAAGTACACTTAGCTACTCGTATAAACTTGTAAACGTTGAGACTTGTGAAACTGTAAAGGTTTGATTATGCATTCTGTCTTATATCCCTAGTTACTTTGTTCTCTAACTTATAACATGAATTGCCATGTTTTATATACTTATTTATTAAAAACTATGAAAATCTCACCAACATTACGTTGACTGTTATTTTTAACATGTTTTAGGAAACGCGCAAGTTTGATTGCCACTTTTGAAGCTTATTCACACCTAGGAATTGACCTAGATAAATAAATAGACGGGCTTGAAATATTACTTTTATGCTTGTTGATTTTCTTATTTGAGACTTATGCTTGTAACGTTACAATTGAAACTTTTGATTATTATATTTGGATTTAATAATAGCGTTATGTGGCTGTGAACGATCTTAACTCTCACATCTCGACGTTTCCGCCGTCAAGGTTGGGGTGTGATAGTTGTGATTGTTTGTAGGTTTTAGTAGTGGTTGTGTTAGGTGGTTGTGTTCGGTGGTTGTAGTAGGTTGGGGATATGGTGGGTTGTGATTGTCTGGAGGTGGTGGTAGTGGTTGTGTTAGGTGGTTTTGGCGAATGAGAGATCTGGTGGGTTGTGATTGTCTAGAGGTGGTGGTAGTGGTTGTGTTAGGTGGTGGTGGTGGGTGATGGTTGTGTTAGGTGGTGGTGTTGGGTGGCGATTGTGGTTGTGTTAAGTGGTGGTTGTGGTTGTGTTAAGTAATGTCAGTATTTGTAATTTTAATAATTTACATAAATAACCCTAAAACTTTAAAATTTATATAAATAGTCCTTAAGATGTAAAATAATCAAAATGCTCTTACACTTAACAAAAAAAAATTAACATAGTTGTTGTTAAGGGCCAATACAGTTAAGAAATAAAACATTAAGGATGATATGTCAAAAGTTTTTTTTTACGCTAATAGGATTAAATGACCTTAACCTCTGTTTTTAAAATAGTAGTTTACTTTTATTTTAATAATAATATTACAGTGATTATTTATACTTCTTCCTCAAATACAAACCTTCCAATCTTCTAAAACTTACAATATTGGCCCCTGAACTTTCTTATATAGCTCTTCCTACCCACTTATTTTTTACGCAAGTTAGACAACTCCTTGACAAACCTGTCGAAATCCATTGATGAGCTCCCACCTTCCTTTACTGCTTCAATTGCTTTGTTTTTCAGTTCTTTTGCTTTCAACTTCTTAACTTTATCCTCACTCATTGACTCGGCGATTATGCGAGCCAACAGGGCTGAGTCAGGTACGGTATTCGGCCTTCACAAACGCACACAGCCACACCATGGTTCTCAACCAACAACCTAGCGTTAACATACTGATCAGCCTCCATGGGCCAAGCCAATATCATCACACCAGCTAAAACCGATTCCAAAACCGAGTTCCACCCACAATGACTCAGAAACCCACCCACAGCCCGATGACTCAATATCGCCACTTGCGGAGCCCAATCCTTTATCACAATCCCTCTACCCGACCCGCCCCGGAGCAAATCACCTTGCTCCGGTTTCACCACCCAAACATAATGGACCCCACTCTCCTCAAGCCCACTTCCCAAAGCCTCCAATTGGTCACTTGTAAGAAACTTTTGGCTTCCAAAACACACATACAACACGGACCCATCACTTCTCCCGTCAAGCCATCTTGTCACATCAAAATCCGAACTAGGATCTGATTTCTCACGGGTCAGAGTACCGGGCCCGTTAAGTAAACTAACGGACCCGACTCCAAAAACCCTCTGGTGACACAATAACTTCTTCAAATACTCCACGTAGCGAGACTCCAATGCATGAAAAGTATTCACAACCCAACACCAACTCGAGGCGTTCGCGATATAACTATCGATGACGAACTCCCAATCCGGGTCGGATTCTTTATAGGCCCGAAGCAGGGTGGGAAGATGTTCCCATGAAAAGCTAGGCGAATCTGGGAGATCGCGGAAGACCGTCGTGGCGTGAGATCTCACGGACGATATATTCCGGCAACCGAATTCCTGAAGAGCGGTTAAGAAAGCACCGGAAGAGAAGAAACATATCCGATGGATCCCCAAATCTCCGGCTAATTGTTGGGTCCACCCGAGGAAGAAATCGGAGAGGATGGCGACAGGGGGGTTAATGTTACGGTGGGAGTTGAACCACTGGATGATGGGGGCTCGTAGTTTGGCTAGTGAGTTGATGATGGGGATGTTGCCGTGGTTTCCGATGTCTTTGACGTTCTCTACGCCGGTGGGAAGAGAGGGGTGCGGTGGGAAGGGGAGGACCAGGGGCTTGATGTTGGGAGATGATGCGACAAGTGGGCTCACGATGGGGAGGTTTTTGGGTGTGACCAAGAGGGTTATGGTTAACCCATGGGTGGTGAGGTGGTGCGTGAGGTCTAGGAGTGGGAGCATGTGGCCTTGAGCTGGGTATGGGAACACCAGTATGTGTGAGCTTGTAGTTGTAGCCATGGTTCTACTACTTGAGATCGACTTGCACCGGGGATATGATGCATGGTTCAGAAATCAGAAGAGGAGGTGACGTTAAATAGTAATGAAGACATTAATAATACCTAGGACCTCTGAATAAATACATACACAACATAATCGTGTTTCATATGTTAAGTTGATCATTAAATTAAGTTTGATATATATACACACACACACAAGTTATATAGGAGTCTCTCAACCCCAACTACTTCGTTCATATTTCCTATTCGTTTCCCGCATAAAGAAAGAGATGCTAACAGCAAAGGTGCGATCCAAGGGCAGAAGAAGAAACGATCTGACAATTGTTTTTTTTTAATGACTGTTTTTGATTCGGAGTATATGTGTTATTTTAATTGGGTTCATTTCTTCGTCCGTGTTCTCACACCCTCAACCCCATCAGGAGAAAACTTATTACTAGCAAGACCAACTGCCTTAACTCTAAACATATTGATCAGAGTGAGACTTAAATCATAACCTCCTCCGTATTTACCTAGCGGACAATTTTGGGTAGTACTACTGGGTCTAACGAGCCCCACCTATGAGACTTGAGATCAAACGGGTGCAATATTATCCTAGACACAAACATCGTGAAATGTATCCTATTTTAATTGGTTAAGCTAAGAATTATTAGTAAAACTAAGAAAAAACATGACGTACTTAGAAACTTTGTAGAAAAATACCATAACCGTTATGTAAATCCATACGTTACAGCCCACTGCATTGAGCGGGGTCATTGAGAACAGATGAAATTGTGGCCAGAGCGTTACGAACAATAAAAAAGTAGCTAATATTAGTAAAATATAAACATACAGTTTTTTTTGTAAATGTAGATATTAGTTAAATGTAGATTTGAACTAATTTTTAAAATGTTTTCTTATTTTGTTAGAAATATTTTATTTTATTTTATAAATAGTTTTTTTTAATTTATTAGATAATTTTTTTTAGTTTTTTATCTATTCAGTTTTATTATAATATTTTTTTTATCATTGTAGAAATCTTTAATCAAATGTATTAAAATATAGAGTAGTCATTTTTTAATGTGAAATTTAGAAGGTTTTTTTTTTGATTTTTGTATTATCCATGTTTAGTTATATTATGATGTAAGTGTAAGTTTTAATAGTAAACTCAACTAAAAATATGCATGATTATATGTTATAATTAGTACGAAAAAACATCACCAACCCATCTTTTTATGAGGTTTTTTCTTTAGTAAAATTTCACGTAGTTTTTACTTACACCATCCTATTTTACATTTTTTGTCATTTACAATTTTTTGAGACGAGATTAGTCAATATTTTACATTTTTTAATTGTTACGTTTGGTTATTTAATTAAAAATTTAAACTCATGTACATATCATTGGTTTTCTCATACAAAACTTAGATAAAAATTTGATATCATTATTTATTACTTATAATTTTTACTCATACATAATTTTAATTGTATAATTTAAAATATTGTTTTATAATTTTAAAATTTATTTTATTTATATTTAATTTATTCAACGTGTATAATACACGAGTTTACTAAAGCTATTATTAATATATAAGCCAATCCGGCCTACAACTTTTCAAATTAGAGGTCATGGGTTAGAGTTTCACTAGGTGTAATATCCTTCAAATAAATCAAACGTTTTATCACAGTGGACTTTCGGGTGGTGGGTTTTCTTTGGGATGGGGTCAGCGTGGTCTGTGTTCACGGGCGTGAGCGGCTTTTCGCCAATAAATAGTATTCGTTAGTCGTTAAAAAAACATATTAATATATAAGTACTGTAAAAATAATGTAAATCGTATATAATGTAACTGAATCTTGATAAAAATCTAAGTAGGGGAAAGATTTATTACAATTGACAGAAATTATTGTTGTCTTTTGAAATAAATGTAGCTATTTATTAAAAGGACCCAATTTACAAAAAAAGGTACCTAATGGTAGTTAAATAGAAACCTGCAAAGTTGTTAATTAGTTCTAGATCAACCGGTTTCGAAAAGGGTATCTTATGACTTTTTAAAATGTAGGTCATGGGTTAGAGTCTCATTAAGTGTAATACGCTTCAAGTGAGTCTAAGGTTTTACCATAGTGGACCTTTGGGTGGTGGATTTCCCTCCGAATGGAGGTCGAGCCGAGTCACCGGCGCTGTGTCCACATCGCTGTCTCACCGGCGCTGTGTCCACGGCGCTGGGTCCACGGCGCTGTGTCACCGGCGCCGCGTCCACAGCGCCGCGTCAATAGCGCCGCGTCAACAGCGCCGCCTATGCCGACAGCGCCGCCTGCCCCGACAGCGCTGCCGCCCGCGCCGACCGCGCCGCCGTCCGCGCCGCCCGCGCCGACCGCGCCGACAGGGCGACAACGCTGCCCGTGCTGACAGCGCTGCCCGTGCCGACAGAGCTGCCCGTGCCGACAGAGCTGCCCGTGCCGACAGAGCTGCCCGTGCTGACAGCGCTGCCGTGCCGACAGCGCTGCCCGTGCCGACAGCGACAGCGCTGTGCCGACAGCGACAGCGCTGTGCCGACAGCGACAGCGCTGTGCCGACAGCGACAACGCTTTGCCGACAGCGACAGCGCTGTGCCACCGGCGCTATGTGTGCCAGCAGCGCTGTGTGTGCCAGCAGCGCTGTGCCAACAGCACTGTCTGTGGCTGCAGCGCTGTGCCAGCGGCGCTGTCTGTGCCAGCGGCGCCGCGCGCGGTGTCAGCAGCGCGATGTCATCAGCGCAGTGTTGTCAGCAGCGCGGTGTCAGCAGCGCGGTGTCAGCAGCGCGGTGTCAGCAGCGCGGTGTCAGCAGCGCGGTGTCAGCAGCGCGGTGTCAGCAGCGCGGTGTCAGCAGCGCGGTGTCAGCAGCGCGGTGTCAGCAGCGCGGTGTCAGCAGCGCGGTGTGTCAGCAGCGCGGTGTCAGCAGCGCGGTGTCAGCAGCGCGGTGTCAGCAGCGCGGTGTCAGCAGCGCGGTGTCAGCAGCGCGGTGTCAGCAGCGCGGTGTCAGCAGCGCGGTGTCAGCAGCGCGGTGTCAGCAGCGCGGTGTCAGCAGCGCGGTGTCAGCAGCGCGGTGTCAGCAGCGCGGTGTCAGCAGCGCGGTGTCAGCAGCGCGGTGTCAGCAGCGCGGTGTGTCAGCAGCGCGGTGTCAGCAGCGCGGTGTCAGCAGCGCGGTGTCAGCAGCGCGGTGTCAGCAGCGCGGTGTCAGCAGCGCGGTGTCAGCAGCGCGGTGTCAGCAGCGCGGTGTCAGCAGCGCGCGGTGTCAGCAGCGCGGTGTCAGCAGCGCGGTGTCAGCAGCGCGGTGTCAGCAGCGCGCGGTGTCAGCAGCGCGGTGTCAGCAGCGCGGTGTCAGCAGCGCGGTGTCAGCAGCGCGGTGTCAGCAGCGCGGTGTCAGCAGCACGGTGCAGCAGCGCGGTGTCAACAACGTTGTTTGTGTTCGCGGGCGTAGGTGACCTTTCGCCAATAGGTTTACCGGGTGACCGAGCTTAAAAAATAATTCTTTGGCCCTTAAAAAATATAGAAACATACAATTTTTCTTGTAAATGTAGATATTAATTAAAATCAAAATAACATATTATCTATTCCTATTAAAACATTTGGTCGGTGGTTTTTTTGTGTTTTTATATGGGTTGTTTTGGGAGTGGGTTTGAGGTTTGGGTTGGGAGTTTTTTGTGCGTTTTTGGTGTCTGGACACGTGTTTTTGATGTGTTTTGATTATATTTGTTGGCAGTGTCTTTCTTGGGCTTTTTATTTTCTTTCTTTCTTTCGTTATCAATACTCTGACGATTATCATTATTAAGGTTTGGGTTTTCCATTTCTTTGTCTGTTTTAGGCTTGATTTTCGTCGGTTTTTTATTTTAGATTGTGTCGTCTTCTCGCGACTTTGATTTTCGTCTTTTTTATGTATGGTGTTTGGCTTATATTTAGTTTTGGGTTCTGAATGTTCTGGTGTGGTATGGATTTGGGGTTTTGATGTGTGTTTACTTTATGTATTTTACTAATTTGATGGTTTTAAACCTTCATTTTGATTTTGATTTTGGTTTAAGGTAAATAAAAAACCTGCATAGCCGTGACAACGCGCAGTGCCAAAACCTAGTTGATATATAATTTAAGTACCGTAAGAATAGTGTAAATCGTATACTTGAAAAATCAGGAAAGAAACTAAAATATCCTAATTCTTATTCCTTGCATATTAAAAGGACCCAATTTACATGTTGGTTTATCAAATGCATTTTGTAAAACAGTAACACAATAAATGGAAACTAATATTTATTTGCGACGCGCGTCGAAAAACCATATTTTTTGTCGGGTGTGATTGAACACTAAAAGTGATAACTGAACCAATGCAACGGACACCGTTTATATATAATAAAGATTGACTCGGAAGAAATGGTAGGTTGCGGCTACAAACCAAAAAAGCTGTCAAGCCGAGACAACGAACACTAGTCTTGCATGTAGTCTTGAAACAAAGCAAAATAAAAAGCACCAACGTAAAACCACCATATGAAATTAATAATTCTTACATATATCCTTGTTGCAAACGTTGTTACCATACAACACGGATGGTTACAACCCCGGTAGAGAACATAAGGATGATAAAGAAACTAAGCGTTAGTACACACACAGTGATTACGGTGAGAGAAGTTTTTATAAGGAGTAGAAAGCATATACTATGAATATTAGAAGACCAAATCGATATATCTTAAAACTCCAGTAGAGCTACCAACAAATATGGTAGACTAACATTCAAGTATACAATAAAACAACTAATAATGTCTTAAAATATAAGAAACTTTTATTGTCTCTAAGATCAGAGACACTTATTGTCATAGGGTTGACAAATTCTGACACATACACGTTAACATGGCACGACACGACACGACACGACACGACATATAATTATTATGATTCGCGTCTTAAACACATCGACACGTTAAGACACGATAAAATGAGTGTTTAAACATATTAAATACCAGTTAACTTACTAAGAAACTATTTATATTTTTTTCTAAGTTTTAGAAATAAATAAATATACATTTATAAAAAAAACCCTACTTTACTTCCCTTATTCCCACTACCTACTACCACATGTCCACAATCAACATTCATATTACACCACCATCACCGCCGGATATTTTTTAAAATGGTATATTTTGGAGAAAAAAATGGAAAATAATTATTTGATCGGAATAATATGGTTAATGGTAATACCATCCTTTTAAATAGCAGTTTCTTCACAATCTCAAACTCCCAATAATTGGGTTGTCAGTCAATGTCAGAAACAGCTCTTCGCACGAGCGGTTTCAGTAACTCCGTTACCATTTCCATCTGATCTGGTTACCACCCATTAAAGCTAATAAAAAACCACTTTTGGAAAAAGCTGATTCTCCTTCAACAAAATAAAAATAAGAAACTACTCCTTAGAGAAGAAATTTCTCACCTATTAAAGTTGATCTCTCATGTTTCTCCTCAAACAAATAAAAACAAGAAACTATTACAAATTAATATTAAATTTTATATATGTAAAAAAACTATTATTTTTCCCTATATATACATACATAAAATATGCAAATGTGTTATATATATATTTTGTTCAAGAGCCAATGGATCCTCATTTTCAAAAGGAAGCTTCAAATTGTGACGCTAAAAAACAAGTTATAGCAACCAATGATCCGACAAAACTTGAAGGTGTGTTGACGACATAAAAATCCATTAGACTCACCTGTCTAAAAAGAGCTTATTGTAGTTGACATTCAAGACATAGAAAAATAAACAAAACTGTAAGGTTTTAGTTTTCCTTTTGTTTGTTTTTTTGAGGCTTTGATTTTCGTTGTTTATCTATTTTGGACGGTGTCGTCTTCTTGCGGCTTTGATTTTCGTTTGTTTTGTGTATGATGTTTAGCTTTGATTTAGTTTTGGGTTCTGTATGTTCCGGTGCGGTATGGATTTGGGGTTTTGGCGTGTCTTTACTTTGTGTATTTTGCTGATTTTATGGTTTCAAACCTTCATTTTGATTTTGATTTTGGTTTAGAGTTACATAAAAATACCCGCATAGCCGCGACAACGCACGGCGCCAAAACCTAGTTGATATATAATATAAATACTTAAGAATAGTGTAAATCGTATACTTGAAAAAAATAGGAAAGAAACTAAAAGATCCTAATTCTTATTCCTTGCATATTAAAAGGACCCAATTTACATGTTAGTTTATCAAATGCATTTTGTAAAACACTAACATAATAAACGAAAACTAATATTTATCTGCAATGCGTGTATTGTGTGTCGAAAAACCAATTTTTTTGTCGGGTGTGATTGAACACTAAAAGTGATAACTGAACCAACGCAACCAACACCATTTATCTATAAAAAAGATTGGCTCAGAAGAAATGACAAGGTTACGGCTACAAACCAAAAAAAAATGTCAAGCCGAGACAACCACACTAGTCTTGCATGTCTTCTTGTAACAGAGCAAAATAAAAAGCACCTACGTAAAACCACCATATGAAATTAATAATTGTTACATATATCCTTGTTGCAACCCGGTAGAGAACATAAGGATGATAAATAAATAAATATACATTTATACAACACGTTGACACGTTAAGACACGATAAAATGAGTGTTTAAATAGATTAAAGGGTTGGTAGCTCTAAGTTTTGGAAATAAATAAATATACATTTATAAAGTGTTTAAATAAATGTATATTTATTTATTTCTAATTCTAACTTTTAGACGGTTATTGCCAAAGGGTTGGCAAATTCTGACACATACACGTTAACATGGCATGACATGACATGATATATAATTATTATGATTCGCGTCTTAAACAGATCAACACGTTAAGACACGATAAAATGAGTGTTTAAACAGATTAAATACCCGTTAACTTGTTAAGAACTATTTATATTTTTTTCTAAGTTTTGGAAATAAATAAATATACATTTATAAAAAAACAAAACCCTACTTGACTTCCTTTATTCCCACTACCTACTACCATAGGTCCACAACCAACATTCATATTACAGCACCATCCCCGCCTGATTTTTTTTTTAAAATGGTATATTTTGGAGAAAAAAGTGGAAAATAATTATTTGATCGGAGTAATATGGTTAATGGTAATACCATCCTTCTAAATAGCAGTTTCTTCACAATCTCAAACTCCCAATAATTGTGTCACACCCTCAAAATCCACTTGCGGAGTTTTACCGCGAGGCGTGTGAACAAACCAGGATCACAGTCAATGGTTACTCAGAACGACTCTATATGTCATAATTTAAATGAAATCAACCCAAAGTAAATAAATTAAACAGTGCAGAAACGTTTTGAAAACAACCCAAAGAAATAAAAGTATAATTGTGGCAAAACACGTGCCAATCCCAAAAGAGTAATCATTAATTATTAAAATGATAAAATTTGTCTTGAAGACCGTGTCATAGAATGCAGTGGACCATGCAGTGCTCCTATGGCAAGCAAGCTAATGACCTGAGAATAGCATACTAAAAATGTCAACACAATGGTTGGTGAGTTCAAGAGATATTCAAACACAAACAGTTAAATTATAGAGATGTACAAGTAGCGTATTGTAACAAATAGCTAGTCCATTAACAATAAATATTATTTCATGGTGATTTCGCAATTGAAGCTGACTGTGTTACGTTGTTGCCTCCTGCCACGACTTAACAGGTCGTGACAATGTTCACTAGGACAACTTGCACCCGGTTGACCTCGAGTCACACAGGTAGGGCTCGTCAGACCCAGTAGTACTACCCAAATTTCCCCGCTATTCAATATTAACAATTCGAAAGTGTGAGGACTTTTTCACGATATCAACACTATATAATATTGTACACAACTTGAATACATAAAGCGTTCGTGATTTACCAGTATGCTATCTCCCCCAAAGAGAGTAAATAAAAAGTGGGGCATGAACTCACCTGAAATGCGTTTAGATACACAGAGTTTGACTTGTCAAACAGAATAGACAGACAACCTTCAGAGGTTACCTAGATCATATAAGTGCATGAGTACGTGTAATCAAAGAACATGTGAAACCCTAAGTACACTACAACCAAGGACTCAAGATTTCAAACAAAACAGACATGTTTGACCTAGTTGACCCGTTTGACCCGTTGGTGACTTTATGTGTTGTAAACCATACAAGTAATCATACACATATATCATACATAGTTAACATTCTAATAGACCACATGTATGCTGTTGGACCAAAAGAACCAATGAGCCTGATCAGAGAAACCTCTAAGTCCCACAAAACATCACAACAGCTGAAGAAGACCTGATCAGCTGTTCTACAAAGTCTGAAGAATACAACTGCTGAAGTACGTCTGAAGTACTGAAGACAAAGACTGAGACAACAGCTGAAGATCTAAAGTCTGAAGACTTCAACAAGTACTGAAGACAAAGACTGAAGATCAACAGCTGAAAGACAAAGTCTGATGTTCAAGTACTGAAGACATCAGCTGATGTTAACAGCTGATGACAACAGCTGAAGAGGGCTTCTTCAGTTGTTGTGATGATTTTTTCTTCTTCAGTAGTTTTCTTTTGTTTTCAGTAGTTTGTTTATTTTTCTTTTCAGTACTTGTAACAACTGAAGAGGTTGTTCTTCAGTTGTTGTAATTTCAGTAGTTTTATGTTTTTCAGTAGTTGTAAATGAGATGTTTAACACTTAGGAACATTTGTAAGAAGATGTCAGTTGTTGACATCTTCAGTAGTTGTTAAACATCAGTAGTTATAAAACGGTTACATGTCACTTTCAAGTGACATCAGCCTACGTCATTCTTTTCTTTATAAGGAAAGATGACTCACCTGTAATCGTGCCTTTGAGGCCGACAATCCTAATGCAATATTCCTTTTGTCGGATATTTCTCTCTTTATAACAAAATTCTTTTATCGTTTTATATCAATTGTTCTTGTTGAATTTGTCTAATTCTGAGCTATTCCGCTGCTATATCTGTTCAATCGATTAAACCAAGGGCTGAGATCCTAACAAATGGTATCAGAGCAGGTTAATCATTGATCGATCTAACAATTGATCATTGAAACTGTTCAATCGCTCTAAGTTTAATCGAATTAGCAAAATTCGCAAGGATCTGTTATAGAGATTGAGAGTGTATCACTTCTGGCCATTTTATTTGAGGTTCTGTGTGGTTTTGAGCTAAATTTGCTGTGTTTTTACTTGAATCTGTCTGATTTTCCACAATGACTACTTCTTCTAATGATCCTTTCAATACTGGATCCTCTACCAAGCCTCCGATCTTGGTGAGGAATGAGTATAACATTTGGCAGAGAAGATTGCTCCATCACCTGTCTGTCAATAGCTCAGGTTGTTGGACATCTGTGGTACATGGACCACATAAGCCAATGGTGAATGATCCGGAAACAAACCAGTTGGTTCCAAAGAAGAAGGAGCAATACTCCGATGAGGACAAGAAGTTGTTTGAAATCGATGCAAAAGCCCATGGAATTTTGGCTATGGCTATTCCTAATGAGATTTACTCTGGGCTTCTGCATTGTGAGTCTGCTCATGACCTCTGGAATGCCATCAAAGAACAATTTGGTGGTACTGATGAGGTTTTAGCAAACAACAGGGAAATCCTCGCCCAACAATATGAGACTTTCTCTCATAGAAAGGGTGAGACTCTGACTCAACAATTTGAGCGGTTTTCATGTTTAATCTCTGAATTGAAAATGGTTAAACATGAATATACCAGGAGTCAGATGAACCATAGATTTTTAAGATCACTGCCTGAGAGATGGAACACATATACCATTGTTCTACGCTCAAATGCTGATGTTGATCGCCTATCTCTCACCCAACTTCATGGGAAACTGCTTACATTTGAGAGAGAGATAGAGCAGAAAAGGAAATTGGTTTCATCTGGCAAACTCACTGAGGATTTTGTCCAAGGGAACACTGCCCTGATTGGACATCAAGAGTCAGAATATGCGTCATCTGAAAGCCAGTATGATGAGCATATTGATTTCTCTACAAACACTTCTGAGCCTGCCTTTGTGAGTGTTGATAGTTATTCTGCTGGTTGTAATAGTGACAATCTATGTTTCATCATGGATGATCTCAAGGGGATTGCTGATGATGACTTAGAAGAGATGGATATTTTGAGCCAAATGGCCTTGATAAATATCAGATCTCAGAAGTTCTACAAAAGAACTGGAAGGAAATTCCCAGGACTCTCTGGCAAAACCAAAGTTGGTTTTGACAAGAGTAAGTTGAAGTGCCATAAATGCCACAGGCTTGGGCACTTTGCAAGAGAATGTAGATCATCTGGATCTAACTCTCCTGCACCCTTTGTGACTTTCCCTGGCAATAGTCAACAAAACAGAGGGCAACAACCTGTCAATTCTGGTTATCATCATCAACCACAATCTCCTGCATATTTTGTTCCACAGGGGCCAATGCCATATCCATACCCCTGCTATTACATGCCACAACCAGGTCAGGTTCAAGCACCCACTGCTCAACAACCACATGCACTCCCTGAGCCTCAACCATCCCAATCTCATCAACCTAATCAACTTCAACAACACAGCTTCTTCACACCAGGTGTTGTTGACTGGAGCAGTTTACCAGATGATGTGTCTGGTAATGAACAACTGTTCTCAGGTGCTGGTCAACATGGTGGTGAGCATCCTTTTGGAAATCTAGCTCTCATGGCTTTGGAATCCTCTGATGGATCATCCTCAAATACCTCTTCAACACAGGTATCACAGGTTTCTTCAACATGCCAAAGTAGCATCTGGTATGTAGACAGTGGAGGATCTATGCATATGACTGGGAACAACTCACTTCTTAATGACTACTCTCCAGGAAGGAAGGGATTTGTTTCTTTTGGCAATGATGCAAGAGGTTACATCATCGGGAAGGGCTTTGTTTCCAATGGGGAAATAAAGTTTGATGATGTCAACCATGTGGAAAATCTCAAGTATAATCTTTTGAGTGTCAGTCAATTGTGTGACAAAGGCCATGTTGCCCTTTTCACAAGCCAGAACTGCAGGATTCTGTCATCCAAAGTTCTGAGTTTGATTGACAAGGTATTGGATGCTCACACTCTCCTGAAGGCCAACAGGACAGGAAGAGTGTATGCCTTAGATCTTTCCAAGAAAATTGATCTCAAAGGCCATCCTTGCCTATTTTCCAAGGCCTCTCCTCAAGAATCTAATCTATGGCATAGAAGGCTGGGACATGTTAATTTCAAGAACATGAATCAGCTGATACACCATAGTTTAGTAAGGGGAATGCCTATGAAGGAGTTCAAGTGTGAAAACAACTGCACTGCTTGTTTGAAAGGAAAACAGCACAAGGTTTCATTTCCACCTATTGAAGAACCAAAGTCCACTGCCTGCTTACAACTTCTTCACATGGATCTCTTTGGTCCTGTGAGAGTGATGAGCATGGCACAGAAAAAATACTGTCTGGTAATTGTGGATGATTACTCCAGATTTGTATGGACTTTCTTTCTACATTCAAAGGATGAAGCTGCACAGAAGATCATAAACTTTGTGTTGTATGCTGAGAAGCAGTATTCCCTCTCAGTCAAGTGTATTAGAAGTGATAATGGAACAGAATTCAGGAACAATACACTTGATGAGTTCTACCTTTCCAAGGGAATAAAGAGACAGTTTAGTATTCCAAGAACTCCTGAACAGAATGGAGTTGTGGAGAGAAAGAACAGGACCCTCATTGAAGCTGCAAGGTCTATGTTGGCTGATTCTGGACTGCCATTGACTTTTTGGGCTGAAGCTGTCAACACAGCATGCTATGTGCAGAATAGAGTGCTAATAAATCAGAGGTTGATGAAGACTCCATATGAAGTTCTACATCATTTGGCCCCTCTCATTTCATTTTTTAGAGCATTTGGGTGTCCCTGTTTCATTCTCAACACAAAGGATCAGCTCCAGAAATTTGATCCTAAGGTGGATGCAGGGTACTTTGTTGGTTATTCATCAACTTGCAAGGCATACAGAGTCTTCAATTGCAGAACAAAGATGGTTGAAGAGACTTTACATGTCAAGTTCAATGAATCTCCAAAGGACAAGATTCCACAAAGCCCTGTGGAGCTCTTTGATTTGGACATACTGCAATATGTTCCTTATCAATCTCCTGCTGTTGCTCCTGTCAACAGTTCACCACCTGGTGTTACTACTGAAGATGATGATGATAGTAGTAATCACCTCTTCAGGTTTAGTGATCAACTGCCTGAGTCCTCTAAACCTGATGCTCCTGTAGCTCCAGCCGCACCATCCACAACAAATGCTGATGAGATTTCTGCATCCTCAACTTCGTTTGAGTTGCCACCATCTTCATGGTTTCAAGAATCTGCATCAACATCTGCTGCTGCTGAAGACCCTACAAACACTTGCACAGATTTGATTGTTTACCAAGAGCTGAAAAATCACCCAATATCTCAAATCCTTGGTGATATCAATGCTGGTGTCTCAACCAGAAGCCAGTTGTCCAATTTCTGCTTCTATGCTCTCTTCATCAGTCAGCTAGAGCCAAGAACTATCATGTTGCTTTGAGGGACAATGGATGGGTTGAAGCCATGCAGCTTGAGCTTCTTCAGTTCAAGAAACAGCAAGTGTGGGAGCTTGTTCCTCTACCTCCAGGTAAGTGTGCAATAGGCACTAAATGGGTGTTTAGGAATAAAACTGATGAAAATGGGCTAATTGTTAAGAACAAGGCCAGACTGGTTGTGCAGGGGTTTGCACAAGAAGAAGGTATTGATTATGATGAAACCTTTGCCCCTGTAGCCAGACTGGAGGCAATTAGATTGTTTTTAGCCTATGCTGCACTCCACAATCTTAAAGTTTTCCAAATGGATGTCAAAAGTGCTTTTCTATATGGTACAATAAAAGAAGAAGTTTATGTGTGTCAACCACCAGGCTTTGAGGATAATAAGCACCCAGAATGGGTATATAAGCTTGATAAAGCTCTTTATGGGTTGAAACAAGCACCTAGAGCTTGGTATGAGACCTTATCAAACTTTCTTCTACAGAATAATTTCACTAGAGGCTCCATAGATAAAACTTTATTTATTAAGAAGGTGGATCAGCATAAGCTACTTGTTCAAATTTATGTTGATGATATTATATTTGCATCCTCTGATCCCCAATTGTGTGAGGATTTCCAAACCTTAATGCAACAGAAGTTTGAAATGAGTGCAATGGGAGAATTACAGTTCTTTCTAGGTTTGCAAATCAAACAAAAAGCTGATGGAATTTTCATTCATCAGTCTAAATACACAAAAGATCTTTTGAATAAGTTTGATTTACACAACTGTAAATCTTGTTCTACTCCCATGTGCAACACCACACAATTGGATGTTGATCAGAAAGGTAAAGGTGTTGATGAAACCCTTTACAGATGTATGATTGGTTCCTTGATGTATTTAACAGCTTCTAGACCAGATATTATGTTTGCTACATGTGTTTGTGCTAGATTTCAGGCTGCACCTAAGGAGTCTCATCTGATTGCAGTCAAGAGGATCTTTAGATATCTGCAAGGCACACAATCTCTAGGCTATGGTATTCCACTGGACATTCTTGCAAATTAGTTGCTTTCTCTGATAGTGACTATGCAGGATGTAAGTTGACCAGGAAATCAACTTCTGGTGGATGCCAATTCCTAGGAAACTGTTTGATTTCTTGGCAGAGTAAGAAACAAACATCTGTTGCTACATCCACTGCTGAAGCCGAGTACATTGCTGCTGCAAGTTGTACATCCCAAATACTCTGGCTTCAGAATCAACTTTTGGATTATGGCATTACAGAGACTAAGACTCCATTATTAATGGATAGTGCTTCAGCTCTTTGCATTGTCAAAAATCCTGTCCAGCACTCTAGGACCAAACATATAGAAATTAGACATCATTTTATAAGAGATTGTTTTGAAAAGGGTCTAATTAATCCTATGTTTGTGCCTAGTGCTGATGAGCTTGCAGACATTTTTACTAAGCCTTTGGATAGTTCAACTTTCCACAACCTGGTGTTAAGGCTTGGTATGCTGCAGCTAGAATAAGTGACAACTACTGATGATCTCAGTAATTACTGATGATCATTGGTAACCATGTCACATATAAGTACTGATGAGTTATTTTACCCTCAGTAGTTTTTATAACTACTGAAGGCTAAATGCTTTAAGTACTGTACTTTCTGTTCTACACTACTGATATAGTTACAACTACTGAAATCAGTAGAAACAGATAAGTACTGATGTCCTATGAAACTACTGAAAACAGCTAAAAGCTGCTGAGTAAGTGTTGAGGACAGTATGAAACAGCTGAAAGGCTATGAATTGACGACAACTACTGATGAGTACTCTCTCTTCAGTAGTTCACAAACTGCTGTTTCTTTATAAACAACTGAAGCAATACCATGTCTTCAGTAGTTTCACAACTACTGATGACTAACACCAAGTCTTCAGTTGTTTACAACAACTGATGGCAAAACCACGGTCTTCAGTAGTTTCACAACTACTGATGACTAATACCAAGTCCTCAGTTGTTTCAACATCTGAAGTCCAACTTGTCTTCAGTAGTTTTTAAAACTACTGATGCCTAAATCAGAGACTTCAGTTGTTTCAACGTCTGATAGTAAACACCATGTCTTCAGTTGTTTTATAACTGCTGACCACACCAATACCATCAGTCGTTTCAAACGTCTGAAAGTTAATACCACGTCATCAGTAGCTTCAAATACTGATGACTAACACCCAAACCTTCAGTCGTTTCATAACCCGTACCCTATATATACCTGATCCCTCTTTCAGAGTCTTTCATTCTTTCCGACCTAACTTTTCAAAAGCTCTGAAAACCTTTCACCTTCATTAATGGCGACCATGCAACTCAAACCTCGACACAACTGTGTCGCGTACCTTACAAAATCGCCCTTCTGGACCAAATTTGAAAATGCTATAGATCTTATGGTCCAATCCCCACTAAAAACGGCTTTCCTTTTAAATCCAATCATTTATGCCGATTCGCTACGTCAGTTCTGGATGAATGCGACCGTTACTGGAGAATCTATCCATTCATCTATCAACTCGCATAAGGTGGTCATCTCTACTGCTACCATCCGCCAAATATTACTGTTAGATGATGCGGCCTACCCTGTTGGATATCCTAAGCGCCAACTTGATCTTTCCTTTGACAACATGGATATAAGGGTGATCTTAGTGCTTCAACAATCCTGAAGAAACATTTTCCAGATGCTGAACGATTATTATTTCATATGGTAAATGTTTGCCTGGCTCCGAAGACTTCCTCTTGGGATCAACTGTCTTCCAGATGGCAACAGGTATTGTTCTCTATCCTTGAACAAGAACCACTAAACTTCTCTCTCTGAATAATTTTTCTTGAACTCAAGGATATGGCCACAAAACCACTTTCTAACCGTTGGATACTATATCCTCGGTTTATAATGGCCATAATAGAGAATCAGCTTTCTGCTGAGGGACTAGTTGGTCTGGGAGTCCCTGCTTTGGCTGTATTGCCGGAGGTATACTCCACACACACTGACCAAACTCTCAACAGGCTGCCAAGCTGCGCAAACCCACGCAGCTGGAACCCACAGCCTCCACCTCCAAATCCAAAGTCCCCTCCAAACCCACAAAGAAGAAGCCTAAGAAAGCTCCTCAGGGAATTGAGTCCCCTGTGGATGCTCCTGCAGCACCAACGCAGGTTATCTCTGCTGGAAATAACCCCCCAGTAGAGACTGTGACTCCACCCACTGAAGCCGCTCAGGTTTCCTCTCAAAAGGAACCTGAAGCAACCACTCACAGGGAAGCCACAATGCTGGGATCCTCCTCACTTGAGGGGATTACCATTGAAGAGCACCACCTGTCCCGGGTGCACACTGCTTCCACACCCTCTCCTGATGCAACCGCCCCTCAAAGCCCTACTATCATTGTTGCAAAAGTGCTGACGCAGTTGCATTCCTCACCCCCCACCCAGACACCAATTACTACTGGGATAACCTCAACACCTGAGGGGGAGGATCAAAATGCTTCTGTCAACCCACAGCACAGGGGTTATCATGTTCCATCTTCTAGTGTAGATAAGGAGGTGCGAACTACTGGTGAGGCTGCCACTGCTTCTGACTCAGCAAATGACCAGGATGCAGCTGGTAACATCTCTAAGTCCTCACCAGTGGCAACAGCTGATGAAGGACATAGTCCTGAGGCTGGAAGTCCCCAGAACCGAGAACAAGGGGCACATGCTACAATTGATCTACACTCAAGGCATGTTCATCTGACTTTGTCAGGAGGTCAGGTGATTCAGTCACAACTGATGATGACCTGAGCTTCTTCTTTGATGTAGTTGCTCAAAACACCATTCTAGAGGATGAGGTTAGCAGACTCAAAGAGCTGCTGGCCAAGATGTCTCAGGATGCAAGTCCATCTGCCACCACAATACACCCACAGATGGCACCTTCTTCTGAAGGTCCCCTACACACTGCCAGTATATACCTCCAAGCCACCAGCCTCTGCTTTCAGCACTGATTCTCAGGAACAGAACCACCTGATCAATCAGTTGCTACCCTTCAAAATTCCCTACCTCTCATCACTCCATGATCACAGATATAGTGATCAAAGCCATTGATGAGAGGCTTCCTACAATAATACAACCCTTGGTGGAGGAGTTGGTGACTAAATCTCTTTCTACTGCTCAAACCCTTGCATCCAATGCAACCAAAAGGGAGAGTCAGTTAGTTAAAGGAAAAAGGAAGAGGATAGATGAGAAGGCGAAAGAATCTGAGGTTGTAAATGAGAAGGAGAAGGAGAATGTGAAGGGAGCTGAAGTGAATGAAAGTCAAAAAGACTTTCATGTCACATATCAAAAGAGAAGAGAGTCTGAGAAGGAGAAGGAGCTGAAGGATATGGTGAAAGAAGCTGACGCCAACCATAACCGTTCAATGGATAAAATCATTGAGCAGTTGTATAGGCAGGTTTTGACATCAAACAACTAGACTCCGAGATCAGAAGGATGGAAACAGAGGAGATCAATTCCAGATGGCTAGCTATGATGCCTTAGAAAGGGAAAGGCTGGAATAATGATCAGATTTATAGCTAAATACCTGGGAAGATCTCTAATGGAAATAAGGGCCTGGACCAGGGACAACATCTTGGCAATAACCACCAAGATTTGTTCGTCTGAAGATACTCCAAAGGTCTAGTGATTGAGGTATTGAATGAAGCTGGGGTTGGGAATCGAAAAGAACTGACAAAATTTACCAAAGCCTCCCTCACAGCCAAAATGCTAAAACAGTCTGAAAAGCAATCCTCAAAATCACTATCTCCACAACCCACTAAAACAACTCCTTTACCCTCTAAACCAACCATCCAACCCACAAAACCAAATCCTTTACCTCAAAACCCTTGCCAGTGATGTACCTAGTCAAAAGAAAAGAAAGGTACTGAGGCTTGATGAAGATGAAGAGGAGGATGAAGACAGACTGCCACTCTCTGCAGTCATTACTTTGCCTAAGGCTAAACCAATGTCCATCACTCCTGCTTCTCAAATGCATGATGTAATGATAAAGATTGAAGAGGAACAGATGCAAAAACATGATGAGGAAATGCTGAAAAGCATTGACAAAGCATATGCTACATCCTCTTCAATGATCAGCATGAAGAAAGAAGTATTAAGATTGTACACCCTTGCCAATACCTTTCAATATCAAGGGAAAGAGTAAGGATATGGCCTGATCCTAGGGTGGCACACCGGATTGTCAAGAAAGAAATTCCTTCAAGATACAAGAGCCAAGTGAAGAGAGTTGTCGACGAAGACATCACTGTGGTGCTTGTAGTGTCCCCCTGGAAATTGTTGAAGAGTTCAAGAAAGCCTATGAAGCCAAACAACCACCTCAAAAGATGTTAGAGAACAAAATTATAAAGAGGGATTGGTTTACAAACGACTTGAAAACTTCAAACAAGAAGAGCTCAACCTGCTCTTAGAAGGAACTCATCCAGATGAGTTTGCTTATAGACAAATAACACGGTTGAGCTCAAAAATGGAAAACAGGCCAAGTACATATCTGAAGTGTATGGCCGAGAGGGATTATTTGATGGTGTGCCCGAGGTGCTACAATGGATGAGCAAATCATGTTTTTAAGGGCTTACACCCCGGAATCATATAGGCTGATACACGGGAAGTAGATCTCATGGTGGGGTAACAGCTCGTGTCCAAGTCCCCAATACAGAGCTCCCAACCATCTCATGCCAAACAGATCATCAGAGACTTCTTCCCAGGCCGGTGCTGAAAAAGGGTCACTTCTCATCTGATCAAGAGGATTAAGAGACCAATCTATCTGCCAAAATAAGTGGGACTCGTCATAACTTAGAGGTTTTGGCTGCATTGGTTCAGGGGGAGTTTGTTGGACCAAAAACCAATGAGCCTGATCAGAGAACCTCTAAGTCCCACAAAACATCACAACAGCTGAAGAAGACCTGATCAGCTGTTCTACAAGTCTGAAGAATACAACTGCTGAAGTACGTCTGAAGTACTGAAGACAAAGACTGAGACAACAGCTGAAGATCTAAAGTCTGAAGACTTCAACAAGTACTGAAGACAAAGACTGAAGATCAACAGCTGAAAGACAAAGTCTGATGTTCAAGTACTGAAGACATCAGCTGATGTTAACAGCTGATGACAACAGCTGAAGAGGGCTTCTTCAGTTGTTGTGATGATTTTTTCTTCTTCAGTAGTTTTCTTTTGTTTTCAGTAGTTTGTTTATTTTTCTTTTCAGTACTTGTAAACAACTGAAGAGGTTGTTCTTCAGTTGTTGTAATTTCAGTAGTTTTATGTTTTTCAGTAGTTGTAAATGAGATGTTTAACACTTAGGAACATTTGTAAGAAGATGTCAGTTGTTGACATCTTCAGTAGTTGTTAAACATCAGTAGTTATAAAACGGTTACATGTCACTTTCAAGTGACATCAGCCTACGTCATTCTTTTCTTTATAAGGAAAGATGACTCACCTGTAATCGTGCCTTTGAGGCCGACAATCCTAATGCAATATTCCTTTTGTCGGATATTTCTCTCTTTATAACAAAATTCTTTTATCGTTTTATATCAATTGTTCTTGTTGAATTGTCTAATTCTGAGCTATTCCGCTGCTATATCTGTTCAATCGATTAAACCAAGGGCTGAGATCCTAACATATGCTATAGCATCCAGGTGTAACACTTAGATCATCATACAATCAAGTATCATACAAGTCATACGAATCTAGAACATTAACATATTCACTAGTTATAACACAACTAACATGTCACATAAAGATCAAACCACTCACTACATGCCATGTGAAGTCACTCACGACTTCACATCCTAAACCCTGCCAATCCTACTAAGTAGGGGCCTCAGATTCGCACGCGTGTATGATGATCATAACCATAATCATTAACCATATGCATTGCATCACAACAATCAATCACCAATCCCAAACATGATGTCCTACTACTAATCAACATCCAAATCATACATGATCATAAATGTCCAAATATCATTCATGATTACCCTGGCATCACATACAACCAAATTACCATGTTCTACCACATTAGAATCTATTCATGATCATACTAACATGTTCCTAACATCCCAACATGCTCAAGCTATCATTTTTCAGACTTTAGGTAATAAAGTTTCTCTTTGGAAAGTACATCCCAACATCTATCAGCCATCCAACGTATTCATGAATTCATCATAATTATACCATCTCAAGCTCATAACAATATCTAGACATGATCAACATTATCTAATCACCATAATCTAACAATCTTCATAAACAAAAGTTTCTACTTTTGGCAAGCTATGAACCAACAACATCCATTCAAAGATTTCTAGCATTCATAACAACAATCTAGCATCTAATCATCATCATGAACACATCCATAACATCAATACATCACTAGATCATCATTACATGCAAAATAAAGTTACTATATTAGTAACCTATGAACACCAACTTCAATTCACCAATTTCTTGCAAAATCAAGTATCCTAACATTCATACAACCTACTAATCATCATACATCATCAAACAATCATCCATCATGCATAATCATAGCATTTCGAACTAGGGATTGGTTCATACACAAAGTTCATGATCGATCCACTAAAACATAGAATTCATGCATAATCGACGTTACTAACATGTATTCAATCTAACTAACATACTAACATCATCACCCCAACATCAATTTCGACCCCATGAAGGCCAATTCACGATTAGGGTTCGGCCCTAAACAAAACTCACAAAAAGATTTTTGCCGGGTGTGATGAACACTAAAAGTGATAAATGAACTGTACATCTCAGTACTTTTTTGTTAATTAGAAGTTTGTTTTTATTAATTCTTATAAGACCTATTTATGCTATTTATGTAACTTGGTGGACTATTTATGTATAATCCTTATTTATTTAAAGTTTCTAAGTTATTTAAACAATATAATAATAATAATAATAATAATAATAATAATAATAATAATAATAATATAATAAATTGGTAATAATAATAGAATAATAATAACAATAATAATGTTATAATAATAAAAATAAAATTGTAGTAGTTACTAAACTTAACAATGTTTAAAACTTTAAGTAGTTAAAGATTAGGGGGTCTTAATGTCAATTTATAAACTTTAAATGAAGTTTCAACATAAAATAAAAGAAACTAAATTTGAGGGACCAAATGTGTAATAATTAAAACCCAAACCCCCTCCCATTTGTCACCCCCGCTTTTCTGGCAACCTCGCCGGCCGGACTCCGCAAATCGGCGAGGTTCCAAAACCCGCAAAACTCATCCGTTTATTTCCAAATTATACCAATCGCTTCGTGAACACAATCGAACCTCGTTATGAACTTTTAATGGTTTAAATGTCGGTTATAAACCAATCGAATGATAACCGAAACGTCTTTACCATTAAAAATTAATAATAACCAAATTAAATGATTCATTATCGAACGTCTAAGTAGTCTAAAGCTTCTATAATTCCAATTGCACCTGAATCAAAACACAAACAACGAATTTCATCACTACCTCATCGTGACATGCAACTTAATCGAACAGCACCCTCTGGAGTTCAAAAATCGAAATTGATAGAGGGCTTTAGTCAAAATAATCATTCGAAGCTATCTGCAAAGTTAATTCGATTTCCATTGAGGATTGCTCTCCATTGGGTACTACGACCGAGACTTGTTCTTCGATTAGGATGCCTTCAATTCGAACCTATTCGGGTAAGTTACATACATGGATATGCCGATTAAGCATGGGAATCAAAGCCCCATGGTTATTTGGTTATCATCATCGTTTAGATGATCATTTGGTTCGAATCTAAACTAGGGTTCTTGAGGTTGGGGAACTTTCTTTAATGGGTTATAATATGTAGAAACCAGTACATAACGCGGCTGAGAGCCTAGTTCACTGGTTAAGGCATTGTTTCCCATACATAGGTCACGGGTTCGAACGGGCACCTCATGTAATTTTTGAAAGCCTTTTTGCCCTAAATTAGTTATAGAAAATTTATAAAATTATAAAAATGACTTGTTAAACCCAAAATATTTTTAAAGTCATCTAAAATATTTTTAAAAATTATTCTTGGAAAACATTTTGATATTTAATATAAAATTATTCACAAAAATGTTATAATTAAATATTTATAAAAAATTAGAGTATCTAATACTTAAAGGTATAAATTAAATTGACCTTATGTTTAAGGATAATCCTGATAATTATAGAATTTAAATATAATTTTTATAAAAAAAATCACAAGTATTACAAATGATCAATTCCTAAAAAATAAATTTTATAAAATTTCATAAATGGTTATTTTATAAGAATTATTTAACTATAAAAAAATCCCCAAAATTCTAATACCTAGTTTACGTTAACTCGTAATCTTATATTACCTAAATCTTGTAATATTTATATATTTAGGTGCCTTGTGACTTTATCTTGGAACGACATATATTATTCTACTGATCTTCATTATAACTTATTTGAGATGTAGTTTCCTTGCTCTGTTGGACCAAAAGAACCAATAAGCCGGATCAGAAAAACCTTAAGTCCCACAGACGTCACACAACTGCTGAAGTCCACACAGCTGAAGACAAGTGCTGAAGACAAAGTCTGAACACAGTGCTGAAGACAAAGTCTGAAGACAAGTGCTGAAGACAAAGTCTGAAGACAAGTGCTGAAGACAAAGTCTGAAACACAAGTGCTAAAGACAAAGTCTGAAGACAAGTGCTGAAGACAAAGTCTGAACACAAGTGCTGAAGACAAAGTCTGAAGACACAAGTGCTGAAGACCAAGTATCAGACGTTGTCACAACAGCTGAAGAGGTCTTCTTCAGTAGTTGTGACGGTTTTCTTTCAGTAGTTTTATGTTTTTGTTTTCAGTAGTTTTGTAAAACGACTGAGAACTTGTTCTTCAGTCGTTGTAGTTTCAGTAGTTTCGTATAAGTAGTTTTATGTATTATACTTAGCACTCTGATATGTCTCAGTAGTTGTGAACATTTCAGTAGTTTGTAAGTTTTAGTTATTTTTGTAACAAATCTGCCAGATGTCACTATCCGTGATATCAGCAGTGATTGCACTCTATATAAGGAGTGTCAACCCATTGTAATCGGTGAATGATTGAGCAGAAACATTTGATATATTGAAACATTCTTTTCACAGAAATATATTCTCTCTTTACAACCGTATTTGTTCTTAATGCATACGAATATCAAATTCTTGCTATAATTTGTCTAATTCTTGTTCTATTCCGCGCGTTACACTCTAATCCATCAAACTTGAGATCTTTGATCTGTCAAATGGTATCAGAGCAAGGTTAATCATTGATCGATCTAATAATTGATCATTGAAACTGCTATCCAAGATCCAAGTTTGATTGAATTAGCATTTGCAAGAAACGGTTATAGAGATTGAATTTTTTGTGTTTTTGGTCATTCATCCTGAGATTTATTCTTGGTTTTCATTGAGTCTGTTATGGTCTGTGTAAAATCTTTTAAAAGCTTGAATTAAATGTATTTGGACCTAAAATGACTACTCCTTCCAATGATCCTCACAATACTGGTTCCTCAACCAAGCCTCCGATGCTGGGTAGGAATGAGTATAACATATGGCAACGACCAATGCTCCATCACCTGTCTGTTAACAGCTCAGGTTGTTGGACATCAGTGGTACATGGTCCACACAAGCCTATGGTGAATAACCCGGAAACCAATCAAATGGTTCCGAAGAGGAGGGAGCAATACTCAGATGAGGATAAGAAATTGTTTGAGATGATGCAAAAGCCCATGGAATTCTGGCCATGGCTCTGCCAATGAAATCTATTCTGGGCTAATGCATTATGAAACTGCCCATGACCTCTGGAATGCCTTGAAAGAACAATTTGGAGGAACAGATGAGGTCTTGGCAAATAATAGAGAAATCCTTGCCCAACAATATGAGACATTCTCTCATAGGAAGGGTGAGACACTGACTCAACAGTTTGAGCGGTTCTCTTGTTTGATCTCTGAATAAAAATGGTAAACATGAGTACACAAATAGCCAGATGAATAACAGATTTCTCAGATCACTACCTGAGAGATGGGACACATATACTATTGTCCTATGCTCCAGTGCAAATTTGGACAAACTATCTCTCACCCAACTCCATGGGAAATTGCTCATATTTGAGAGAGAGATAGAACAGAAACGAAAACTGTCATCATCTGGAAAGCTCACTGATAATTTTGTACCAGGAAACACTGCCTTGGTAAGTCATGAGTCAGAGTATGCTGGATCAGAATGCAACTATGATGAGCATATTGATTTCACCTCAAACAATTCTAATCATGCCTTTGTGAGTGTTGATTGTCATCCTGGTAATAATAGTGACAATCTATGCTTTATCATGGATGATTTGAAGGGCATTGCTGATGATGATCTAGAAGAGATGGATATTTTGAGCCAAATGGCCTTGATCAATATCAGATCTCAGAAATTCTACAAGAGAACTGGCAGGAAATTTCCTGGACTCTCTGACAAAACCAAAGTCAGTTTTGACAAGAGCAAGTTGAAGTGTCACAAATGCCATAGGCTTGGACACTTTGCAAGAGAGTGTAGATCAACTGGATCTAACTCTTCTGCACCCTTTTGACTTTTCAAATAACAATTCACAATCAAAAGGGCAACATTCTGCCGGTTCTAGTCATTCATCACACCCTCATTTCCTGCATATTTTGTTCCTCAGGGTCAAATGCCATATCCTTATCCCTGCTATTATATGCCACAGTCAAATCAAGTTCAAGCTCCTATAGTACCACAACCTCATGCACTACCAGAACTCAACCATCTTCATCTCAATCACAACCTCATCACAGCTTCTTCACACCTGGAGTCGTTGACTGGAGTAGCTTACCTGATAACTTGTCTGGTCACACTGAGTAATACTATGCTGGTGCTAGTCACATGGTGGTGAACACCCTTTTGGAAATCTTGCTCTCATGGCCCTGGAGTCTACTGAGGGTTCCTGTTCAAATGCATCATCTTCACAGGTAACTCAGGTATCTTCAGAGGCTAAAGCCAAGTTATGTTCTGAATCATGCATAGCTGCCTTTGTCTCTATTAGAGAGGCAAATGTAGCATAATAAATCAAAAACTTGAGCTTGAGAAAATCATTTTCAAAAGAAAAGCTGAGTATGAGTCTGCTCTTAACAGTAAAAGTGATGAGATTTATAAGCTTAAATGCCAATTAAATGATGAAAAGGCCAAGCTAGAGGTTATTCTGGAAGACCACAGGAGTCTCAAAGAAAAACTTGCAGTGACCCAAGTTGAGTGTGAACGCTGGGTCTCATCATGCAAGGGATTTGAAATGCTTCTTAGCAAGCAAACTGCTTCAAATGTGAAGTTTGGCATTGGTTACAAACATACTGCTCCACCAACAGACTTTACTCCTAACTCCATAGTTAAGTCTGAAAGTGAAAGCAATCTCAAACCACATATCGTGTGAGTCATTCTCCAATGATAATCTAAGATCAGAGAATGAAACCAGTGTTAAGATCTCAACAAATAAATTGACTGATGGTCTAACTACTGAGACTCATATGAAGCTGAGTACTTCAGATGTTGTTCCTCAATGTACCTCAAGTACTGAAAGAGACCCAACATCTGAAAAGCATTTCAAATCAGTTGAAATACAAGGACTAACAACTGCTGAGGAATCCATCAAACAGTCTATTAGGACGGATGGAAAACAGTTGAATTACCAGTCTTCAGCTGTTACAAATCCTTTAGTACCTAGTACTGATAGGAGGAAAGTACTGAAGATCACACCTTCAGTAGTTTCCACTTCAGCAGTAAAGATGTCCAAGATGAAGAATAAACCATGTGAAATTTGTGGTAAATTCAATCATCTATCTGATGAATGTTGGTACAAAAAGGGTTTAAAGCTCCAAAGGGATGAGCTCATTAAACTAGAAATAAATAAAATGAAAACTGAGTTTGAGACCAAGTTTGTACCATAATCATCTCAACCTGATAAACCCAAGGCCTTACCCAAATCCACTAAGAAGGATGCGGTTTATCAGAAGACAACTGATATTGTTCCTCATGATAAACATAAGACTAAGTCTGTGAAGTCTAAGAGGAGGAAATGGTGGGTCACAGGAACTCATCAAAAACAAGCTCTGGAGTGTCAAATGAACTGAAAGCTCGAGCTTCAAATCAGACACAGCTTGTTATGATGGTTCAGCATCTGTTGGGGAGAGTTAATCAACTTGAAACCCATGTGATCAAACCACTGGAGAGGAATTCCAGGCCCAAATCCATTTCAGCACCATCTCCATCTTCATCAGCTGTAATCATAAGAAACCAGCTATGGTTAAATCTGTTGATAAAGTAAGTCCCAAAACCAAAAAGGTTTGGGTCTCCAAAGCTAACTAGTTTCTTATGATTGTGCAGGGTTCTTCAGCATGCCAAAGAAGCATCTGGTATGTGGACAGTGGAGGATCCATGCACATGACTGGGAGCGCTCTCTTCTTCATGATTACTCTCAGGGAAAGAAGGGATTTGTCTCATTTGGAAATGATGCTAAAGGTTACATCATGGAAAGGGATTTGTGTCTAATGGAGATATTAGATTGATGATGTCAACCATGTGGAGAATCTCAAATACAATCTGTTGAGTGTCAGTCAGATGTGTGACAAAGGACATGTTGCTCTTTTCATAAGCCAGAACTGTAGGATTCTGTCTCCAAGGTTCTGAGCTGATTGACAAAGTACTGGATGAATACTCTCCTAAAGGCTAACAGGATAGGAAGAGTATATGCCTTGGATCTGTCAAAGAAATTGATTTGAGAGGCCATCCATGCTTGTTCTCCAAGGCCTCTCTCCAAGAATCTAAACTGTGGCATAGAAGGCTGGGTCATGTTAATCTCAAAAACATGAATCAGCTGATCCACAAGAGTTTAGTGAGAGGTCTTCCAATAAAGGAGTTCAATTGTGATGAAATCTGCACTGCATGCTTAAAAGGGAAACAACATAAAGTTTCATTCCCAACCATAGAAGAGTCCAAGTCTAATGCCTGCTTACAACTACTGCACATGGATCTTTTTGGTCCTGTGAAGGTAATGAGTATGGAAAAGAAGAAATACTGTCTGGTAATTGTGGATGATTACTCTAGATATGTATGGACCTCTTCTTGCATTCAAAGGATGAGGCTGCTCAGTCCATTATGAACTTTGTGTTACACGTTGAGAAGCAGTATTCCCTACAAGTTAAGTGTGTGAGGAGTGGCAATGGTACTGAATTCAGAAACCACACTCTGATGAGTTTTACTTGTCAAAGGGAATCAAGAGGCAGTATAGCATCCCAAGGACTCCAGAGCAAAATGGAGTAGTGGAGAGAAAGAACAGGACCCTCATTGAAGCTGCAAGGTCCATGTTGGCTGATTCTGGTCTGCCACTGACCTTTGGGCTGAAGCTGTCAATACAGCCTGCTATGTACAGAATAGAGCCTTAGTAAATCAGAGGTTGATGAAAACTCCTTATGAAGTTTTACATCATTTAGCCCCTTTGATTTCATTCTTTAGAGCATTTGGGTGTCCCTGTTACATTCTCAACACAAAGGATCAACTCCAAAAGTTTGATTCTAAGGTGGATGCAGGGTATTTTGTTGGGTATTCATCCACTTGCAAGGCTTATAGAGTATTCAACTGTCGGACAAAGATAGTTGAAGAAACCTTGCTGTGAAGTTCAATGAATCCCCTAAGGATACAATTCCACAAAACCCTGTGGAGTTGTTTGATCTGGACATACTGCAATATGTTCCTTATCAACCACCTGCTGTTGCAGATCATATGAAACCATCATCTTCTGTAGCTAGTCATCCATCTGGTGTTACTGATGATGATGATGATATCAGTAATCACCTTTTCAAGTTTAGTGATCAACTGCCTGATTCAGCTAGACCTGACGTTCCTGTAGCTTCAGT
This sequence comes from Flaveria trinervia, assembly GCA_025506515.1. Classification (NCBI taxonomy): domain Eukaryota; kingdom Viridiplantae; phylum Streptophyta; class Magnoliopsida; order Asterales; family Asteraceae; genus Flaveria; species Flaveria trinervia. The sequence goes on along the minus strand of CM046452.1, from coordinate 89,361,283 downwards.
AGCACAATCCACAACAAATTGATGAGATTTCTACAACTTCAACTTCCTTTGAATTACCATCTACTGATTGGTTTCAAGGAAATGCTGCACCATCACCATCTGTTGCTGCTGAGCCTGCTACAAACACTTGCACAGATCTTATTGTGTACCAAGATCTGAAGAATCACCCTATGTCTCAAATCATTGGTGATATCAATGCTGGCGTTTCAACAAGAAGTCAATTGTCAAATTTCTGCCTATGCTCTCTTCATTAGTCAGCAAGAGCCAAAGAACTATCACATGCTTTAAGGGACAATGGATGGGTTGAAGCCATACAGCTTGAGCTTCTTCAGTTCAAGAAACAGCAAGTGTGGGAACTGGTTCCTCTACCTCCAGGTAAGTGTGCAATAGGCACTAAATGGGTGTTTAGGAACAAAACTGATGAAAATGGGCTTATTGTTAAGAACAAGGCCAGACTGGTTGTACAGGGGTTTTCACAAGAGGAAGGTATTGATTATAATGAAACCTTTCCCCTGTAGCCAGACTGGAAGCAATTCGATTGTTTTTAGCTTATGCTGCTTATCACAACCTTAAAGTTTTCAAATGGATGTCAAAAGTGCATTTTGTATGGGAAAATTAAAGAAGAGGTTTATGTATGTCAACCACCAGGTTTGAGGACAATAAACATCCTAATTGGTGTATAAGCTTGATAAGGCTCTCTATGGGTTGAAACAAGCTCCTAGAGCCTGGTATGAGACATTATCAAACTTTCTTCTGGAAAATAATTTCACTAGAGGCTCCATAGATAAGACTTTATTCATTAAGAAAGCTGGGCAGCATAATCTACTTGTTCAAATTTATGTAGATGATATATTTTTGCATCCTCTGATCCACAGTTGTGTGATGCCTTTACAAAGTTGATGCAACAGAAGTTTGAAATGAGTGCCATGGGAGAACTACAGTTCTTTCTGGGTTTGCAAATCAAACAAAAGGCTGATGGAATTTTCATTCATCAGTCCAAATACACAAAAGATTTTGGAAAAGTTTGATTTACAAAACTGTAAGCCCTGTTCTACTCCCATGTGCAAACACCACACAACTGGATACAGATCAGAAAGGTAAAGTGGTTGATGAAACACTTTACAGATGTATGATTGGGTCCTTGATGTACTTAACAGCTTCTAGACCAGATATTATGTTTGCTACATGTGTTTGTGCTAGATTTCAGGCTGCACCTAAGGAGTCTCATTTGATTGCAGTCAAGAGGATCTTAGATATTTGCAAGGCACTCCATCTCTAGGTTATGGTATTACTAGACATTTGGTAAACTTAGTTGCTTTTTGGACAGTGACTATGCAGGGTGTAAGTTGACAAGAAAGTCCAATTATGGAGGAGGCCAATTCTTACTTCAGCTTTTTGCATTGTCAAGAATCCTGTCCAGCACTCTAGGACTAACATATTGAAATCAGACACCATTTTATAAAGATTGTTTTGAAAAAGGTCTGATTGATCCAAAATTGTTCCTAGTGCTGATGAGCTTGCAGACATTTTCACTAAGCCCTTGGATAGCACAACTTTCCAAAACCTAGTGTTAAGGCTTGGTATGCTGCAGCTAGAATAAGTGACAGATACTAGTGATCTCAGCTCATAAGTACTGATGATCATTAGTTTATTATTGTCATATATAAGTACTGAAGTTATCTCCCCAGAAGTTTTTAAAAAAAACTACTAAAGATTAACTTCTCAGTACTCAAGTACTTATTTGTTGAAACAGCTGATGTGTTACAACAGCTGATGTAGTCACAACAGCTGTTGTAGCCACAACTACTGATGTCAGAAATGCAGAATAGTACTGATGACCAATGAAACGTCTGAAACTCAGATCTAAGTCTGATGAGTAGAGTGGAGGTCAGACTGAAACAGCTGAAAAGCAATGAATTGACGACAACTACTGATGAGCCTTTTTCTTCAGTAGTTTCCCAACTGCTGTTTCCTTCTAAACAACTGAAGCAATACCATGTCTTCAGTAGTTTTACAACTACTGATGATTAACACCAAGTCTTCAGTTGTTTACAACAACTGATGGTAAAACCAAAGTCTTCAGTAGTTTCACAACTACTGATGACTAGTACCATGTCCTCAGTTGTTTCACCACCTGAAGTCAAAACTGTCTTCAGTAGTTTTATAACTACTGATGACTAAATCTTCAGTAGTTTTATAACTACTGATGACTAAATCTTCAGTAGTTTTATAACTACCGATGACTAAATCAGAGACTTCAGCTGTTTCAACGTCTGACGGTTAAAACCAAGTCTTCAGTTGTTTTATAACAACTGCTGATCACACCAATACGGTCAGTCATTTCAAACCTCTGAAAGTTAATACCACGTCATCAGTAGTTTCAACAACTGCTGACTAACACCAAAACCTTTAGTTGTTTGCTAACCCTACCCTTTAAATACCTTATCCCACCTTCAGAGTTTTTACTTTCTTTTCTTCTCAATCCTAACGTTCAAAAAACTCTGTAACCTCTCTTCATCAATGGCGACCATGCAACTAAAACCTCGACACAACTGTGTCGCACATCTCACAAAATCGCCATACTGGACCAAGTTTCACAACGCCATTGATTTAATGGTTCAGTCACCTTACAAAACGGCTTTTCTGTTAAATCCCACCATATATGCCGAATCTCTTAACCAATTCTGGACAAATGTCACTCTTGTCTCTGAGGAGAATGACACAGAGTCTCTTCAATCGTTTGTCCATTGTCAAAAAGTGGTTATTACTCCAGACATTCTTCGCCAAACCCTCAATCTGGATGATGCCACTTTCCCAACTGGTTATCCAAAGGGCACAATAGATCAATCATTTGCCCAGCATGGATACCAGGGTGACCTGAGTGCATCTACCATATTGAAGAAACATTTCCAGGATGCCGAACGTCTCATCTTTCACCTAGTAAATGTCTGCCTTGCCCCCAAGACTTCATCATGGGATCAAATGTCCACACGGTGGCAAGAGGTAATGTACTCCATCCTTGAGCAACAACCTTTAAATTTTTCTGAAATACTATTTTTAGAGCTCAAGGATATGGCCAAAAAAACCACTTGCTAACCGTTGGATATTATATCCTCGGTTCATAATGGCCATAATTGAAAACCAGCTTCAAGCTGAGGGACTTGTTGGCCTGGGAGTCCCTGCTACGGCTGTATTGCCTGAAGTATACTCCGGCACAACTCTAACCAATCACTAAAATTGGCTGCCAAGCTGCACCAACCCACGCAGCTGGAACCCACAGCCACCACCTCCAAATCCAAAGTCCCCACCAAACCCACTAAAAAGAAGACAAAAAAGGCTACTCAGGGAAATGAGTCCCCTGAGGATGCCCTGCACCACAAAAGCAGGCTAGATCCACTGGTTATAGCCCCCTAGTGGATACAAGGACTTCACCAGCCACAGCCGCTCAGGATTCCTCTCAAAAGGAGCCTGCAACAACCAAAGAAGGGGTACCCACTAATCTGGGATCTTCCTCATTTGAGGAGATTGCCATTGAAGAGCACCATTCCCCAGGTGCATACTGCTTTTACCCATCTCCCACTGCAACCGCCCCACAAAGTCCTACTCTCATTATTGCAAACGTGCTGACTCAGCTGCATGCCTCTCCTCCTCCCCAACAAACACCAACAATGGGGAAAACCACAGCAATTGAGGAAGAAGATCAACATGCTTCTGACAGCCCACAGCAAAAGGGTTTAACTGTTCTATCTCCTGGTGTGGATATGGAGACCAGAACATCTGGTGAGGCTGCCACTCTTCTGAATCAGCACATGATCAGACTGAGGCTGGTAACATAGCTCAGACCTCACAGAGGCAACAGATGATGAGGACATTGTCCTAAGGCTGGAAGTCCCCGGTTCCAAGAAAAAGGGGCACATGCTAAAACTGGTCTACACCAGTGCATGTACATCCTGCTACAAGCAGGAGGTCAGGTGATTCAGCATCTGCTGATGATGACCTGGGCTTCTTTTATGATGTTCTGGCCCAAACACAATTCTTGAGGAAGAAGTCAGTAGACTACAAAGACTACTTGACCAATTCTCTCAAAAAGCAAGTCCATCTGCCACCAACATAAACCCACAGATGGCACCTTCACCTGAAGGTCTCCCACACACTCAGCCACTCAAAACTTCCGAGCCACCAGCTTCTATTCTGGCACTGCTTCTCAGGGACAGAACCCCTCTGAGCAAACAGCTGCTATCTTTCAGCAATCCCTACCTCTCATCACCCCAATGATCACAGACATTGTGATCAAAACCATGGATGAGAGGCTTCCCTCAATCATACAACCCCTGGTGGAGGAGATTGTGAGCACAAGGCTTTCTGCTACTCAAACCCTTGCAACCAATGCAACCAAAAAGGGGGAGAGTCAGTCAGTGAAAGCAAAGAGGAAGAGCATAGAGGGGAAGAAAGATAAGGAGACTGAGAAGGAAGAGGAGTTTGTGAAGGGAGCTGACATTGATCAAGTGGGTGAAAGTCACAAAGACTTTCATGTCACATATAAGAAGAGGAAGGTTGAAGGAAAAGAAAAAGAACTCGAACTCGATGAGATGATCAAAATAGGGATGCTACACACAGTAAATCAATGGACTCCATTATTGATCAACTGTATAGAAAGGGGTTCGATACTGCACAGCTTGACTCAAAGATCAGGAGACTTGAAGTTGAAGAAATTAACTCAAGATGGGCAAGTTATGATGCATTAGAAAGAGAAAGACTAGAGATCATGATTAGATTCATTGCAAAATACCTTGGGAGATCATTGATCGGGATTAAGTCATGGACTAGGAACAGTATCTTGGTAATAACCACCAAGATCTGTTCGTCTGAAGCATACACTAAGGGATTGGTGATTGAAGCACTAAATGAGGCAGGTGCTGGGAACAGAAAGGAACTAGCAAAACACTCAAAAGCCTCACTCACTACAAGAATGCTAGAACAACCTGCAAAACCTCCCACTTCAAAATCACCACTACCACAACCCACTAAACCAACTCCTTTACCCTCAAAACCAACAGCCGATGATGCACCCAAGAAGAAGAAGAGAAGGGTGTTGAGGCTAGAAGAAGAAGAAGAAAGGATGATGGGAAGAATAGGCTGCCTCTTCTCAGTCCTAACTTTTCCTAAAGCCAAAACCTATGCCCATCGCTCCCACCTCACAGATGGAAGCTGTGAGAATAAAGATAGAAGAAGAACAACAGCAAAAGCTTCATGATGATGAGATGCTGAAAGCATAGACAAAACTTATACTGCTTCTTCCTCAATAATCAGCATGAAGAAAGAAGCTCTGAGATTGTACACCCTTGCTAACACATTTCAATATCAAAAGGAAAAGTGAGAATATGGCCTGATCCTAGGGTGGCTCACAGAATTGTGAAGAAAGACATTCCTTCGAGATACAAGGGCCAAGTAAAAAGGATCGTAGATGAAGAGATCACAATGGTCCTTGTAGTATCACCTGGGAAATTGTAGAAGATTTCAAGAAGCCTATGAAACTAAATAGCCACCCCAAAAGATGTTAGAGAACAGAGTGATTAAAAAGGGGTTAGTCTACAAGAGGCTTGAGAACTTCAAACAAAATGAGCTCAGTCTGTTACTTGAAGGGACTCACCCAGATGAGTTTGCATACAGACAGATCACAACAGTTGAGCTCAAAAATGGCAAACAGGCTAAGTACATTTCAGAGTTGTATGGCGTGAATGATTGTTTGATGGTGGAGCTGAAAATCTTACCATGGAAGAACAAATTATGTTTCTCAGAGCATACACCAGAGAATCCTACAGGCTTATACATGGGAAGTAGATTTAATGGATAGGACCACAGCCCTGTGTCCAGTTCCCCAAAGTCAGGGCTCCTATCCATACTATGCCAACCAAATTTCAGAAATCTATTCCCAGGCCAGTGCTTAATTGGGTCATCTTCTTAGCTGATCAAGAAGGAAAAAGACCAATCTTACTGCCAACAATAAGTGGGACCTCAATAAAGTTAAGGTTTTGGCTGCATTGGTTCAGGAAGTTTGTTGGACCAAAAGAACCAATGAGCCGGATCAGAAAAACCTTAAGTCCCACAGACATCACAACAACTGCTGAAGTCCACAACAGCTGAAGACAAGTGTTGAAGACAAAGTCTGAACACAAGTGCTGAAGACAAAGTCTGAAGACAAGTGGTGAAGACAAAGTCTGAACACAAGTGCTGAAGACAAAGTCTGAAGACAAGTGCTGAAGACAAAGTCTGAACACAAGTGCTGAAGACAAAGTCTGAAGACAAGTGCCGAAGACAAAGTCTGAAGACAAGTGCCGAAGACAAAGTCTGAAGACAAGTGCTGAAGACAAAGTCTGAAGACAAGTGCTGAAGACAAAGTCTGAAGACAAGTGCTGAAGACAAAGTCTGAACACAAGTGCTGAAGACAAGTGCTGAAGACAAAGTCTGACACAAGTGCTGAAGACCAAGTATCAGACGTTGTCACAACAGCTGAAGAGGTCTTCTTCAGTAGTTGTGACGGTTTTCTTTCAGTAGTTTTATGTTTTTGTTTTCAGTAGTTTTGTAAAACGACTGAAGAACTTGTTCTTCAGTCGTTGTAGTTTCAGTAGTTTCGTATCAGTAGTTTTATGTTTTATACTTGCACTCTGATATAATCTCAGTAGTTGTGAACATTTCAGTTGTTTGTTAAGTTTTAGTTATTTTTTTTGTAACAAATCTGCCAGATGTCACTATCCCGTGATATCAGCAGTGATTGCACTCTATATAAGGAGTGTCAACCCAATTGTAATCTGTGAATGATTGAGCAGAAACATTTGTTATTGAAACATTCCTTTTCACAGAATATATTCTCTCTTTACAACCGTATTTGTTCTTAATGCATACGAATATCAAATTCTTGCTATAATTTGTCTAATTCTTGTTCTATTCCGCTGCGTTACACTCTAATCCATCAAACTTGAGATCTCTGATCCTGTCACCCTCTTTTTACTTTATTTCACACTATTTTGGGGTAAACATGATACTTATACATCATACACTTATAAACGTTTGAGACTTGTAAAACACTTGCAATTCATCTTTATATTTTGTCATGGGTATTTGTGTGTTGTAAGTGATTATATGAGATACATAGTTTTTTACTATCATTAACTATTGCTAGCCTGGCGACGTCTTAGATCTTTGGGTTTGACAAGCCTATTTGTGCTAAAGTCGATGTATTGCCGACTCCCGAGACATATGCTTGTTCATCATGGGAACCAAATACACTTAGCCAATCTTATATACTTGTAATCAAGTCGAGGTTTGGTTGTAACGATATGTGTTCTATAACCTTACCATTATGACCTATGACATGAATGCTACTTGTAACTTTATCATATTATGTATGAAAACCTTGGAAACTCACCAACTATTATAGTTGACCTTTTATTTTTATCATGTTTCAGGAAATCCCTAAGTTAAAGTGGACTTTTGAAGCTTGCAATAAAACTAGGACTTGGACCTAGTTTAATAAATAAAATGTTATGTATGTTTTGATTTATGTTTGAACTTATTTCACGTTTGAGACTTATGTTTGTATTTCCTTTTGAAACTTATAATTTTAATATTTACATTAATTATAGCGTTATGTGGTTGTGAACAATCTTAACCCTCACATCTCGACGTTTTCGTCGTCAAGGTTGGGGTGTGACATATTGGTATCAGAGCCCATAACTATAGGGATTTAGGTTATTAGAAATGGTGACCTAGACTATAGCTTATACATGAACCTTATAGAATAATATTTATATTCTTGGAATTATATATATATTGTTTGCATGCTACATAATGCTATGCCATACTTATATGCAACTTGATGCCTTAGCATAGGTTGCCTTGTAATTGTTTAAACTTTGTTATGTGTCTCCCTAAACTTAACTTTGACTCTTTGACTCTCCCCGAACATGAAATCTCTTAATCTTATTCTCATCAACACATGGAAACTTGCTTATGCTTATGTTTGGATCTTTAGACGTTATGTCAAATCATATAAATCTCATCAAGGTTTTGATTCCATGAACCTAAGAATTTGTGTGACACATAACACCTGTATTCTGGATTTCCTGGCAAAAGGCCCTCGGACTAAGGCAAGCATATCGCATAAATCCTACGGGACTAGTTATGCTTACCTGGGGATTTCTGGGATAAGTGATAAACTATGGTCAACATACACAAATTCCTAAGGCGAATGGGTCAACTTACCTTGACGTGCCAACGTTTCCAAATGGTAATGCGTTACCAAATGAAACCATTCCATGTTCCTTACAACTCTTGCCTTATCCTTGTTGAATTATAATCCTTTTTATTCTTTTCCTCGTACCTAACTCATTTTGCATATTCCAGCATGTCTCGTCATCATGGAAAGCGTGGAAGTTCCGATCGTAAGCTAGCCGCCATGATTGCCCGACAAATGGCTGCTGTCATCCCAACCATGGTTACTGAACTCAATAGCACCTTAATGACCAACTCTAGCAACAACAGTCATGGGGAGAATAGGGCTAACCAAGGGCGCAACAACCAAACTTGCACTTTAGCTCATGTAAACCCACTATTTTTAGTGGCAAGGAAGGAGCCACTGGTCTTCTTGAGTGGTTCGAGAGCATGGAGAACACTTTTGTCAACTGTGAGTGTCTCGAGGCACTCAAAGTTCGTCTATTCTTGGTAAGGGGTATCGGTTCTTCCGGGTCTTGGTGTAAGCTCTAGCACCTGCCCTGTCCTCCTTCCTTTGGCTTCTTCTTCTCTGCCCCAGAGCTCTCTACCCTCGGCTTCTTACAGTCTCTAGCGATATGGCCAGGCTGACCACACCTGAAGCATACGTTCATCCCCATCTACACTCACCAGTATGCTCTCTCCCACATTTGTCACACCTCCTCAGCCCTGATCCAGATGTGACCACACGTCGATCACCCACCTTTGCTACCTTCTTGTTTGGAGTGGTTCTACCACGTCCAAACCGTTTCTCATTCCAGTTTCGACTACCACCATCCTTCCTATCCACCTCAGTCACCACCACCTCTCGCTCATCATATAATCTGCCAGCCAAGTCAACTGCCGACCTGAACATGCTCGGCCGGGCGACAATCATATGCCTACGGATATCCGCCAGCAGCCCCTGGATGTATCTTTTAATCTTCGTGACAATGGTGTCACTTGATCGGGCACCAGCCGCGCCATTTCATTAAATTTGGTGGTGTACTGCTGGCGTGTCATCGTTCCCGCCTCCACTGCAGGAAGTCTCTTTCTACCTTGTCCATCTCTCTGGAGGACAGAATTCCTCGATCACTAGCTTCTTCAGTTCAGGCCATCTCATTCTTCCAATGGCCCTGCTACCCTCGGCTTGGACAACGTTGTCCCACCAGCACAAAGCCGAGTCCACCAAAGAGTGGGTAGCGAACTTCACCTTTTGGTCCTCACGGCACTCACTGATATCAAGGACAACCTCCATCTCCCTCACCCATCGGTGAGCAGCTGCAGCAGTGCCGTTCCCTTCAAAGGTAGGGGGCTTGCATCTCATAAATGCCCATAGTTGCAGCCTCGAGTCGCCTCCGGCGTAGGCTCTTCTTCCTCATCCTCATCATCAGACGGAACCGTCTCAGTCTCGGGCTGTCTTCTTTTTCCTGTAGGTTCGCCCCTTTCCTTTCTCTCTTCTTCTCTAACTGCCTTGATCACTTCGGTCACTACAGATGTAGAATCGTCTGCATGACCTGGTGAACCTCTTCCACCACAGCCTCTTTACTAAGGCTCTCAGATTGGCGCTCTCGTCGCCACCCTCCAGATGAGGGGTCTCTGGTTCTTCATGAACCACTTTCTCTACTCTGGGTCTCCCTACCATGACCTCCACACGAGAGGCCTTTGAAGATCTACCTCCAGCCATCCTCTATAAACACACTATAAGATTCAAACACTAACACGGTCATTCAAGGTAATACTCAGTTTATGTCAAGTATAGCAAGTCCCTAATTACAGTGGCCAGTTCTGATTAGCCACTTACTTTACTCTTCATACCCAAGCATTTCCTATCCTGACTTAATCAGTATCTAAATCTACTATAAGCACATAATCAAATAACATGCGCAAGTAATACCGGTTAACTTTAAGAAAATACATACCTGTTGGCACGTAGCTACTCGGGCTGACATCCCTCCATTTATCCCATTTTCATTTTAAGTTTAGGTTTTAAAAGTGTATTTAACCCAATTCTCTTAAACTTTGACTCTGATACCAACTTGTAAGGCCTCGATCTCGGAAAGCTCACAGTTGGTCATTCATGGCAATTAAAACATTAATCATTACAAATAAACGAGCTTATGCAGCGGAATATGTTTATCAAAAGCCATTCATTTCATTTAAACCCCTGTTGTTGAGCAATACATCATCGTTAACTGATTGCAAAAGATTATTTATATGCATACAAAACAATAGCAACATAGAATACGAATGGATGTCAGTCTTTCCCTGCCGAGTAGCTTCACTCTCGTGCCATCTCAGCAATGATTACCTGCCAACTGAAAATGTATAAAAGTCAGCGTTGCTGAGTGAGCTCTAGTTTTAAAAGTAATAAAATACTTTCTATATGTTGTATAAGAAAATACTCTATTCTGTAAAATACAACTCTGTACTGTATATGCGAGCACGCATCCACTATATGAACAAATAATGTTCGATCTCTGTACTGTATGCCTTGTCTGTAAACTTTAGCTTTATGTTTCACTTTCTGTATGGACCAGTGAGCAATACCCCAACTATATGTGCGATGGAAAACGGGTGATGGGCCATCTATATCCCTCGAAAGGGTCAACTGTATCCCTCGAAAGGGTCAACTGTATCCCTCGAAAGGGTCAACTATATCCCCTGAAAGGGTAACTGTATCCCCCGAAAGGGTCAACTATATCCCCCGAAAGGGTCTGTGTACTATGTACAAGGCCGACCCAATCACCCAGGACACGCTACAAAGGTCCTGCCAATCTCAATTGATTGACCCTGTGTGCATAAAAGGGTAGCTAACCACAGCACAGTTGAGCTAACGACAACACGGTCGTGTCCCTCCTGTAAGCTTGCAAGACTTGTTAACATTTTATTAATGTTACTCTTCTTTCTTTATTGCTCTTTCACTTTATTATTACAAAATAATTTACGTTACGATAATAACATACCACGTAAAGTCACATGCTATGGGTAATAATAATAATAGCAATAACCATAATAAGGAACAATCATAATCAATCATATCATGCATGAAACAACATCATTAATAAGCCCTTAGTCAACCTCGATCAAATCCCTAAAGCACAGACTCCCAGAAAATTTTGTAAAAATTTCTAAGTCTTAGGCGCATGGGAACTATTTGGGTGCATGAGCCCTATTTGGGCATTTCATCACTATTTAGGTGCATCAGCCTAACACTTAAACATTTTCACTTTAGGCACATGAACTCATTCAGGCGCATGGGCACTATTGGTGCGTATGAACACTTAGGCGCATGGGCCACTTGGGCGCATGGGCACTATTGGGGCGCATGGCCCTACACTTAGTCGTCCGACTATTATTTTCTAGGCGCATGGACAACTGTTCAGGAGCATGGGCTGTATATTATCATTTCTAAGGTAATCTTAGGCGCATGAATACTATTTGGGTGCATGGAATACTGTTTGGGTGCATGGAATACTGTTTGGGCGCATGGATCACACTTAGTTCTTACTATGGCATTTTCAGGCGCATGAGCCTTATTTAGGCGCATGGACCTTCTGTACTATATATTTCCAGTATGTTTCAACCCAAATCATCAAATCTGACTGTTCTAAGCTTAATGTGGCTATTCTAACATGAATAACCTATAAGCATACTAGAATCACATTCATTCATGCACAATGCACACGGGTAAACATACATGAACTTTATAAAACCATTTTAATACATTTTCAGCCCCAAAGATCATTTAAAACAAGTAAAACCGGGGTCTAGAACTCACCTGATGCAACTTGGGTGTTTCTTCCTTTGAACCCACTTGCAAAGAGTTCCAAAACACCTAAAATCAACACCATACGCACACACCCGAACACAACACAAGTACATAAGCACAAGAGCACATAACCGGGATAAAACCCGTCATAAACACATAAAAACCGCGAATTCTTACCTTGAATTCGCCCACTTCTTCTTCTGGTTCTGAAAACCGAGAGTTATCTGCTCTCTCTCTCTCTAAAAAACGAAGAAGATGGTGATGTGAAAAGAGGGTGGGCGGCCATGCCCACCTTTTACACCAACTTTCAAAGATATTTGTCCTTTGGACACTTTTGGTCCCTCCACTTGGACATTATTACTTTTCTTTCTTTTTATTCTTTATATCTTGCCTTTTTAAAATAACCGGGTGTTACAATTATTCACAAATGTTATAATTAAACATTTTATAAAAATTAGATTGTTATATAATACTTAAAGGTATTAAATTAATATTAGACCTTATGTTTAAGGATTCATCATGATAATTATAGAATTTAAATATAATTTTTTAAAATAAAATCACAAGTTATTTACAAAGGATCAATTTCCTTAAAAATAAATTTTATAAATTTCATAAATGGTATTTTTATAAGAATTTATTAACTTTATAAAAAAATCCCCAAAATTCTAATACCCTAGTTCACGTTAACTCGTTAATCTTATATTAACTTAAATCTTGTAATATTTATATATTTAGGTGCATTGTGACGTTTTATCTTGGAACGACATATATTATTCTTATTGATCTTCATTATATACTTATTTGACGTGTGAGTTTCCTTGCCCCCTTTTTACTTTATTTCACACTATTTTGGGGTGAAACATGATACTTATACATCATACACTTATAAATGTTTGAGACTTGTAAAACACTTGCAATTCATCTTTATATTTTGTCGTGGTTATTTGTGTGTTGTAAGTGATTATATGAGATACATAGTTTGTTTACAATCATTAAGTATTGCTAACCTGGCGACGTCTTAGATCTTTGGGCCTGACAAGCCTATTTGGTGCTAAAGTCGATGTATTGTCGACTCCTGATGACGTATGCTTGTTCATCATGGGAACCAAATACACTTAGCCAATCTTATATACGTGTAATCAAGTCGAGGTTTGGTTGTAACGATATGTGTTCTATAACCTTACCAACTTATGACCTATGACATGAATTGCTACTTGTAACTTTATCATATTATGTATGAAAACCTTGGAAACTCACCAACTATTAATAGTTGACCTTTTATTTATCATGTTTCAGGAAATCCGCAAGTTTAAAGTGGACTTTTGAAGCTTGCAATAAAACTAGGACTTGGACCTCGTTTAATAAATAAAATGTTATGTTATGTTTTGATTTATGTTTGAACTTATTTCACGTTTAAGACTTATGTTTGTATTTCCTTTTGAAACTTATAATTTTAATATTTACATTTAATTATAGCGTTATGTGGTTGTGAACAATCTTAACCCTCACATCTCGACGTTTCCGCCGTCAAGGTTGGGGTGTGACATGAACCAACGCAACCGACACCATTTATCTATAATAAAGATTGGATAAGAAGAAATTACAGGTTGCGGCTACAAACCAAAAAAAATGTCAAGCCGAGACAACCACACAAGTCTTGCATGTCGTCTTGTAACAAACCAAAATAAAAAACACCTACGTAAAACCACGATATGAAATTAATATTGTTACATATATCCTTGTTGCAAACGTTGTTACCATACAACACGGATGGTTACAACCCCGGTACAGAACATAAGGAAGATAAAAAAACTAAGCGTTAGTACACACAGTGACCACCGCGGGAGAAGTTTTTATAAGGAGTAGAAAGCATATACTATGAATATTAGAAGACCAAATCGATATATCTTAAAACTCTGGTAGAGCTACCAACAAATATGTTAGACTAACATTCAAGTATACAATAAAACAACTAATAATGTCTTAGAATATAAGAAACTTTTATTGTCTCTAAGATCAGAGACACTTATTGCCAAAGGGTTGGTAAATTTTGACACATACATGTTAACATGGCACGACACGACACGACATATAATTATTATGATTCGCGTCTTAAACAGATCGACACGTTAAGACACGATAAAATGAGTGTCTAAAGAGATTAAATACCCGTTAACTTGTTAAGAAACTATTTATATTTTTTTATAACTTTTAGAAATAAATAAATATACATTTATAAAAAAACAAAACCCTACTTTACTTCCCTTATTCCACTACCTACTACCACAGGTCCACAACCAACATTCATATTACACCACCATCACCGCCGGATTTTTTTTTAAAATGGTATATTTTGGAGAAAAAAATGGAAAATGATTATTTGATCGGAATAATATGGTTAATGATAATACCATCCTTCTAAATAGCAGTTTCTTCACAATCTCAAACTCCCATAATTGGGTTGTCGGTCAATGTCAGAAACAGCTCTTCGCATGAGCGGTTTCGGTAACTCCGTTACCATTTTCGTCTGATGTGTTTACCTCCCATTAAAGCTAATAAAAAACCACTTTTGGAAAGATCAGCTTCTCCTTCAAAAAAAAAAGAAACTACTCCTTAGAGAAGCAATTTCTCACCTATTAAAGTTGATTTCTCATGTTTCTCCTCAAACAAATAAAAACAAGAAACTATTACAAATTAATATTAAATTTTATATAAATAAAAAATCTATTATTTTTTCCCTATATATACATACATAAAATATGCAAATGTGTTATATATATATTTTGTTCAAGAGCCAATGGATCCTTATTCTCAAAAGGAAGCTGCAAATTGTGACGCTAAAAAACAAGTTATAGCAACCAATATCCGACAAAACTTGAAGGTGTGTTGACGACATAAAAATCCATTAGACTCACCTGTCTAGAAAGAGCTTATTGCAGTTGACATTCAAGACATAGAAAAATAAACAAAACTTTAAGGTTTTGGTTTTTCTTTTGTTTGTTTTTTTGAGGCTTTGATTTTCATTGTTTTTCTATTTTTGACTGTGGTCGTCTTCTTGCGGCTTTGATTTTCGTCTGTTTTGTGTATGGTGTTTAGCTTTGATTTAGTTTTGGGTTCTGAATATTCTGGTGCGGTATGGATTTGAGGTTTTGGCTTGTGTTTACTTTGTGTATTTTGCTGATTTTATGGTTTCAAACCTTGATTTTGATTTTGATTTTGGTTTAGAGCTACATAAAAAGCCTGCATAGCCGCGACAACGCACGACGCCAAAACCTAGTTGACATATAATACAAGTCCTTAAGAATAGTGTAAATCGTATACTTGAAAAAACAGAAAAAAAACTAAAAGATCCTAATTCTTATTCCTTGCATATTAAAAGGACCCAATTTACATGTTAGTTTATCAAATGCATTTTGTAAAACAGTAACATAATAAATGAAAACTATATTTATCTGCAATGCCCGTTGCGCGTCGAAAAACTAGATTTTTTATCGGGTGTGATTGAACACTAAAAGTGATAACTGAACCAATGCAACCGACACCATTTATCTATAATAAAAATTGGCTCAGAAGAAATGACAGGTTGCGGCTACAAACCAAAAAATACTGTCAAGCCGAGACAACCACACAAGTCTTGCATGTTGCCTTGTAACATACCAAAATAAAAAGCACCTACGTAAAACCACCATATGAAATTAATAATTGTTACATATATCCTTGTTGCAAACGTTGTTACCATACAACACGGATGGTTACAACCCCGGTACAGTACATAAGGATGATAAAAAACTAAGCGTTAGTACACACAGTGACCACGGTGGGAGAAGTTTTTATAAGGAGTAGAAAGCATATACTATGAATATTAGAAGACCAAATCGATATATCTTAAAACTCTAGTAGAGCTACCAACAAATATGTTAGACTAACATTCAAGTATACAATAAAACAACTAATAATGTCTTAGAATATAAGAAACTGTTATTGTCTCTAAGATCAGAGACACTTATTGCCAAAAGGGTTGGCAAATTTTGACACATACATATTAACATGGCACGACACGACACGACATATAATTATTATGACTCGCGTCTTAAACAGATTGACACGTTAAGACACGATAAAATGAGTGTCTAAAGAGATTAAATACCCGTTAACTTGTTAAGAAACTATTTATATTTTTTTTCTAACTTTTAGAAATAAATAAATATACATTTATAAAAAAAACAAACCCTACTTTACTTCTCTTATTCCCACTACCTACTACCATAGGTCCACAACCAACATCATATTACACCACCATCATCGCCGGATTTTTTTTAAAATGGTATATTTTGGAGAAAAAAATGAAAATGATTATTTGATCGGAATAATATGGTTAATGGTAATATCATCCTTCTAAATGGTAGTTTCTTCACAATCTCAAATTCCCAATAATTGGGTTGTCGGTCAATGTCAGAAACAGCTCTTCGCAGGAGCAGTTTCAATAACTCCGTTACCATTTCTGTCTGATCTGTTTACCACCCATTAAAGCTAATAAAAAACCACTTTTGGAAAGAGCTGCTTACCTTCAACAAAATAAAAATAAGAAACTACTCCTTAGAGAAGCAATTTCTCACCTATTAAAGTTGATCTCTCATGTTTCTCCTCAAACAAATAAAAACAAGAAACTATTACAAATATTAAATTTTATATATTAAAAAAACTATTATTTTTTCCCTATATATACATACATAAAATATGCAAATGTGTTATTTATATATTTTGTTCAAGAGCCAATGGATCCTCATTCTCAAAAGGAAGCTGCAAATTGTGATGCTAAAAAATAAGTTATAGCAACCAATGATCTGACAAAATTTGAAGGTGTGTTGACGACATAAAAATCCATTAGACTCACCTGTCTAAAAAGAGCTTATTGCAGTTGACATTCAAGACAGAAAAATAAACAAAACTTTAAGGTTTTGATTTTCCTTTTGTTTGTTTTTTTAGGCTTTGATTTTCGTTGTTTTTTATTTTGGACGGTGTCGTTTTCTTGCTGCTTTGATTTTCGTCTGTTTTGTGTATGGTGTTTAGCTTTGATTTAGTTTTGGGTTCTGCATGTTTTGGTGCGGTATGGATTTGGGGTTTTGGCGTGTGTATACTTTGTGTATTTTGCTGATTTTATGGTTTCAAACCTTCATTTTGATTTTGATTTTGGTTTAGGGTTACATAAAAAGCCCGCATAGCCGCGACAACACACGGCGCCAAAACCTAGTTGATATATAATATAAGTCCCTAAGAATAGTGTAAATCGTATACTTAGAAAAAACAGGAAAGAAACTAAAAGATGATAATTCTCATTCCTTGCATATTAAAAGGACCCAATTGACATGTTAGTTTATCAAATGCATTTTGTAAAACTGTAACATAATAAATGAAAACTAATATTTATCTGCAATGCGCGTTGCACGTCGAAAACCCAGATTTTTACCGGGTGTGATTGAACACTAAAAGTGATAACTGAACCAACGCAACCGACACCATTTATCTATAATAAAGATTGGCTCAGAAGAAATGACAGGTTGCGGCTACAAACCAAAAAAAACTGTCAAGCCGAGACAACTAACATAGTCTTGCATGTTGTCTTGTAACAGAACAAAATAAAAAGCATCTACGTAAAACCACCATATGAAATTAATACTTGTTACCTATATCCTTGTTGCAAACTTTGCTACCATACAAAACGGATGGTTACAACCCCGGTAGAGAACATAAGGATGATAAACAAAAACTAAGCGTTAGTACACACACAGTGACCACGGTGGGAGAAGTTTTTATAAGGTGTAGAAAGCATATACTATGAATATTAGAAGACCAAAACGATATATCTTAAAACTCCGGTAGAGCTACCAACAAATATGGTAGACTAATATTCAAGTATACAATAAAACAACTAATAATGTCATAGAATATAAGAAACTTTTATTGTCTCTAAGAGCAAAGACACTTAGTGTCATAAGGTTGCAATTTCTGACACATACATGTTAACACGACACAATACGACATAGAACTAATATGATTCGTTTCTTAAACAGATCGACACGTTAAGTCATGATAAAATTAGTGTTTAAATAGATTAAATACCTCTTAACTTGTTAAGAATTGTTTATAATTTTGTAATTTTTATAAATAAATAAATATACATTTATAAAAAAACAAAACCCTACTTTACTTCCTTTATTCTCACTACCTACAACAAAACCCTACTTTAATTCCCTTATTCCCACTACCTACTACCACAGGTCCACAACCAACATTCATTTACACCACCCGTTACCGTCGGTTTTTTTAAAATGGTATATTTTGGAAAAAAAATGGAAAATGATTATTGATTAAAATAATGTGATTAATGGTATTACCGTCCTTTTAAAGAATAGTTTCTTCACAATCTCAGACTCCTAATAATTGGGTTGTCAGTCAATGTCACAAACAGCTTTTCGCAAGAGCGGTTTCAGTAACTCCGTTACCTCTCCGTCTGGTCTGTTTACCACCCATTAAAGCTAATAAAAACCGCTCTTGGAAAGAGCTGCTTTTCCCTCAACAAAATAAAAATAAGAAACTACTTCTTAGTGAAGCAATTTCTCACCTATTAAAGTTGATCTCTCATGTTTCTCCTCAAACAAATAAAAACAAAGAGCTATTACAAATTAATACTAAATTTTATATAATTAAAACAACTATTATTTTTTCCCTATATATACATACATAAAATATGAAAATGTGTTATATATATTTTGTTCAAGAGCCAATGGATCCTCATTTTCAAAAGTGTTCAAGAGCCAATGGATCCTCATTCTCAAAAGGAAGCTGCAAAGTGTGACGCGAAAGAACAAGTTATTGCAACCAATGATCCGACAAAACTTGAAGGTGTGTTGAAGACATAGAAAATCCATTAGACTCACCTGTCCAAAACGAGCTTATTGCAGTTGACATTCAAGACATAGAAAAATAAACAAAACTTTAAGGTTTGGGTTTTCCTTTTATTGTTTTTTAGGCTTTAACTTTCGTCAGTTTTCTATTTTGGACTGTGTCATTTTCTTGCGTTTTTGTTTTTCGTCTGTTTTGTGTATGGTGTTTGGCTTTGATTTAGTTTTGGGTTTTGCATGTTCTGGTGTGGTATGGATTTGTGGTTTTGGCGTGTGTTTACTTTGTGTATTTTTGTTGATTTTATGGTTTCAAACCTTCATTTTGATTTTGATTTTGGTTTAGGGTTACATAAAAAGCCCGCATAGCCCCGACAACGTGCGGCGCCAAAACCTAGTTGATGTATAGTATAAGTACTTATGAATAGTGTAAATCATATACTTGAAAAAACAGGAAAGAAACTAAAAGATCTTAATTCTTATTCCTTGCATATTAAAAGGACCCAATTTACATGTTGGTTTATCAAATGCATTTTGTAAAACAGTAACACAATAAATGAAAACTAATATTTATCTGCGATGCGCGTTGCGCGTTGAAAAATCAATTTTTTTGCCGGGTGTGATTGAACACTAAAAGTGATAACTGAACTAATGCAACCGACACCGTTTATCTATAATGAAGATTGACTCAGAAGAAATGGTAGGTCGCGACTACAAACCAAAAAAAACTGTCAAGCCGAGACAACCAACACTAGTCTTAAAAATAAATAAATATACATTTACAAAAAAACAAAACCCTACTTTACTTCCCTTATTCCCACTGCCTACTACCATAAGTCCACAACCAACATTCATTTACACTACCCATTATCGCCAGATTTTTTTTTAAAAATGGTATATTTTGAAGGAAAAAAATGGAAAATGATTATTTGATCGGAATAATATGGTTAATGGTAATACCGTCCTTATAAAGAGCAGTTTCTTTACAATCTCAAACTCCTAATAATTGGGTTGTTAGTCAATGTCAGAAATAACTCTTCGTAGGAGCGGTTTCAGTAACTCCGTTACCATCTCTATCTGGTCTATTTACCGCCCATTAAAACTAATAAAGAAACCGCTCCCGAGAAGAATTGCTTCTATCTCAACCAAATAAAAACAAAAAAACTGCTTCTTAGAGAAGCAATTTCTCACATATTAAAGCTGATCTCTCATATTTCTCCTCAAACAAATAAAAATAAGAAACTATTACAAATTAATATGTATATGTATAATATACGTATATGCCTAAATATCAGTAACCAACCAAACACTCTTACCCTAAAATGAAAATTAGTAAATTGTTTGAAAAGTATAGTGTGCGACTATGGGTGAAACACTGTTATATTACCCAATCTTTTTAGAACTTGATCGGACATCGAATTGGGTATTTTACTGGTTTGGTGGTTGAATAGGATTTCAAAACTGGATGACGTCATAATCATATATATATATATATATATATATATATATATATATATATATTATATATATATATATATATTATATATATATATATATATTATATATATATATTATATATATATATTATATATATATATATTATATATATATATATTATATATATATATTATATTTATAGTTATATATAAAACTTAATCATATTTGTATATCCAACACACTAATTTATGATTTAACACCCCATTTTTACCAAAAAAATAATAAAAATCAAAATCCGGTTCAAACTAGTCCGGTTTCCTGGTCCGATCACCGGTTCAACCACCACTAACCGAATCATAGCGAACCGGACCAGCTAGGGGGCCGATCCCCGGTCGAACCGCTGGTCCGATCCGGTCGCGTAAACAATGATATTACCTAATTACCCTAAATGAAGCTCATAGAAACCTTAGAGTTATCTCACTATAATTTTAAAACTAATGCTTCATGTTACATTTTTTGATTTGGATTCAAATACATCTTTGCAGAGCTTTTTAACTCGCTTCGATTACACTGAAACTTTTAGCCCGTTTGGCAAAACAAACACTATAAGGTTGGTTATCAATTAATTGTTGTTGCCTAGGGATGGGATATTCGACTTGTCGAGATAACCAACATATATATTTCGCCATGAGTATATACCTAAGACTTGTCGAGATAACCAACATATGTAGATTACGTCATCGTTGCACGAGCTAGACTTACCTTCGTGTTGTGCGCGCTCATACCCTTTGGTATGACAACATTAGTGCTATTTATCTAGCAGTTAGTTTAGTCTTTCATTAGCCCATCAAGCATTTTAAGAGTGATTTACATTTTAATATTTTGGCTCAGTTTCTTTATTGGGTTCATTATATTTTTACCACACATCAGCTTGCAGACATCTCAACCAAAGGGTTGCCCTCCCACCATAAATTTGTTTATCGATCTCAGGTACAAGCTACGTATGGATACCATCATTCAACTTAATTAAGAGGGTACGGTAGAGATTTATTGTGGCTTCTATGTATAATGTTTAATGTGACCTTTCGTATCTTATACACTCCATACCAATGTTTTCAAAACCCGATTGGACGTCGAACCGAACGTGTTACTGGTCCATTGGTCGGACAGTATTTTAAGAACTAGAAGATTTCATGATTATATATAACATATTATATTTATAGTTATATATATAATCCAATATAAATAATATATATGTGTATTTTATAATTATATATAAAATTTGACAATCATCTTGTGTCCAACACACCGATATATTGTTTAAACCCTCTTTTTTACCCATTAAAATCCAAAAACTTAAAAAAACCCAAATCCGGTTCGACCACCGATCTGGTTCCCGGTCCAACCACCAAACCGGGACGAACCGACTGGTTCAACCCCTTCAAAATGAACTGATGCAGATTGATCTTGTCACCCCTCCGATTTCCAATCAGAGTCGTAGGACTGGCTAGTTTCAAAACATTGCTACTTACATAGATTAAGAGTTGTCATAATTATGGATACAGGCTTACTCTCTTCCCACTCTTTTCCTTATGTGTGTATAAAAGGTGACAAATAACATATCTTTCACAATTGGTGTCTAAGATTATTTCACATTCACAAATAGTATCCTCGTACTTAGCAACACTGGTTTCACTCTTTTGTAGTCAAACTGGAGTTGCAATATGGGGTTTGAAGTGCATATCAATACATTTGGTTTGATGTTTACCTATATTTCTACCTTTCCAAGTACAGAGGTTCTTGTGATTTCTAAGATTAATATTGATATGCTCATAACCGAAGAGTTTGATTTGAAGAAAAAAGAGTCGAGTAAAATCACAAGGTGGGTTTAAATAATTAGTAATAATCTAGTTTTTAGGAGTAGATAATTATTAGTTTTAGGACCTAAGTTGTAAATTTGTAATTCTCGAAACAAAACCCAACCCCCCGCCCGTTTTCCCGGCCACGTCCCCGGCCCCCTTTCCGGCAACCTCCGGCGACGCCGACAGGGACTAAGGGTCTCTTTATTCACTTTAAACACCACAATTAATCGTTCGTTTTCGTTGCTAGAACATGGATCGAACCTATAATTAATCATTAAAACAACCAAAATATCTATTTCACTAAGAATGAATCTAAATAGATAACCGCAATCAAGTCCCAACGGTTCGACCTTCAAATTGTGATAATAATCAAATTAACGAAACATAAACGTACATTTAATCATTATAAATTTAATGGTGTGTTTAATTACGAATAAAACAACCGTTTATCATGAGTATTGGAATCAAATCAGCCACGACTAAAATTGAGTTTATTGGGCGTGGGATTGTTCAAAAGGGAATCATATACTGTGTTAATTACTTCAAACGAATCCTTTTCACTCCCTATAACCTCAATTTCTTTCAAAACACACACGAACACACATTCGATCTTCTCCATGTCGCGACGTTGCTCTCACTCTTTCACCATCAATTCGGTGTCAATCCAGGTAATTGAGTACATGAATATATTTGGTTTCGGGTGGAGATCAAAAGCCCTAACCTACTGATCATTTACAATGTTCAAATGGGGTTCAATTTGATCGAAGATGTTTCTAGGGTTTATGTGATTTGGGGTTTCTTTTATAATTGTGTTTTTATAATTTCAGAACCGTGAGATACGAGGACTGCGGCCCTGGTTCACTGGTTACAAGCTTCCATTCAAACATTGAGGTCGCGGGTTCGAACTTGAGCACCCTCAAACTACTTTTTTTCGGCTTTTTCAGCCTTTTAAAAATATAAATAATTTTTGAAAATTTATTAAAATAAATTTGTAAACTTTATTTATTTTTAAAGTCATTTTATTCATTTCAGTAAATTTATTTCTTTAAATATTTTAATATTTTTTTATAAAACAAAGATTGTATTAAGTTATTTTTATAAAAGTAGACTTTAAGTAATGATTTAAGTCACTAAAATTATTATTGGTTCAAATGTTACCTTTAATTATTGTTTAAAATCACAATTGTTACAATTAAATATAAACATGTATTTACACCTTATATTTAAGTTATGTAAATTGTTATAAATGATTTAAAATTCATTATGATAAACTACTTAATTGGTATAACTTTCTTTAATTAAAATGAAAGTGTTTTTATTAGTAACTTTATCACAACCCCAAATTCTTTCTTGAAACCCTAGATCATGTTTAAACGCTAAATCTCGTTGTTTAGAACTTAACTTGTAATATATATATATATATTTAGGTGCCTTGTGATGATACATCTTGGAACAACATTTATTATTGATCTTATTAATCTTCATCATATACTTATTTGACATGTGAGTTTCCTTGCATTTTTTACTTTATTTCACACCTTTTGGGGTGAAACATATTAACTTTATCAACTTACACTTGTAAACATCTTGGTACTTGTAAATGCACATGCAATTCATCTTTACTTTTTGTCATGGTTATTTGTGTTATTATAAGTCTTATATGAGATACATATTTTGTTTACAATCATTAACTATTGCTAGCCTGGCGACGTGTTAGATCATTGGGCCTGACTAGCCTATTTGGTGCTAAAGTCGATGTAGTGCCGACTCCTGATGACGTATGCTTGTTCATCATGGGAACCAAGTACACTTAGCCAATCTTATATACTTGTAATCAAGTCGAGGTTTGGTTGTAACTGTATGTGTTCTATAAGCTTGCTAACTCGTAACCATGGACATGAATTGCTACTTGTAACCCTTTTATATATATAAACATATATGTGTGTGTTTAAACCATGGGAACTCACCAACTTTATAGTTGACCATTTATTCTTAACATGTTTCAGGTTTCCTACTTGAAGATCTTCTTGTGCTCATATAGGACTTGGACCTAGATTAATTGAAAGACTTATGTTATTGGTTGTATCTTGATTCTTTGGTAATTACTTATTTGTCTTGTAATGTTTAATGAATAATAATATTTAATATTATTTCAATTTAATTAGTTCCATGTGCTATGAACAATCGTCGTCCATTCGTCAGCCCCAATGATTCCGCCGTCGGTTAGGGTGTGACACATTGCCATGAGATGATCCTTCCACCAAGAAATTGACATTCTCCTGATATTGATTTCTTGTCACTGTCAGAGTATCCATAGAGATTGAAATCACTGTTTCTTGGATACTAGAGACCTAATTTAGGTGCTCCTTTGAGGTATCTGAGGATTCTCTTTGCAGCAGCTAGGTGAGACGCCTTTGGAGCAATCTGATATCTTGCACTGATGCAAGTGGCAAACATTATATCAGGTCTACTTGCTATGAGATACATCAGAGAACCAATAATTACCATATACTGATGTTGATCAGTATCCTCCCCCTCAAGGTTAGGACAAAGATTATGATTTTTGGATATGGGTGTCTTGGCTGGTTTGTAGTCCTTCATCTCAAATCTCTCTAAGATGTCATTGACATACTTGGATTGATAATCAAGCCTCTATTATCTCTCTTGTTTCTGAAAACTCATTTAGTGCCTATAGGTACTGTAACATCTTGTAATTTTTGGTTAATTTAAAGTTAACTTTGTTAATTCTTTTAAGGACCATGTTTGCCTAATATGAAACTTGGAGATTATTTATGCTTGATTCTTTGAATTCATTAAGTATGTTCCTTTTATTTAAAAGCTAATAATTAATCTATTGAATTGTATATTATAATATTACTGATAGATTAATAATAATAATAGTAATGATAATAATAATAGTAATGTTAATAATAATAACTAAAATAATAATAATAATAATAATATAATAATAATAATAATAATAATAATAATAATACTAGTAAGGATAATAACTAATTAACATAGTATTAACTTAAAAATGTTTAAAATCTATTTAAGTTGGGGGGTTGTTCTTGTTATCTTATAAACTTTAAACAAAGTTATTTGAATCAAATAATAAACCTTGAAAACTATAGGGGCTAAATGTGTAATATTTTTAACCCAAACCAAATTCTCCCCCCCCCCCTCGTTTTTCTGGCCAATGTCTGGCTAACCGCCGACCGCGGCTCCGACAAGGCCCAAAACCGCCGAAATCCATCAATTCTTGATCCAAAACCGCTCACAAACCTTTCTAAAACATGATTCGAACCGGTATACATCGTTTAATCAAGTTAAAACATCCGTTACTAGTCGAATCGAGTACATAACCGAAACATCTTAAACTCCATAGCCGTTCGTGCATTAACACCTGATAATAATCTAATTAAACTCACCTAAATAATCATCTATCAATCACTAATCGAATACAACATTCAATTACATCTGAAAGAAACCCAAATATCAAATTAGATCACCCTTCTCGTCGCTAACCTGCAACTAGTCGAACACCAACATCTGGAGTTCAAAATCCGAAATTGATTAGGGGCTTTGATTTGTGATTGCCCTTCGAAGCTTCACATCAAGTTAATTTGATTACCATCATCATTTGAGCATCAAACGGTGCTACGTGGTCGCGGCTTGTTCTTCATCGTTCTGGACATTTCAAGCTTCGATACCGGGTAATTAAAAACACACACATACTCGAAATCATGTGGGAAACAAAGCCCCATGATTCAGATCATTATCAACACTGATTTGAACTTCAATTTTGGTTTGAATCACCTAGGGTTCATTCGATTTGGGGCTGTTTTGAAACTGGAGTTTTTAAGATTTGGGAACCGAATAAAACCGCAGCTAAGGCCTTGGTTTATTGGTTAATCGCCCACCTTGTTAACCTAGAGGTCCCGGGTTTGAACCCGGGCACCCTCTTATTTTTAAAAAAAGGCTTTTTAGCCTTAATTTAATTATAGAAAAATATTATTGAATATAAAAATGGGTTCTATAAACTTCAAATATTTTTAAAGGTCATTAAATAATTTCTGAAAATTTTCAAAGTTTAATTAAATAAATATCTTTGTAATAAAAAAATTTTAACAAATATTATTTTTTATTAACGTCTTAAAAGAATGGATTTTAAATAATAGTTCATAAATTGTTATTGGTTTAAATGTTCTTTTCATTTAATATTTTTAAAACATGATTATGTCAAATAATTACTCGAATATTATATCTAAATTTTATTAATTATGATAAATGATTTAATTTCACATTTCTCTATATTTTGACATATAAAGAAGATATATATATATATATATATATATATATATATATATATATATAATATATAATATACTTATAAAATGCCTAAATCCACTTAAAACCCTAGCCCTCGTTACTTCGCTAAACTTATTACCCTTAAACTTAAACCTTGTAAAATGTGCATACTTAGGTACCTTGTGAAGAACTACGTTGGACGTTGCTTATTATATTTTCTTATTAATCGTTATTCCATACTTATTTGATCATGTGAGTATTTCTATACCCCCTTTTGCACATTTTTACACTTTGGGTGAAACATGTTACCTTATAAACATTGCACTTGTAAACACGTTTGATGCTTGTAAACTTATGGCAATTCACTTGTATGTTGTGGTTAGTTGATCTTAGTAGCTACCATGTAATGTCGAATATATGTACAATCATTAACTATTGCTAGCCTGGCGACGTCATAGATCTATGGGCCTGACAAGCCTGCTTGGTTTATCCAAGTACACTTAGCTAATCTTATATGCTTGTAAACGTTTGAGACTTGTAAAACTTTGTCAAGGTTTGACTATGCATTTTATCTTACATCCCTAGTTTACTTTGTTCTCTAACTTACAACATGAATTGTCATCTTTTAACGTGTTTAAGGAAATACTCAAGCTGATTTCTACTCTTTGAAGCTTACACATCTAGGATGGACCTAGTTAAATAAAAGAAATAAAATGACTTGTTACATCTTATGTTATGCTTTTAATTTCTTTGAGACTTATGATTGTAATGGTACAATTGGAACTTATGTTTAATATATATTTGGTTATTAATAGCGTTATGTGGCTGTGAACGATCTTAACCCTCACACCTCGATGTTTCCGCCGTCAAGGTTGGGGTGTGACAGATTGGTATCAGAGCCCATAACTATAGGGATCTAGGTTATTAGAAATGGTGACCTAGACTATAGTATGCATGAACCTTATAGAATTATATTACTATCTTGTAAAATTATGCTACATAACGCTATGCCTTCTTATGTGCAATTTGATGCCTTAGCATAAGATTGCCTAAATATTGTTACTTGTCTCCCTAAACTTAGCTTTGACTCTTTGACTCTCCCCAAACATGAAACTTCTTAATCTTATTCTCGACGACACGTGGAATCTTATGCCTATGCTTATGACTTGGATCTTTAGACGTTATGTCTAATCTATATAAATCTCATCAAGGTTTTGATTCCATGAACCTAAGAAATATTGTGTGACACATAGACACCAGTATACTGGATTTCCTGGCAAAGGCCTTCGGGCTAAGGCAAGTATTTCGCATAAATCCTACGGGACTAGTCATGCTTACCTGGGGATTTTTGGGATGAGTGATAAACTATGGTCAATATACACAAGTTTCTAAGGCAATTGGGTCAAGTCACCTTAACGTGTCAACGTTTCCAAATGGTAATGCGTTACCAAATGGAATCATTCCGTGTGCCTTACAACCCTTAGCTTGTCCTTGTCTAAACTATTATCCTTTGTTATCCTTATTCCTGTAACTAACTCGATTTTGTATATCCAGCATGTCTCGTCACCATGGAAAGCGTGGAAGTTCCGACCGTAAACTAGCTGCAATGATCGCCCAGAAAATGGCTACCGTCATCCCAACCATGGTTGCTGAACTTAATAGCACACTAATGGCTAATAGCAACAACACTAATGGGAATAATAGTTGTGCTCATGGAGAGAATAGTAACAACCAAACGGGAACAATCGTACTTGCACTTTCAAACACTTCAACTTGTGCAAGCCCACTAGCTTTAGTGAAAAGAAAGAGCCACTGGACTTCTCTAGTGGTTTGAAAGCATGGAGAACACATTCATTGTTAGCGAGTGCCCCGACAAGTTCAAGGTTCGCTATGTCACAAGTGTTCTTCAACAACGAGCACTAACATGGTGGAATAGTGAAAAGAGAAACCGTGGAACTGAGGTTGCAATGGCATTGCCTTGGGAAGAATTTAAGGATATCATGATCCAAAAGTTCTGCCCGAGAGCGAGTTGCAAAAGCTAGAGGAGGAGTTCTGGAACCTCAAACAAGATGGTGGGAATCACTTGGCTTATTCCACCCGGCATCATGAGTTAAGTATGCTCCTACCACACATGGTGGACACCGTGCCCCATAACATTGAGAAATTTATCAAGGGGTGCCACCTCAAATTCAAGATGTCGTGGTGGGTAGTAGACCCACAACTTTGGAGGAGGCGATTACTATCACTGCACAGCTCACCGAGAATCATATAAGAGCTGGCACAATGTCGGCAAAGGGTTCCAAGTCTACTGCGAAGGTGACACCCGAGGCAACAAAGGAGGTAAAGGCCGAGTCATCTTCTCAAAACAAAAAGCGTAAGTTCACCCCGACGCGCAACTACGCTGTGACCGCACCCAATGCTCCTAAAAAACAAATGGTGGTTGCAAATCAAGCCCATGTGGCTAGAGCTTATGCTGGTCCATATCCCATGTGTAACACGTGCAAGTACCATCATACGAGCAACATTCCATGCCGAGTCTGCTCGTTGTGTGGGAAGTATGGTCATTTGGTGGCTACTTGTCTTCGTGCGCCAAACAACACTGCCATGCCTACCAACCGAACCTGTTATAACTGTGGCGAGCCTGGCCATATTCGTCTGCAATGTCCTCGCAATGCGGGAACTGTGCCACCGGCTCGTGGAAGGGCTTTCAACATCAACGCCAATCAAGCCCAAGCCAACAACGATGTGGTAAATGGGACGTCGTTGAAATTCTTTTAATCGTTTCTTGTCTTATAAAAATTCCTATCTGTGTTCATCATACCAATAATGGGTTATTACCAAACATGTATGTATCTTGTAAATAATCATTATGCATCTGTATTGTTTGATTCGGGTGCGGATAGGAGTTTCGTGTCCTTGGAATTTGAGCCTATACTTTCTAAACCGCATGTTAATCTGGAAAGATCTTTCATGGTCGAGGTCGCCGATGGGAAATCTATCGTCGTTGATGTCGTGATACGTGACTGCACCTTAAGCCTTAACGAACACGAGTTCTTCATCAACCTTATTCCTATGCAATTGGGAAGCTTTAATGTTATCATTGGTATGGATTGGTTAGCCAAGCATCGTGCGGAAATTCTATGCTTTGAGAAGTGTATCCGAATTCCTTTACCGATTGGTGATACTTTGAAGGTCTTTGGGGAGAAATCATCCCAAAGACTCAAACTCATGTCTTGCATCAAGGCCTGCAAGTGCTTAAGTAAAAACTACATGGCTTTCATGGCATATGTAGTTAATACGAAAGCCAAGGGTAAGGAGTTGAAAAACATTCCTGTTGTGTGGGACTTTCCCAGGTTTTTCCCGAGGATCTTAAAGGGTTACCTCCCGTGCGGGAAGTTGAGTTCAAGATTAACTTAATGCCTGGTGCAAACCCTGTGGCTAAATCGCCTTATCGTCTTGCACCATCTGAAATGCAAGAACTTGCTAGTCAACTGCAAGAGTTGACCGATAAGGGTTTCATTCGCCCTAGTTCATCACCGTGGGGTGCACCTGTACTGTTTGTGAAGAAGAAGGATGGTTCATTTCGTATGTGCATCGATTACCGAGAACTCAACAAGCTTACTATCAAAAACCGATACCTTCTTCCTCGAATCGATGATCTCTTCGATCAACTTCAAGGAGCAACTCAATTCTCAAAGATCGATCTACATTCTAGGTATCATCAACTACGTGTACATGATGATGACATTCCAAAGACCGCTTTTCGTACTCGATATGGACACTACGAGTTCATGGTCATGCCTTTTGG
This sequence comes from Flaveria trinervia, assembly GCA_025506515.1. Taxonomy (NCBI): domain Eukaryota; kingdom Viridiplantae; phylum Streptophyta; class Magnoliopsida; order Asterales; family Asteraceae; genus Flaveria; species Flaveria trinervia. Next base: position 89,330,944 of record CM046452.1, on the reverse strand, counting down.
CTTGACCAATGCACCTGCCGTGTTCATGGATCTCATGAATCGAGTATGTAAACCGTATTTGGATAAGTTCGTGATCGTGTTCATTGATGACATTCTTATTTATTCCAAGACAAAAATCGATCACGAGACGCACTTGCAACAAGTTCTTGGACTTTTGAAGAAGGAAAAATTATACGCCAAGTTTTCCAAGTGTGAATTTTGGTTGGAGGAAGTTCAATTCTTAGGGCATGTGGTGAATAGCCAAGGAATTCACGTGGATCCTGCTAAAATTGAAGCCGTGAAGAATTGGTGTGTTCCCACAACCCCAACCGAGGTTTGTTCTTTTCTGGGATTAGCGGGATATTACCGTAGGTTCATAGAGAATTTCTCGAAGATTGCTAAACCGTTAACGGCGCTAACCCAAAAGAATCGACTCTTTGAATGGGGACCCGAGCAAGAAGAGGCTTTCGAGACGTTAAAACCCAAGTTGTGTAACGCTCCTATTCTCACACTTCCCGATGGAAACGATGATTTTACCGTGTATTGTGATGCTTCTAATCAAGGTCTTGGTTGTGTTCTCATGTAACGAGGCAAAGTTATAGCATACGCGTCGAGGTAATTGAAGGTTCATGAAGTGAACTACACGACTCACAATCTTGAACTTGGTGTTGTGGTTTTTGCATTGAAGATTTGGCGACACTATTTATATGGGACGCAATGCATAGTCTACACCGATCATAAGAGCCTCCAGCACGTGTTCAACCAAAAGGATCTCAACATGAGACAAAGACGTTGGATCGAGTTGATTAGCAACTATGACTGCGACATTCGCTACCATCCTGGAAAGGCGAATGTTGTAGCCGACACGCTGAGTTGCAAGGTCCACAACAAGACTGTCTCGCTCTAAGAAATAATGGTTTGATACGCTAGGAGAATTTGATACCAAGATTCATGTGGATGTCAACGAGGCTACTATCATGCTTCAAAACATAAGGATCGGTAGTGACCTCGAGTTGTGCATTCGCGAGGCTCAACAAGCGGCACTAACCGACGAAGGAAAAGATGAAGATTTGATGCCTAATGTTCGGTCACAACCGGAGACAAAACGAATGGCATGTGGTACTTCTTGAATCGACTTTGGATCCCGAATCGTGATAACCTTCGACACTTCATTATGAACGAAGCTCATCAAACCCGATATTCTATTCATCCTGGCTCCGATAAGATGTACATGGATCTGTGTGGTCAATATTGGTGGCCTGGAATGAAGAAAGATATCGTGTCTTATGTTTCCAAGTGTCTCACGTGTGCAAGGGTCAAAGCCGAGCATCAACGACCAAGTGGTTTACTTGAGCAACCTGAAATCCCTATGTGGAAATAGGAACATATATCCATGGATTTCATAACCAAGTTACCTCGTACTCCTCGTGGTCATGATAGCATATGGGTCATTGTTGACCGTTTGACCAAGACAGCATATTTCATACCCATACAAGATACATACAAGGTTTCAAGGCTGGCTCGAATCTATTGATGAAATTGTGAGTCGTCATGACGTGCCTTTACACATTATTTTCGATCGAGATGCTCGCTTCACTTCACACTTTTGGTCTTCGATGCAAGAACTCTTGGGTACTCAATTGGATATAAGTACGGCTTACCATCCTCAAACCGATGGTCAAACCGAACGAACAATCCAAACCCTCGAGGATCTGCTGCGTCTTTGTGTCCTTGACTTTAGTGGTGATTGGGATACGCATTTACCGCTCACGAAATTTTCGTATAACAATAGTTATCACTCAAGTATCAAGATGGCACCATTCGAGGCTTTGTATGGTCGTAAATGCCGATCACCGATCTGCTGGACCGACGTTGGTGAAAATTTCATCACTGGTCCTGAACTTATACAAGAAACGACCGATAAAGTCTCCACAATCCGCAAGAACCTTGAAGTGGCAAGAAGTCGACAAAAGAGTTACGCCGATAAGCGTCGTAAGCCATTTGAGTTCCAAGTTGGCGACATGGCTCTTCTTAAGGTGTCACTGTGGAAAGGTGTTGTTCGCTTTGGAAAGAAGGGTAAACTAGCTCCAATTTGTAGGACCTTTCAAAATCCTGAAAGGGTTGGGAAGGTGGCTTATAAACTGGAACTACCTTCCGACCTTAGTGGAGTTCATCGTATTCCATGTCTCAAATTTGAGAAAGTGTTGGCCGACGAGAGTCTGCATGTCCTATTGGAAGACATCCAAATCGACAAGTCATTGCACTTTGTGGAGAAACCTGTTGAAATTAGGATCACATCATGAAGAAAACTAGAACCACAACTACTCCAATTGTCAAGGTTCGTTGGGAGGAGAATATGTGGAGCTGAGTTCACTTGGGAGCGTGAGGATCATATGAAGGAGAGATACCGTATTTGCTCGCCTAGTTTATTCTAATTTGGGATGAATTTTTTTTAAGTTGGGAGACTGTAACATCTTGTAATTTTTGGTTATTTAAAGTTAACTTTGTTAATCTTTTAGGATCATGTTTGTATGGCCCCGTTCCCGGGACGCTTACAGCTGGTGATTCATCGCACGTAAAACATATACTTTACATTTATTCATCAAAACATTGCAGCGGAAAACATAAAATAAATGGCATTTCATCTCATTCTAAAAATTTTGCAAATAATAAATCGTTTGTTGGTTACAAAATTACATTGTTGTATTACATCCCAAAAGCCTAAATAATGGATGCCATCAAAAAGCTGAGTAGCCGCCTCGTGCCATCCTCAGCAACGTTTACCTGCCAACTGAAAACGTATAAAAGTCAGCGCCGCTGAGTGAGTTCTAGTTTTATAAATAAACATACATAAATCGTTATTTAATTCTTTCCGAGTCCAAACTAGACATTTCATTCGTTCGTGGTCATACATCATACGTACATACAGATAATATCATTATTATCTTTCATTACGTTTGTTAATCTTCATTCATTCATTACATCTTGTGACATGTACAATACCCCGAACATTGTGCATGAAGCTGGTTACTGGGTCTGAGGTCTATCATAGACCCCGAACATTATGCATGAAGAAGCTGACTCCAGTACCTGAGGCAAGTACATTCACCATTCATCTTTTCTTTTCATTACGGATCAATGCCATATGCTATACCCAAAAATTGTGCACGAAGCTGACTCCAGTACCTGGGGCAAGCGGCAAGGATCTCATACATATGGTCAATCACAAGGATTGGACCCTAGTGTGCATCCTTCTAGGGTAGCTAACCAGCACATAGTTAAGCTAACACCCTTCATTTGGTGTGGACCTCCATACATTTGCTTGAAAGACTTTTTACGTTCATTCATTCGTTAATGCATGCATTCATTCATCATGTTCCTCTTTCATTATCTTTCACTTTACGTTACATAATACTTCCGGTTCATTCATTAACATAACACGTAAAGCATGGAAAGATAACATTCATCATTATAGGAGCATAAACTAACATATCAGTCATACATCATCACAAGGCATTATACATACATAACATACATCATGCATAATCATGCACATCATGAGCATCATCATCAATAGCATGCCCATCATACTATCTATGACCCCAAAAGTCAACTTATAGCCCCCGAGAATTTCCAAGTCAAAGCCTACTTTACACATTTTCCCAAAAATCAGAAAAAATATTCTAAGTCCTAGGCGCATGGGCACTATGCAGGCGCATGGGCCTATGCAGGCGCATGGACACTATTCAGGCGCATGAGGAACACTTAGGCGCATGGGCTACTTTCAGGCGCATGAGGAACACTTAGGCGCATGGCTACTTTCAGGCGCATGGGTACTGTTCAGGCGTATGGGGATTCCTGGACGTCTGAACACTTAGTAAATTCTAGCCCAATCTAGGCGCATGGATACTATTCAGACGCATGAACACTTAGGCGCATGGGCCACTTGGCGCATGGGCCACTTGGCGCATGGGCCACTTGGGCGCATGGGCCACTTGAGCGCATGGGCACTATTGGGGCACATGGCCCTACACTTAGTCATCCGACTAACATTTCTAGGCGCATAGGCCACTGTTAGCGCATGGGCTGAACTTAAACATTTCTAAGGCAAATTTTAGGCGCATGAGCTACTGTTTAGGCGCATGACTTACACTTAATTCTTTCTAAGCACTTTCAGATGTATGAACACTTATCTAGATGCATGAGCATTCTGTAAAACATGTTTCTAGGATATTTTCAATCCTAATCATCAAACCCATATGTTCTAAGCATAATGTGGCTATTCTAAACATGACTAGCCTATAAACCATCTAGAACTAACATCCAACATACACCATACATACGGGTATTCACACATAAACTTGTAAAATCATTTTAATACGTTTTCAGCCCCAAAGATAGTTTAAAACATGTAAAAACCAGGGTCTAGAACTCACCTGGGGCAACTTGGGTGTTCTTCCTTTTAACCCGCTTGCAAAGAGTTCAAAACACCTAGTAACAACATCCAAACACACACACACGAGCACAAACACAACGCATAAGCACATAATCACATAACCGGGCTAAAACCCGACATAAAAACATAAAAACCTCGAATTCTTACCTTTAATTCGATTTCTTCTTCTTCTTCTTCTACAAAACCGAGAGTTCCTCTGCTCTCTCTCTCTAAAACCGAAGAAGATGATGATGTGAAATGAGGGTGGGCGGCCATGCCCACCTTTACACCAACTTTTCAAAGATTTTTGTCCTTTTTACATTTTTAGTCCCCCCACTTAGACCTTATTGCCTTTCTTGCTTTTATTCTTCATATCTTGACTTTTAAAAATAACCGGGTGTTACAATGTTTTCCTAATATGAAACTTGGGGATTATTTATGCTTGATTCTTTGAATTCATTAAGTATGTTCCTTTTATTTAAAAGCTAATAATTAATCTATTGAATTGTGTATTATAATATTACTAATAGATTAATAATAATATAGTAATAATAATAATAGTAGTAATGTTAATAGTAATAACTAAAATAATAATAATAATACTAGTAAGGATAATAACTTATAAACATAGTATTAACTTAAAAATGTTTAAAATCTATTTAAGTTGGGGGGTTGTTCTTGTTATTTTATAAACTTTAAAGAAAGTTATTTGCATGAATAATAAACCTTGAAAACTATAGGGGCTAAATGTGTAATATTTTTAACCCAAACCAAATTTCCTCCCCCCCCCCTCGTTTTTCCGGCCAATGTCCGGCTAACCGTCGGTCGCGGCTCCAGCAAGGCCCAAAACCGCTGAAATCCATCCATTCTTGATCCAAAACCGCTCACAAACCTTTCTAGAACATGATTCGAACCAGTATACATCGTTTAATCAAGTTAAAACATCCATTACTAGTCGAATCGAGTACATAACCCAAACATCTTAAACTCCATAGTCGTTCGTGCATTAACACCTAATAATAATCTATTAAACTCACCTAAATAATCATCTATCAATCACTAATCGAATACAACATCCAATTACATCTGAAACAAACCCAAATATCAAATTAGATCACCCTTCTCGTCGCTAACCTGCAACTAGTCGAACACCAACATCTGGAGTTCAAAATCCAAAATTGATTAAGGGCTTTGATTTGTGATTGCCCTTCGAAGCTTCACATCAAGTTAATTTGATTACCATCATCATTTGAGCATCAAACCGGTGCTATGTGGTCGCGGCTTGTTCTTCATCGTTCTGGACATTTCAAGCTTCGATACCGGGTAATTAAAAACACACACATACTCGAAATCATGTGGAAACAAAAGCCCTATGATTCAGATCGTTATCAACACTGATTTGAACTTCAATTTTGGTTCGAATCAACCTAGGGTTCATTCGATTTGGGGCTGTTTTGAAACTGGAGTTTTTAAGATTTGGGAACCGAATAAAACCGCGGCTAAGGCCTTGGTTTATTGGTTAATCGCCCACCTTGTCAACCTAGAGGTCCCAGGTTCGAACCCGGGCACCCTCTTATATTTTTAAAAAAGGATTTTTAGCCTTAATTTAATTATAGAAAAATATTATTGAATATAAAAATGGGTTCTATAAACTTCAAATATTTTTAAAGGTCATTAAATAATTTCTGTAAAATTTCTAAGTTTAATTAAATAAATATCTTTGTAATAAAACAATTTAACAAAGATTATTTTTTATTAACATCTTAAAAGAAATGGATTTTAAATAATAGTTCATAAATTGTTATTGGTTTTAATGTTCTTTTCATTTAATATTTTTAAAACATGATTATGTCAAATAATTACTCGAATATTATATCTAAATTTTATTATAAATGACTTAATTTCACATTTCTCTATATGTTGACATATAAAGAATATATATATATATATATATATATATATATATATATATATATATATATATATATATATATCTTCATATATAATATACTTATTAAATGCCCAAATCCACTTAAAACCCTAGCCCTCGTTACTTCGCTAAACTTATTACCCTTAAACTTAAACCTTGTAAAATGTGCATACTTAGGTACCTTGTGAAGAACTACGTTGGACGTTGCTTATTATATTTTCTTATTAATCGTTATTCCATACTTATTTGATCATGTGGGTATTTCTATACCCCCTTTTGCACATTTTTACACTTTGGGGTGAAACATGTTACCTTATAAACATTACACTTGTAAACACGTTTCATGCTTGTAAACTTATGGCAATTCACGTGTATGTTGTGGTTAGTTGATCTTAGTAGCTATCATGTAATGTCGAATATATGTACGATCATTAACTATTGCTAGCCTGGCGACGTCATAGATCTATGGGCCTGACAAGCCTGCTTGGTTGATGCAAGTACACTTAGCTAATCATATATGCTTGTAAACATTTGAGACTTGTAAAACTTTGTCAAGGTTTGATTGTGCATCCTGTCTTACATCCCTAGTTTACTTTGTTCTCTAACTTACACATGAATTGCCATCTTTTATATACTTATGTATTGCAAACTATGAAAATCTCACCAACATTATTGTTGACATTTTATTTTTAACGTGTTTAAGGAAATACTCAAGATTGATTTCTACTCTTTGAAGCTTACACATCTCGGAATGGACCTAGTTAAATAAAGGAAATAAAATGACTTGTTACATCTTATGTTATGCTTTTAATTTCTTTGAGACTTATGATTGTAATGGTACAATTGGAACTTATGTTTAATATATATTTGGGTTATTAATAGCGTTATGTGGTTGTGAACAATCTTAACCCTCACACCTCGACGTTTCCGCCGTCAAGGTTGGGGTGTGACAGGTACTTGACCGGATGGTAGGGGACATAGGTTCCAAACCTATGTCTCTTGAATTGAAGTAGCTCCTCTTGCATCGATTCAAGCCAGCTACTATATTTCAAGGCATCTTCTAACTTATTGGATTTCATCTAGGATAAAAAGCATGAGTACAAGCAGACATTCCCATGATAAGACTGCCCTCTTGTTCTCACACCTTCTGAGACATCCCCTGTTATGTTCTCGGTTAGATGAGTATTATGAATCCTAAGACGAGGAATCACTTCCAGTGGCAGAGATAGATCCAGGTTGGACATATCCTGCTCAGGAACCAGAACACTTTGTCCAGCTGTTGTTTCAAAGTCATTCAATGAGGACTGATTGAATGAATAAGAAACATCATTAATGGTTGGCTGTAGAGTAGCATCAATAGTCAACAGTTTCCTGTTCCTTCAAGATGCTCCTTCCATCAGTTAGGTGTTGTGTAGGATCACCTGATGAATTTTGAGGATCAGTAGGTGATTCACTTGTTGAAGCTTCACTATTCCTTGATATAGTTATGCTGTCAGATCTGTGAATAGTGGAGGCTTGATTTATTGCAGCTCTTGGAGAACTTGGACGAGGTCTGGGTAGCTCAAACAGTTGATCATCAACAGCAGCATCAGCGTCATTTTGAGCACCTGTTCCAACTGAAACATTCTCACAAGATGGTTTAGAATAGTTTGGAAACAATTCTAAATTAAAGATATGATCAGGGCTATTCCCCCTAACACAAGGAGTGTGCTCATTAAAAACTATATTGGATAACTCCTCAAATTATTGATTCTTAATGTTGTATACCCTATAAGCTTTAGAGCTAGAAGAGTATCCAACAAAGATAGCATCATCCGACTTTTTAGCAAATTTTTCCCAGAATGTTAGAGGTAGTTTGGAATCGGCTAACATAGTTCGAGCAGCCTCAATAAGTGTCATGTTCCTCCTCTCAGCAACACCATTTTGTTGAGAAGTTCTAGGAGCACTATATTGTCTGCAATCCCTTTTGAGTTACAGAATAAGTCAAGAATGAAGTTCTTAAACTCAGTCCCTTGATCACTTCTAATTATTTTAACCTTGTGATCAATTTGATTTTCTATTTTAAGAATAAAGATTTTAATGTTTCAGCAGTTTCATCTTTAGTTCTTAAAAAGAATACCCATGTAACTTGTAAAATCATCAACTATCACAAGACAGTATGATTTCCTTCAAATGCTCATTATATTATGGGACTAAAAAGATCCATGTGCAATAAGTGTAATGGAGTAGTGATAGAGTTAACACTTTTGGATTTGTGAGATGTCCTGTGTTGCTTCCCTTTCAGGCATGCAACATAGTTATCTTTGCAGAAAAATTCCTTTTTAGGCAAACTATGTACCAAGTTATTTTTAGCCAATTTATTCATTGTCTTAAAATTTACATGACACATATTTTTATGCCAAAGTGTTGACTCATCACTATCAACTTTAGAAAGAAAGCATAATACTTCACCTATCGGGGAAGCATTGTTCATATCCAGCTTATACATATTCACTTTCCTGGGAGATCTAAGAAGCACCAATTCCGGAGGAATTGTCATCCCTGGTTTAAGGATAATGCACTCATGTTCTGTGAAAAGCATCTGGTGCTTTTGATCACAGAACTAAGAAACACTTAACAAATTGTGTTCAAGCTGTTTGACAAAGTGAACTTTGTCAACTTTTAACTTCCCATTGGATATACTCCATCTGCCAGAAATATATCCTACGGCCTCACCTCCAAATTGGACAGGACCTCCATCATAGTTTTGAAACTGTTGAAGGAGAGATTTGTTCCCTGTCATGTGCCTGGAGCATCCACTGTCCACAATCTAGACATTGTTGTTCTTGTCATATGGATGTCCCTACACATAAGATGAGATTGTTAGTTTTAATTGGAAACCAAGCCTTGTTGGTCTTGGATTCTTCCAATAATAATGACATAATTGAACCAAAGAAAATGCATGGGGGTTCAATGGATGTCTTTGAAGAAGAGGTTTGGGCTGTAGCATCTTCCTTGATCTTCTAATCCATTCTTTAGTTGATCATAGAGGATGAGCTTGTTGAAGCTTTTGTAGTATGGCATTCTTCCGAAGCTTCTTTCTTTTCGAAAGACACCTTCACTACCTTTTCTTCTGAAGCAGTCTTCTTCTGGGATGGTTTCAAGGGAGCTTTCTTGTTCTTTCGAACTTTAGTAGCTTTTGCTTCCGAAGCCATTTTCCTTTCGGAAGAAAGATTTTCTTCCGAAAGCAACCTTGCTTCGGAAACTAGCTTTCCCTTTTTCACCACTTGAACCGTTTGATAAGGTCCAAATGTGAAACCTTCCCTGACTCCTTTTCTAACAATATTTGCATAATGTGTGCTTGCAGGATTATAGTAACAATCTTTAGCCATGTGGTTTTGCAGACCACACATTATGCATGCAATGTTAGCCTTTTGGAAATATGAGCGTTGTTGTTTCTTGGACTTTTTCTCTTCTTCAACACCTTTTCCCTTCATCTTCTGATCCTTTGGTAGGACAGGAGTGCTGGTATTACACTCCTTTCCTGAACTAGAAGTACCTACCACTTGGAATCCAGCTGAGATAAAGACATCTTTCTGCTTTGGGTCAATCTTCAGCTTAGACTCAGCCACTTTCTTGGCAATTCTTCTAGCAGCTTTAGCTCTGCTTCTTTTGGCCTTAGTGGTTAGGATTTGATCTTCACTAGGAGAGATGGGTACATCTACCTGGTCCTTCCCTGTTGTGGCCACTATTATTGCTTCATCCTTCAACTCTAGTCAAGAAGGGTCAGTAGTTGGGACCTCTTGCTCTTCAGTACCACATCTAGGTTGTCTTATTGACTCATAAGAATATGGTGGAGCAATTTCATTAGTACCCAACCCTCCTTTGTTCTGATAATAGAGTTTGGAGTGGGAGGATGATGCAAGAATAGCTTGGAAGTTCTGCTCAGAAATAGCATGCTTCCTGGCTTGAGCCTCAGCAATGACAAGCTGGGCTTGAGCCTCAGACAATTTGGATATTACATCCTTTATTTAAGTCTTGTAGTTAGTGTGTTCATGTTTTAATAGGGACACAGTTTTCTCTAACTCCTCAATTTTCTTTTGGTAGTCAGATTCAGCCCTTTTAAAATCAGATTTTAAGATATTCAAAGACTCAATATTAGATCTAATTTCCATATTGTAATCCTGATATAATTTAACTTTAGCTATACAGGCAGGAGTACAGAGATGTTCATATACCTGGTTATCATATGTTCTGCCCATGAAAGCTTGAGCAGGAGTCACATCCTGTATCATGAAGCTCCAATCAACTTCTTGAGCCATTGCAACTGTTTCAGTTGACTTTCCGGTGGGCTTTGAGGTTGAGGGATGTGTGGAGGCCTGTGGGGTTCCCGGATTGGTCTTGGGAGCCTTGCATTCCCTTGCAAAGTGACCAAGTTGGTTACAGTTGTAACATTTTTCCTTGGCTTTGTCAAACCCAAACTTGCTGATAGTTGGGTTTTGAGGGAAATACCTTCCAGTTCTCTTAAAGAACTTCTTCGCTCTGTAGGTTAAAAAAGCCATTTGTTAGACTATGTCCACATATTCTACATCTTCTGGACTAAAACACTCTAGATCATCAAAACAGTATTGAAAATCACCAAGTGTTCACTTCCTGAGATAAAAGCACAGTTGTCCTAAAAAGAACTGTGCTGAGCTTGTTGAGACCTTAGAGTCTCAGGTAAAGTGATGTATGGTCCAGAAGTGCAGGATGGCTGCTAGTGGTAAGTCAGGTAGTGCTGAGGTTGTGGGGGTATAGAGCCTTCGGTAACCATTAAAGCGTTGCTAGCAGGAAGACTCAGAGGTCTGCTTGTTTGGTGGCCCTTCTTACTCTCCATCTCTAGGCGATATCCATCAAGGATGCCATAGAGTTCAGTCATAGTAAGAGTGTTCAAGTTCTCTGTCCTTTGGATACAGACACAGTAGAATGTCCACTCATTGGAAGAGCACTTATGAACTTTCTAGTGAGATCTCTAAGTTTAGGAGTGATCTTCACAGACTAAAGAGAAGAGATAAGATCCATGTAGCTGAAATAATGCTGGCTGATGGTCTCTCCAGCAATATAAGTGAAGTTCTTGAACTGCTACTTCAGTGAGTCCTTCTTGGAGTCGTTGGAGCTTGAATACCTCTGAGCAAGTGCATCAAACAATTATTTAGCAGACTTACAATCTCAAACCCCACCATGATAGAGTTGGGTATTGCAGTCATAAGAATGATCATAGCATTGTTGTCGATGTCTATCTTCTTTCGGTCCTCGTCAGAATAATCTTCAACAGCTTTTTCTATCATGGCACCGTTTCCTCCGGGTGAAGCCACCTTGGGTTTGTACGGACCGTTGATAATGGAGTTCCATATTTTGTTGTCTTGGTATCTGATGAAGCCTTCCATTCTTCTGCTCCAAGACCTAAAGTTTTCAAGAGTAATGATGGGAGCTTTTATCATAGTTCCCATCTCTACTTCGGATTTGTTAGGGCCATTTTGAGTGAGTTGTGGGGAGGAGTGAAAAACAGGTTGATTTGGATGGTAAGATCTCACAATCAAAAGCCTAAAAAGCTCTGATACCAATTGCAGGATCAGTTTATGTCACTAACACTTTGTTTTTCTCTCAAACTCACTTGAACAACACTCGGATGAAGATAGAGTCAATAAGAGTTTATCACAATATAATAAGTAGTAAAGAACACATGAAGTAATTTTCAAGGTACTTGCATATATTGCTTCTCAACTCAAATGTTACAAGACTCATACAAGCAGTATGTTATGAGTTACAATGAGAAACTATATATAATACTACCTATAGCCGGATATACTTTGATATCAGCTAGGATCCTATCACTAAGCCTATACTACAAGACTATAGTTTAAGGTATCTCAGATAAAGTCTTATCTAAAATATGGTAGTCAGGACATGTCCCTGACTTACCTTTTGTCACCAACTAAAGTTGGTAACTTGTACTATCATAAAAGATGAACAGTGGAATAAAGTATGGTCAACTACATGGCTCTTTGAGAAAACGCCATGTAATATCAAAGATCTGCAGTGGAGTATCAGAGACCATAATTATGTCCACCGGTTCATAGCAGTGTCTTCCGAAGGTTAAATGGTTTCAGAAGAACAAGTACTTCCGAAGCCACTTATACTTCGGAAGAGGCTACTTTTTCCAAGGCTTGAGAACTTCTTCTTTTTTCATACTTCGGAAGCAGTCTTCTGAATTCATCTTCTTAGACTTGATCTTCGGAAGTAAGCTCTTTGACTTCGGAAGTAGAATTTGTCTTCGAAAGTTGATCTTTCACTTTGTCTTCAGAAGAACTCTACAACCTTCGGAAGTTCCACACTTAGCTTCGGAAGCCTTTGTATGTAGCACCAAAATTTTCTAAGTGATTTGATTTTGGTTGCACCAGCCTTCTTCTTGATCCAACACACATGCATGAATCAAATTAAAACGAAAAAAACATCCCAATATAATTTCTCCACTCCAGTTTCTTCTAATTTCTCATTTCAAATCTAGTAATATCTTTAATTTGGCCATTTCTTGTAAGAGCATTTACAACCTATTTTTTATCTTTACCAATATAACTACACTAAAAATCACTACTTTTTATCTTTTATTTTCAAATTTATCATTAAATTTTTCCCTCCTCAACTCACAACAAGTGGTGTACAAACCGGGTTTTTTTCCAAACCAGTTTGGGGTCCAAATCGAAACAAGTTTGGTCAACTCAAGTCAAAACTGGTTTGGCCCCAAACTGGTTCGGGTAATAAACCGGTTTATAGTTTGAAAAACACAACCCTATTAAACTGATTTCAGCGAGTTTGGATACCGGTTTGAGCCCAAACTGGTTTGCTTTTTTTAATTCATAATATAATATTTTTATGATATGCAAGATATATGATCATTTTAATTTTTGTTAAAGCATATAATCATATTTATATTAATTAAAGAAAATTTAAGATTTTTGTTAAAATATATAATCATGTTTATATTAGTTAAAAATTTTGATTTTTAATATTGTTTTTAATATCATGGTGGTGGTGGTGGTTGTTTTTATTATTGTTGTTGTTACCTGTTGTGATTAACTGATTATTATTGTTAATCAAAATATTTAATACATATATATACTAACCTAATGGGATATAATGTTAAAAAACCACCAAAAACGGTTAAAAAACGGCTATATAGCCATTACCCGATGGCTACATTTTTAAAAACGGTTTTCGGTTTGCGAACTGGTTTGGGACTGGGTTGGAAACCGATTTGAGACCGGTTTAATTTCGGACAGGTTAGAAACCGGTTTGAAAGGGGATATCTATAAGCCACCCAAAAACCGATGTGGTTGGGCCGATAGAAAATGGTTTGGGCCCAAAACCGGTTCCGGTTTTTTTTTCTCGAACCGGTTTTTAAATCGGTTTTTTATCATCAATACTCACAATCATTTAAAATATATTAAAAATATTATAAGGTTTTAAATACTTTTTTAAAAAGTACACATTGAATAGTAAATTTATCATATTTTTATTCACAATCACTTATAACCATATCATATAATATAGGGTATAGAGATATATAAATTTAAGAAAGTGAATGCTCTAAGATTATACAAAGTGGTAAATTTTCAAATGAAAATGGAGTTGTTTCTCGTGACAAATCAACTCGAATTTCTTCCTTAATTAATTGAGACAAAATGCAATATATATGTAAGGAATCATCTGAGTATATTATTATCTTATTATTATCAAGAAATATCTGAAGCATCCTAAATTATTAGTGACGAAAGTTTAGAAGTGGTTTATTGTTTTAAAAAAAGTGTGCTAAATTCGATTTATCTCCATAATTCACAACGGTGGGATGCTTTCATAAGTTTGTTGTCTTCATTATCAGTGACCTATCAATTGTTACTTTGTTACCATGTGCGTTTTCTTTATGCATTAAAGATGCATATTGTCATTTATGTACTTTGTCTTCAGGCATGCACGTATTCTCTTGTCACCATGCATGTGATCCCTTACACTTTGCAAGGAAATATATATATATATATATATATATATATATATTATATATATATATATATATATATATATTATATATATATAATATAATATATATATATATATATATTATATATATATAATGTATATAATATATATAATATATATATATAATATATAATAATATATATATATATATAATATATATATATAGGGGAGAGATTAAATGAAAACCATGTTTATAAATGAAAACCGTGAAAACCACCACTTCCTAATCACATAATTTATAATTGATTGGACATTTTTTTTGATTAAAGTATAATTGAGTAAAATTCAACTTTATATTTTGAGTTCATTATATATTATTTAGTTTAAACTCTAATGAATGACAATGATGACGAAATGACTTACGTATACGTAACTTGTATGAGTTATATGTACATAACTTTTAGTTGTACACTTGTTAACACGTACGTACATATACATAACCCCTATATATACATAACTATTAATTGTATACTTTGTAACATGTGCTTACATATATGTAACCCTTGGTTTCATGGTTTTCATTTATAACATAGTTTCAAGGGAACCCTATATATATACATATATATATACATGTATATATATACATGTATATATATGCATGTATATATATGCATGTATATATATGCATGTATATATATGCATGTATATATATGCATGTATATATATGTGTGTATATGTATATATGTTATATATATACATATATATATATATATATGTTTAGGATCTTTTTAAGACTTTTAAAGATCGCAAGAACTGCGATAACTCACCCTAACCATTGATTGATATAGTTTTTATTATTTGTTTAATTTATTTTAAAGAGTATTAAGGTAAATTTATTAATATATCATTCATATCTCCCATATTTATCTCATTTAAATTTGGAAAGTAAACTTTTCTTATTGACTAGAATATTAAAAGCAATAATCTCAATCACATTTTTGAATCAAGTTGTTTCATATCCAAGAAAGAAAACAGTTCAAAATCGTATTCAAATTGTTACCCACTGACCACATGTAGAACATCACCTAAACCCACGAGCAATGCAAATTATTTTGAAGATTATTTTTAAACAAACAAGAATTATTAATATTTACTATATTTGAAAATAATCCATTTCGTTCTCAAATATATACTCTAATTAACCCATCATTACAATTCACTAAAGTTTTAGGAAAGAACATTGTCGATTCATAATTTCATTGTATTATTCATACTTTTTTTGTAAATGATTCAAATATTAAGAGTTACAATTTTTTTTAACTCATCAGAATATGTAATTCATATAATTGATTCATAACAATATCGATTTTATTTAACTTTATTTGTAGCAATGTTGTCTTGGAATCGTAAAACCGTAATGATACGGGAGTTCATGAAAATGTTGATGCTATGCAAAATTGAAAAATGAATGTTGATACGATGAATAATTTTGTACATGATGAGTAGTCAATGAATTTAAATTATATTGCAAATGATCATATCATGAAATTGTTGATGATGCTGGTGTTGATCATGAATGGTAGAGTGTAAATCAGATATGAAATTATATCTTCACCAATAATTATCTATATTTTATAATTGAACCATATATATTAATCTTCTATATTTCTATATGTTGATTAATAAATTTCATTTTATATTTAACAATTGAATAATTATTTATAACAACTTTCTATATTTATAAATGTTCACACATATGTATTGTGATGTTATAGATGGTACATATATAAATAAGATTTGCAATTATATCTATACCAATAACTTAAACATGTAAATCATCTGCTTAATCATATTAGATATAAATTACAATTGTTTCCTAGGAAGTTTCAGGTACTGTAACTAGTTCTCAAACTTAAAAAAATCACAAATGTAACTTCTAATTTCATCAACTTTTTTCATGGTTTTTGTAAACATTAAACTAATTTAATCCATAACATTATAGTCTTAAATATATTATCCTTTTTCGAGTGCAAACAATAGGTATGCACGTAAACTATTATATATGCATATTATCCTTGTAGTCTTAACATATATGTATAATAGTTTAACATTTATATAACAAATAAAATAAATATTAATGTCTAATGTTTATAAGATTTTACATATATGTATATCAGTCCATCATACCTATGATTATGTGCTTCTAAGAAAACAATCAATCTATGGTTAAATTTTACATATATGTATAATAGTCTTATATCGATAAAACAAACAAATCAACAATGTCAGCGTGTGATGTTTAAAACATTTACATATATGTATATTAGTTTAACATACTCATAAAAAACAATACAATCATTTTCAGTTCTTAATATTTAAGCATCTGACTATATGATTACAATCGACGTGAATAGACGTATCAAATATAGTAGTAACTTACATATAAGTAACAATAATATTTAATATTTTTAATTTTTTATATTATTACTTTTTAGTAAATTAAATTATTAGCAAAATTTAATATTTAATTTTTTGAACTCGATACAACCGTGATTGGAAATCCATTCATCAAATATAAGTTAGTTTACAACAATTCCTTATATCAAAATAAAAGTTTTATATATACGGATATGATATTTCAGTTTTACATATACGTAAATCATATTTCAAGTTTAATGCCAAACATCTAGACAATATTAAACACCATACTTATTTAAATAAATTTTTTTACTGGAACATTTTTATTTTCACAAATCAATGTACAGTCTTCCTGCTTTTGTAACCTAAACGAAGTTGAACATCAAGCAATCAACGATCTTACTATTAGGAAAATATGTATGTATGTATGTAGGTATTTTACAGACTTTAACAACAAAAGTTCGACCACCACAAAATCATTGATCGCCTATTGCTAAAATCTGATAACATTGAAGATATGATAACCTTTGATGCACTTGTAATTTTTTTGGCATTTGCTTCTCTCTCTTTTATAACTTTTTTGACCACCACGTTTAAAACCTTATTCCTTCTAGAATGGAGTTCTGTTGGACTAAAAATAGGAAGGCTTTAATGATCCTAAATTGATAACGTGAGCTATATACGTAATATCCCAATCTTTAATGGGTTTCCAAAAATAAAATTTTATGATTTTACTTATCTACCCTTTTTGGGTTTAAATTACATAAATTAATTGATATGATAATTATATTATCATTTTTTAATCTCAACCATTGATTAATATAATCAATGGTTATTAAGAGTTCTGAAAATTCTTATTTTAAATAGAGTTTTGAAAAGAACCTAACCCTATATATATATACATATATATATACATATATAAACATATATATATACATATATAAACATATATATATATATATACATATATATATATATATACATATATAAACATATATATATATACATATATATATATACATATATAAATATATATATATACACATTTATATATACATATATATATAGGGATTCATTCATATGAAAACTATAAATTTGGAAAAAAACTAAAGAAACTAAAACCCACCAATAAGATTTTTTAAAATATTTTGAATTAAATATAATCAATAAATCTAAAAAGGATAATTTTGGTAATTTTGAGAATTGAAAATTGTTAGTGGGTTTGGAATCAATTCTTCCCTCCTTTCCATGAAAGCATCGGTAGAAATTTTCAATTCATTGCTCTGTTTTGCGACATATAGAAATTGATATACAAATATCATTAACAATTGAAATTGGCCGGATTGCAAAAGACGTCATGGGTAATGATTATTGTTCTATCATTATATATATAAGTATATGATAATAGCAACTAAATATTTGCAAAATTTTCAGATCAAAATGTTGGTTTGCAGTCAACATCCGGTGATGTTTGCATGATGCAATCAAAATCTGAAAGGGAAAAGATATCCCAAGCAAATGGTATCTACGAACAAGAAAAACATTTGTAATGATGTTGGGATTTCAGACAGACGAAGATAGGGGATATGATGATATAACTGAAGGCAACCAAGAACCGAATTCGCGATCTTCAAATCAAAGATTACATACGATGGATTATGCTTATCAGGATAAAGGAAAGGGGTAATGACGGAGCCCATTGATGAAAAAGATGGGTTTTAGGATATAGAAGATTATGAAGATAAAAGAAAGAATGATGCAACTTTAGAGACATTGGCTAACTGGGATGACCCAGGTATTCTTGATCATTTCACAGAAATTGCCTCATAAGATAATATGGATACTAAATATAGTATAATATCCGATGAAAAAAATCAGTTGGGATAGAGAACTACAACATGTTCGATTATAGATCGATAATTCTAATTGTGGATTGAAAACTATCATTGTAAAAAAGGTATGTTGAAGAATATGCATATATGCACATAACCAAAAATGGAATTTTGGTTCGGTATGAGGTACAAAAAATGATTATATGAGGTACAAAATCAAAATTGAGCATACCAACAATAATAGAAACCTAATTAATATTGTTTAAATGTTTTTTAACGCAATACATAAAATGTATGAAAATTATAAAAAGAGATTAGTTGATAGCATGAATGGGAAGAACGATTAAGAAGAATTGTTACCTTTTAACAACTTTCGATTTATATTTTTTATTATGTCACTACTAAAAGATAATGCAATTTCTAACAACATATGATTTCTAATTTTTAAGACACAAATAATAAGCATGCTTATGAAGAGGTCAACGTATCAATTATTCACTCACCAAATGGATCGACATATTGGATCTCTATAGTACCCCAGGAACTTAAGCCTGTTGTTGGAGTTATTTACTCCTCTTTTGAGGAGGCTAAGAAGATGTACGATTGCTATTCCAATAATGCGGGGTTTTCAACAAGAAAGGGAATTGTGAAAAGAAAGAAAGGAGATATCACACATCACATCGGTATATAGCTTGCAATAAATATGGAAAATCAAAATCAGTTCCATACGATACACCGGAACAAAAAGAAGGATGAAGTTCAAAAAGGATAGGTAACTAAAGTTACAAACTGCAAAGCAAGTGTGAAGTTTAAAGTCATGCTTGGTATAACAAATTATTGTTTGTATGACTTTGTAGATGCCCGTAATCACGACTTAAGAGTCGTGTTTAATATTAATATTGCTTAATTGGATGTGATATTACCGAACAGTTAGATTGATAATTTAATGTATATTTGATGATGAAATGTTGATTATTCATATGGCAATAAAGATAGGATGATCCCTATTGATTAGAATTTGGGAAGTGTATTATTGAATATATATAATTTTTGAACCATATAGATAAAGTTAAATAAGTTCATATTCAATTATATAGATAATTGAAGCAATAACGAATGATGAATGTATTGAAATAATTCATAAGTAATTTAAACATTAAATGAAAACTAATAGAAGAATAATATGTATACTACATAAAAAAGTGGTTTATGCATATCGAACATAACTGAATATTTATGGTATTATGTGCCACAACAACATATTATGCATTACTGCAAGAAATTGCCATGAATACAAATATAAATTGGCTAAAAACATAATTAATATTATTCTCAAACATCCGTAACCAGTCAATATTATGAACAATTTAAATAAAGCATTTGATATAATAAAATAAATATAAAAGACTATATTTAGTTATATAATAATCGCAACAATAACAAATTATGGAGTTATTGAAATAATTCATAAGTAATTTAAACATTAAAAGAAAACTAAAAAACATAATATGTATAATAAATAAAAAAAAGTGTGTTATGCATTTTGTGCATAACCGAATATTTATGGTATTATGAGCAATAGCAACATATTCTGCCTTGCTGCAAAAAATGGTTAAGAACATAATTAATATTATTCTCAACCTCCCTAACCAATCAACATTATGAACAAGTAAAATAATACATTTGTTATAATAAAATAAAAATAAAAGACCACACCAAGTAATAAATTTTATCAAATCAAATAACCGAAGCATATCCATTGATATTTTCAAAAAGAAGAAATTTCACTTGGAATTATCAAGAGGATGCACTTGTTAACAAAAGAGAATTTATGATAACAATCTACCTACAGATATAACTAAATATCAAAACACACAAATCACCATGTTTGAAAATATTTTGATTTTTTAGGCTTCGCGACAGTTTTTTTTCTTGTTACATGTTGCCATTGACTTGGAAGATGAATCTTTAAGGATTTTATCAGATGCTTTCATAGCTTGTGTTTCTTCCTAAATTCGGTGAGCAGACTTGGTCACTTCATGCCTATAATCATTAACCTCATAGAGTAGAATCTTGGCAGCGTACTTGCATCACAGCCTTCTAATCTGGGTTTTCTGCTTCCTCCCCTCCTCCTCAAAAACATTTATCCACTCCCTTAAAATCCCTTTAAATGATTCCATGTGCCTCGTCAAAAAGATCCTGCAATCATTGAAGTTCATTTTCGTCCCCCAAGGTAGCACCGCTTTAATTATCTAGGCATCTTTCATCTTAACATCTGTTGGGTGACCAACAGACTCGAGAAAATTTGCGAACATTGCACGCTTCATAGATTTAAAATAATAATACGCACAATTAAAATTACACATTATAAGACAATAAATGAAAATATAAATTATCAAACATGACATATATGTATAATCATATATCAAAAAGCAACATTATTATGATTAGGATATAGTGGAATACAAATGATGCCCGCAAAAGAAAATACATACAATTAATAAGAATATATGAAATACAATCTCCAAGCTAGCCACAACAAATTAGTATAGTGTGAAATTGGAACAACCAATCTTGATTGTGCGTAGATGAACAAATAAACAACAAGGTTCTATAAAGGGATTTTAAAAACATTGATTATTTGGTTTACTAGGGATCTAACTTGATAGACAATAACTAAAAAGATTAAAATGACAATAAATAAAATATAACATTGATCACATTAAAGACATCAACATACAAACCATTTTTACAAAACAATCAAACTATATTAAATATGTAGATGTTATAAATTAACACTCAACACAACAAATTAACTGTTATAACTACTTAGATATTAAAAATACAATAAACAGCAACAATGACACTGAATTAGGGGGATAAAGTTGTTATAATAACACAATTATTAATTAGTACATCAAACTAACCAACCAACTATATACTACAACAAAACTCCAGCTTAATTTGTATTTTCTGTAGGTGAAACAAAGCAAAAATGAAAACATTTACTTCTACATACAATACATTTAAGAATACAACCATAGATTATATAAATCAGAAAATGGCTTTTGCCAAAATCGAATGCAAGAACAAAATCAGAACTTGACATAATCATTCTCAAAAATGGCAATGACAAGTTGAAAAAATGTTAACATCCAATTATATTAGGGAAAAATTATATAACATTCACAAAAATTGATTGTTGATATCTGAAACAAGATATTAAATACGAGTTGAACATTAAACCTAATCGCATAAAAGAACCCAAATGAGAGCGTATGTTAAAGCAAATATAGCATAAAACCTAGATTATATCAAAATAAACTTAAAATTTAAAACTACTGATGCAAAGTAAAGAGCTTACCTTGGACGAAAATAAATAAAGAATTCAAACCATTTACTGATAGAATTGGGGGATTTGCAGTACGAATCACTTCGAGATTTCACTCAATGATGGAATGTTGATGCTCCTGACTGAGAAGCAATTGTTATTTTGCAAGATTGAAGGAGCGATTGTTGTTGGAGGGTGTTAATTAAGAAGGATTGTTTAGGAATACGTTTGAATTTTGATTTCCCGAATAGAACTGTAAGCGGTTATTGAATGGGAATATGTGAAATCCCCAATTTGCCCTCGTGTACACATATCCACCTTTTTATTAAAAAAGTCAATTGCCAAATTTACCCTTTTAATGTAGACTCTTGATTCTATAGATCAAAGGCCATAATTAGTTTATTTAGTTTTTTCCAAAATATTGGTTTTTATAAGAATGTCCCTATATATATAGGGGAGTTATTCTAAAAAGAATGATATATCTAAAAAGACTAGGAAGCACTTTCAATCGTTAGATTAACATTGTGTATTGTTAAGATGCATTTGCTCTTTAAACAAAAGCTACCTTAATGACAAGTGTCATCACTAAAACTCTTCCTATACTTTTTAGCATATATGGCCTTTTTAGCGGAACCCGTACCTATATATATATATATATATATAGGGGAGGGATTAAATGAGAACTAACTTTTTTGTGAGAACTCTAGAAACCAATCTTAACCACGAGTTTTCAATAGCAAAATTATAATTAACAAAAACATATTTAAAAAATTATAAATCGAAAAATAACATACAAAATAAAAAAATAAAAACACAAAAATATTCCCCTACTTTTCCTCTTTCATAAAAAATAAATAAAATAAAAAAATCCTGTGTTTTAACGAAATTCGTTTTATATATGTGTAATATCGGATTAACACATGTGTAAATCCAATACTACATATGTGTATACTAGATTTACACATATGTAACCAACAGGTGGATGATTTTTTTTAGAAAAGTATATCAATATGGTAGGCGTTGGAAAGATAAAAACATACTGAATTTTATGATGATTTTTTTTTAAAAAATGATATCAAGAAAAAAGTTATGAATGTTTTTAAAAAAAGGAAAATAGCATGTGATAAAAAATGAGTGGCTGAGATTGGTTTTTCTAGAATTCTCATAAAAATGGTTCTTATTTGAACCCTCTCATATATATATATATATATATATATATATATATATATATATATATATATATATATATATATATATATATATATATATATATATATATAAAATATTGCCCGAGAATACCTTAACCAACTCCTGCAAAGATCTCAGCCGTTGAAACTATGCGATTTTATATATTGGCCGTTTAAATTCACTGGATTCCTTCTAGAAGTAGCAGTTCATAACACACCTTTGTTTTGATTCCCATGCTTTCTTCTTCTCTATAAGACTTTAACTATCTCAGTTGTAAACTTCCATGAGCATACCTTTGTTGATCTGCCCACATCTTTGTCTCCCTTTTGTTCAATCGATCCCAGTTAGTAGTCAGTTGAAAGGGTCTTCGACTGTTCACTCATCAATTGAATGAGGTAGTGGATTTCTTGTGATTTTCAAGCAGTTACTCTTAGAGTTCAGATTGCAATCACATGTGACATTGTTGATACACAACATAATCTCAAACAAATTTTCACTCTCGTATTTGTTTTGCATATGGATGTTTTGTGTTCTTCAACCTCTTAATTTCATGTTTTATTATTAAGGTACTATTGTTATTTTTGGCAATAGAAGATTTATTATTAACCATATGTAGGTATTATGGTATTTTTTTTATCCAATATTTTGATTGCAATCCTAATGATCTTACTATGGCAATGTGTTTTGTGTTCAAATATAGGATTGAGTAGCTATGGCCCTTTTGTTGGGAATGTTGGTGTAAGTTAATTTACTGGTCTTAACATTTTTAATGATTACAATTGATCATATTTTAGCTACTGTTTCTTACCATAAATTAGATTAAATGCAGTTGTTGTTCTTCTTATTAGTTTAAATTAGTCCTTTTTAATGTAGAGACACCATGAAAAGGTATTGGTAATATAATTATATATGGTGGATAACTTGGGTAATTTTGCCTAGGGGGAAATACGAGAAGTTTGATGGTGTGGTTCGTAAAATCCACAACCAAATTGCAATGATTAATGAGTAAGGAGAATGAGCTTTGTATGCTATTGAAGAATACACTATCATCAAGTACAACACTCATTAGGAACCTTTCCTTTAGCAATTGTGATGTTACTTTATAATTCAATATTAGTATTATGTGATTCATTAAGCATTATAATACCCAACACATCTGTACACAGATGATGTGTGTTCTGTGATTCAATGTCTTGTTGTGTTTAATTAATTTCTAACATAATAGGACAGAAAATCAATATAAAGTTAATGAACTGAAATGAATATATTCATATCTTAAGACCTGATAAGTTGAAATCATAATTCTAATTCATGAAACTTGTAACAAAACAGGATTTCTTGACCTGGATAACTATCAAAGGTAAGTCTTCATTATTCCTTATTTGAAGGGGATAAGTATTTTATTTCTTTTGGTTGTATTTTCGCCTGCAAGTCATTAGTTGTTTAGTTGCAAAATTCCAGGTCATATGTAAACTAAAAAATAGAAAGTCTGCACCATTTGTTATTTGAGTTGAATTGCCATTGATATCTAAAAATATCATAGAAATGTTGTGAACATAAGGTGGAAACTTTGAAGAAGCATGGGTTGTTAGTTTGAGTATTATATAGATTTTTTTTTGTTTTTGGGTTTACAAAAGATGGTAAGATGGGATGTTTGGCTGGTTAAAACGAGTTGGATTGACATGCAAATATTTTTTACCCACTTTCAAATTTTTAAATAAATAATCAAT
Organism: Flaveria trinervia; assembly: GCA_025506515.1. NCBI lineage: Eukaryota > Viridiplantae > Streptophyta > Magnoliopsida > Asterales > Asteraceae > Flaveria > Flaveria trinervia. The sequence goes on along the minus strand of CM046452.1, from coordinate 89,306,109 downwards.
GGTTTAGTGATTTTTAAAGCTTGCAATATTCATATACTATTTGCGTTTGTATCAAATCATAATGTTTTACTTTGCAAGTCACTGTTTGGTCATTGGATCAAGCTTACTTGCTACTGTTTGGTCATTGGATCAAGCTTACTTGTTAAGATATGCATATTGATAAATTTGATTTACTTTTTGATTATTAGTATGTGATATTTGATTCCAATTACTTTAAGAATAAGGATATAATTAATCAGTGAAGAACTTAAGCAATGTTCTTCCTATACTATATTTGTATGTCTGGTAGGTCAGAATTGACTCTTCATTTTTTACTTGAATAGATCATCAAGATAAGGAAACACAAAAAAAATGATAAGACTCTAAAGTTGTTGTAGAGTTTTAAATGTCTTGATTCATCTACACGAGTGATCAATAAGCATAAGCACATAAGCACAATGTGTAGTGCATGTGAAACAGATACATTGCATACTTTGGTTGAAATTGATGTTCTCTTGATTATTTCTTTAAATAATTTTGTTACTATTATTGTTAGATTCAATTAGCTTCTCTAATTGCACTGATCGGAATATTTTGGTTGAAAATATAAATTTATTAATTAATTTTTGCTTGAATATGATTACAACAATTCTATCATTTGAAGGAAAACAACTAATTCTTTAAATTCAATCATTTCGGAGGCTTTGTGTTATAAAAACATAATATTGGTGTCTTTTGACCCATTAAACTCATTTGATTTATTTCTCATTTAGTATGTTTGGATTTACTCGTTTGATGTGTCAAATAAAACATATTTGATTGAGTGATTACTCATTCATAAGTAAATGGATTCAAATTAATACTATTTTTTTAGAGTAAATAACACTACACAAATAAAACATAACTTGAATTTACTCATTCATAAGTAATTATGTTGGTATGTTTTTTATGTTTTGCAATTACATTTAACTATTTGTGGTTGTTTTGTTGTTGTCTGTTTACTCATGATTGACTTTTTCTAAGACTAGGTCCATACATGGTGACATCACGTTACACTACCCAATCACCGGACATGTATAAAACTAGTTAAACATAGAGGACCAAACCGCACCCGAAAACTCTATTTTCATCCTTCGGAAATCAAAGTGGACTAAGACCATTACTAATGGTGAAATAGAAAACATTTAAAATCATATCTAGTCGACACATCAGAAAACCATTCATTTTTCAAAAACCCAAAAAATCTTTCCAATAGTAAAACTTAAAAACACCTAAAAATATTGACGCATCATTATCACCTTTTACATTTATTTTTAATTATCAATTTTATATCAATATAGAATATAAATAAAATATTTATATGTCTCTTGTTGGATGAAAATTTTAAAACTTTAAAATATTAAAATATAAAAGTTAAATACTTTTTAGAGGAAAATTTTAAAATTATAAATAATAACTTATTTTATATGATTAAAAATTAAATTTACTGTTTAGACACATAAGCACTATTCAGGTGCATAAGAATAACTTGAATCGTCCAACCCTTAACTTTAATATTGAAAAAATAAAATATTTTATTAATATAAATATATTATTTTCTTTTTTTAATATTAAAACTCGACTTTGACCCGCCCCTAAAATATCAAATGTTTTTTAGTGTTTATCTCCATACACCCCCTCTAATGGTTCTTGGATGATGTAACATTTTAAGAGTTAAAAACGTCCAATTTGTTCACAGTACGTCAAACCAGTTGAAAAGAGTACGTCAAACCAGTTGAAAAGAGTACGTCAAACCAGTTGAAAAGAGTACGTCAAACCAGTTGAAAAGAGTACGTCAAACCAGTTGAAAAGAGTACGTCAAACCAGTTGAAAAGAGTACGTCAAACCAGTTGAAAAGAGTACGTCAAACCAGTTGAAAAGAGTACGTCAAACCAGTTGAAAATAGACACTTTAACCACCTTAGTATCAATTTTCAATGTCGTTAAATAGAGGGGCTAAGAGAAGAGAGTTCTATAAATATTAAAATATTAAAATATATATTATTGTTGTAACAACATTTGTTGTCTACATATACGTACAAAAGATATAAATATATAATAAATATATAATCCAAACATTCCATACTTCTAAACCTTACAATATTGGCCCCTCAACTTTCTTATATAGCCATTCCTACCCACTTATTTTTGGCGCAAGTTAGACAACTCCTTAACAAGCCTGTCAAATTCCATTGATGAGCTCCCACCTTCCTTAACTGCTTCAATTGCTTTGTTTTTCAGTTCTTTTGCTTTCAACTTCTCAACTTTATCCCCACTCAATGACTCGGTGATTATGCGAGCCAATCGGGATGAGTCGGGTACAGTATTCGGCCCTTCACAAACGCGCACAGCCAAACCATGGTTCTCAACCAACAACCTAGCGTTAACATACTGATCAGCCTCCATGGGCCAAGCCAATATCATCACACCAGCTAAAACCGATTCCAAAACCGAGTTCCACCCACAATGACTCAGAAACCCACCCACAGCCCGATGACTCAATATCGCCACTTGCGGAGCCCAATCCTTTATCACAATCCCTCTACCCGACCCGCCCCGAACCAAATCACCTTGCTCCGATTTCACCACCCAAACATAATGGACCCCACTCTCCTCAAGCCCAATTCCCAAGCGTCCAATTGGTCACTTGTAAGAAACCTTTGGCTCCCAAAACACACATACACCACAGACCCATCACCTCTCCCATCAAGCCACCTTATCACATCAAATTCCGAACCATGGGTTATGGAACCGGACCCGTTAAGTAAATTAATGGGCCCAACTCCAAAAACCCTCTGTGACCCAATAAGTGCTTCAAATACTCCAAGTACCGAGACTCCAATGCATCAAAAGTATTCACAACCCAACCCCAACTCGACGCGTTCGCGATATAACTTTCGATGACGAACTCCCAATCCGGGTCGGATTGTTTATAGGCCCGAATCAGGGCCGGAATATGCTCCCATGAAAAACTAGGTGAATCGGGCAGATCGTGAAACACCATCGTGTTGTTAGATCTCACCGACGCAATATTCCGGCAACCGTACTCAAGAACAGCGGTTAAGAAAGCACCGGAGGAGAAGAAACAGATCCGATGAATCCCCAAATCTCCGGCTAATTGTTGGGTCCACCCGAGGAAGAAATCGGAGATGATGGCAAGAGGGGGGTTAATGTTACGGTGGGAGTTGAACCACTGGATGATGGGGGCTCGTAGTTCGGCTAGTGAGTTGATGATGGGGATGTTGCCGTGGTTTCCGATGTCTTTGACGTTCTCTACGCCGGTGGGAAGAGAGGGGTGCGGTGGGAAGGGGAGGACCAGGGGCTCGATGTTGGAGATGATGCGACAAGTGGGCTCACGATGGGGAGGTTTTTGGTGTGACCAAGAGGGTTATGGTTAGCCCATGGGTGGCTAGGTGGTGCGTGAGGTCTAGAAGTGGAGCATGTGACCTTGTGCAGGAAATGGGAACACCAGTATGTGTGAGTTTGTAGCCATGGTTCTAGTGGACACCCGTGAGGGAGATGGGTTAGAAGAAGAGGATAAATAGATAATAAAATAAGTCTTATTTTAAATAAATACTAAAAAACTATAATAGGTCTTTAATAAATAACGAGTTGATTATACATATGGTACTTGTGATAAAAAAAATTCAAGTTTAGTTTATAAGTATTATTTATTAGAAGTTTGCATATTAAATATGTTAAGTCATAATAAAATTGTCCATAAAATATTCCACAAATAGGATGGAAGAAAATAGCAAAATGCCCACTTTAAAATAATAATATAATAGATACTTATTATTAATATATAAAAAACATGTAAGACCCTATTTTCTTCCATCCTAAGAAAACACTTAAATCTAGTGTGCTTTCGCTTTTAATCTTTGAATTTAACTTCGATTCTTTTTGTTTGTTGGTGGCCAATGGTGGTAATCAATGATGGTGGTGCTGATGTTGATGACGGATTCAAGGCCTGTAGTAAATTATTGTATATGGTGTTTTATTCAAGAAGGATAATTTTTTAACTATATATATTTTATTTTAATTTAAATATGTTTTTATTAAGGGCAATCTTGTCATTTTAGTAAACTAAACAGCAACAACTAACGCCAGTTAGGGTTTTAGACAAATTTGTTATTACTTTACATACTTAAGAAACAAATTGCAAACGGTCCCTATCAAAGGGACCCTTTGTGTAATTAATTTCTTAAACAAAATAACCGGTGGGGTGGGACCTTTGTATAATTAACTCTTAAACAAATAACTAGTGGGTGTGCTATGTATCAAGGGTTATAAAAGTTAAAATATTTAAGTTTGATGATTTATAAATTATTAGTAACCATCTAAAAAAGATTACATGTGAAATGATGATAAAAATATAATAGAAAAATAACATGAAAAATATATATCTCAAAATATAAAAGAAAATTAATGAATGCATAAATTGTGACTTTAATATAATAAAAAGCTCAATTGTAATATGATTAAAAGAAATTTTGACATACTTTGAAGCTTATATATAAAACTTAAAAAAGTTTTAGTTATTAGTTGTAAATTTGACATAACTCAATGGTTAAGTATAAAATTAAAAAGAAAAAATTCAGATAATTAAAATTGAATTAACATAACTCGAGAGTTTAAATATAGAATTTTTAAATATAACAAAATGAGTAAGTATCAATTTTAAGAGAGAGAGAGAAAGAGATTGTATTGTGGTTAGTTTTAAAAAATAATTATAGGTTTGAATATAAAATCTTGAAAAAAAACAAAATAGGTTTTCTATTATTGTTGTTGTTGCTGCTGCTGTTGTTGATGTTATTATTATTGTTATTATTATTATTATATTATTATTACTATTATATAAATATTTAATGATTATATACTTAAGTGTTTAAATAAATCACATTCGTGTTAGATGTCTTTAAAAAAAATTATAAAATTATATTTATGTTGCAAGGTTATGCTTTAGATAATAATAAAAACTAAAAACATAATAAAACTCTAATAAAGAACACAATTGATCTCTATATAAATAAGAAAAGAGGTCTTTAAATAAATAATAAAGAACATAATCGTTCTTTATACATTAACAATTAAAGTTTAATAATTTATAAAGAAGTTCATGTCTGCTCAACTACTCATCTTCATTTGTTTATATAATTCAAATATTAATAATTACCAACTCAAGATAGCATCAATCATTGTATCACATGCATTACAAGTTGTACAAAAAAAATTTAAAATTCTATTTTAAACCCAATAGTTTTATATTTTATATAATATAATCCTTACAATTTTTAGAATCAAAACTGGCCCCACAGACTTTTCATCTTTTACAAATGTATCATTTTATATTTCGGTCTAAATTTTTAGACTTGACTGATTCATTGTTATGCCTATTTTTTTTAGTTCAATGGCCCAGTCGCAATGCGGGTCAAGATTGACTTAGTTATTGTTATTAATGTTTTGCGTTTATGCGCATAGTTTGATATTTTATGTCTAATTTCCGTTCGGTTTTATCTTTATAGTTTCTTTTCAATACAAGCTTTTTCGATGTTAGTGATCGCTGATAATGATATGACATTTTTGCTACTTGACATAGTTTTACGCCCTCCGCCGCAACGCGGGAGGCTTAATACTAGTATATTACTATTACTAAATTTCAACTTGATAGTCTGTCATGCTTTGTTTTTTTCTTAAATAATAATAATAATAATAATAATAATAATAATAATATAATAATAATAATAATAATAATAACAGTAACCATAACAGTAATGGTAACAGTAACACTAATAATAATAATAATTAACTATTATTATTATTATATTATTATTATTATTATTTTCTTCTAATATTAATAGTTTTTGTCTTTTATATTTAACCCTAAGATTTATTTCATTTCCAAGTTTGATCCAATATACCTTTCATCTATTGAAAATTTTTTATACTAAGTTTTGGTTTTAACAATATCGTAATTATCAATTTTTATGTGCTTTATGATTTGTATATTGTGATTAAGTGAGTTGTATTTACTATTTTTTTCTTTCTTTTTTAAAAATTTTACTTTTAACTACAAAACTTTTATTAATTCATAATTTAACTTTGATACCTTTTCAGTTTCAAGTTTTATCCCCTACACTTTTCATCTTTTCGACTTTTTACTTTTTACGTTACAATCTAAATTTTTTTAGTCACATGTCACAACGTACGTGTGTAGTTCAATGTTTTTACATATATTTTTATCGTTAAATGCCCCACATGATGTGTAGGTCTTAGATCGACTTAGTTATTATTTTCCATCTTTTTCATTTCTTATTTTATTCGAACTTTTCCGATATTAGTATCCGCTTACAGTTAGTCGTATGATGTTGATGTCATTTGGCATAGTTTTTACGACCCCCACTACAACGTGGGAGATTAATACTAGTTTAATTCCTTTATAGTTCCCCATCATATACAAGAGAAAAAGACTCTAACATTAAATGTAGAAGGTTGGTCGGATGTAACAGAAGTTCTTTGGCTCAATAATCTCCTACGGGAACTCGGGGTTAAACCATCTACAATACCAACCATTTATTGTGATAACAACGGTGCAATATACTTACGTGCGTATCCTGTCTATCATTCTCGCATGAAACATGTAGCCTTACACTATCATTTTGTGCGTGAACAAGTCACGGATGGTTCCTTAAAAATACTTCACATTAACACAAAAATCAATTGGCCGATGTACTAACGAAGCCTTGTCTCGACAACCATTTTTGCATTTTCACTTTAAGTTTGGTGTCTCCAACAAAACCTCCATCTTGCGGGAGCGTATTGACACCTATAATGGATGATCACCAATCAATTATGGATAATCATCAATCAAGGAAATTCCACATTATTTGGAAACTCATTCAAAAGGCAAATTAAATGCATGGGTGAATATTCTATTATTAACTAGGTTAGTATCATGTGTATTACATGGGTTTAATAAATAAAATATAAAATAATTAATAATAAAAACAAGGGCCTCATCGAAATCATCGATTTTCTGTCTAGCATCACGGCCATGGCCCTGTTATTTAAAAATCTTTAATTTATGAATTATAAAACCATGCTCGAAGATAAATTATAATTATAATTACGTATAAGTAGTTACTTTAAATAATAAACAATACTTTATTTTATCAAACTTTCATTTTATAAAAAACTATGGTTTCTAAACATTTTGTTTCAAGAAAAATGATTTTTATAAATAAAAGTTCATTGTATTCTGTATTCTATAAAACTTTAATTTTAAGAAGTATGTTTTACATAAAAAATAAGTTTTTAATGTACTAAGTTATATATATATTTTATTTAAAAATTGTATGAGTAATCTTATTAGTATTTAATATTATTATTAATAATATAGAGAAATGAGTATTCTTATGAATAAATTTCATGTTTATTAAAAAACTTTGTTTTGTAATTATTATGTGTAACACCCGGCCCTTCGCATCAACAATATTGTCCGCTTTGCCCCCGAGGAGCTCACGGATTTGCTTTTGGTTGCCCGGGTGAAAACTCCCACGGAGGTCACCCATCCCTGAATTGCTCCCATCTGAGCACGCTTAACTGTAGAGTTCTCCTCTCATCCACAGCCAATACGCCCAAAATGCGTTGTTGATGTTAGAGGCCAGACATTCCTTATGAACCAGGAATCTCTCCTGTCCACAGCCGATGTGGGATATGTGTAGTGTGTCACAAGCACCCCCTGTTCGGGCTCATCGTCCATGTGACACCCTGAATTTTCAGGTTAACCTCGCCACATTAATCTAACCTAGTTCTATTTTATTTTGATTAATCAAATTATGTTAATCAAATTATTGCACTTTTCAATAATAAATATTATCATTATAATATCAAATTAAACATTTAATAACATACAAAATATTAACCAAAATTATGAGCATGTAATGTCATTTAGGTCAAGTGGAAGGGGTAGTTGTGCCAAGCTGCGAAGTATTAATGCAACCATTTAAATCATATAAACAATCCGTAAACCTTTCATTCGGTTCAACATCTTCTCCAAACTCAACCCTAGCAAAGTCCTTTGACGGCACCGTCCATCATCAAAAGCTTTTGCTACCATCGATCTCCTCACACCGAGCGTGAGTCTCTCGCAACCTATCACCTTTACACGACAACCGTGTGCCCCACCGTGTGCCCCGGTCGATCGACACCCGCACCGTCTATTCCGCAACCGTGAGAACTATCGAAACCGCTCCATTCGGTATGATTCTTTTTTTACTCGTTTCGTTACCTTTGTTCGTAATGATTCGGTTTCGAGTTCTAGGGTTACGATCTCTACATCACGTGTAAAGATTTGATCTTGTGTTGCGTTGGGTGTTCTATTTCGTTTAATGTATGTTCTATGCATCGATAATATACTTCTGCGTTTTGTGTGTGTGTTGCGGGTTTGTGTGGTGGTGTATATCCGTGTAATGCACGTATATGTACACATAAACATATCTGCGATTTCAGGTGTGACCGGGTGGTCGTGCGAGTTTATATGCGCGGTTGCGCGGTGTGTTATGTCGTGTGTTTGTGTGTGTGCTGTGTTATATATATATAATTGTGTGTGTGTTGTGTTATATATATATATATAATTGTGTGTGTGATGCGTTATGTATAGGTATACAGGTAATCTGCGTTATATATATATATATATATATATAATATATATATATTATATAATATATTATATATATATATATATATATATATATTAGTGTGTGTGTGTGTTTTTTGAGTTAAGTAGGAATGCATGTATCGATGAAAGTGGCTTTACTGCAGTGTGATTTTTGGATGATGCTTCATGTTGGCATATGGAAGTATGTGGGTTCCTGCGTAATTGAAAATATATAGTTTTGTGTGTAGTTAGGTGTTAATACATTCATGTGGGTGCATGTAGGATTGAGTGTGATGTGCATCAATTTGTAAAGAGTATGTATGGGTTTCATTATATAAAGTACTACAAATAAATACATGACGCGATCTCATACGTAAATGCTTGGGTAATATGTTAGTGTAACGTTAAACTTGTCTGTGGATGGCAAACGGGTTTTCGCTCTCATCGTAACCTGAACCGAGAACACGAAACCGTACGACCAAAATTATTGGTATGTAATATATTATTATATGTTACATGAAACTCAGGTTAATTGAATCGATCCTTTGTGCTTACATTTTTTATTGTTGCCACGCACTCGAGGTGAGTCTTCACGGCCCCTGTTTTACATTACTTTCCTTTTGGGGGAGAAAACATGCAAACTTTATTTATAAATGGTTTCTAGTATTATTGTTTATCGTCTGTTACGTTAGTGCAAACATACTTAAAACTCCTTACATTCTCGAACCGTTAGTAATGTGTAGCGAGGTAATTCTGAGTAGTACTACTGGGTTTGACAAACCCCGCCCGGCTAGTCGCGCTAGCTTGATTGGAGGTTAAACGGGTGCGTTATTGACCTAACATTTGTCACTGTCTGGGTTAGACGTGACGGGAAGGCAACAAACATACAAACAGTCAGCTTCGGTTTGAAACGCTAACTAACTTGTTTATAGGCTAGCTACCTATCGATATGCTTTAATTACTTTACCATTCGAACAGTTACAAACATTTCTATCTGTTATTAAACCTGTGAACTCACCAACTTTAGGTTGACACACTTTAGCATGTTTTCTCAGGTAACAGGAACGCTTAAGCTTATGATGCACGATTAAGGAACGCACTCAGGACATGCATCGTCAACATATTTACTTGCATTGAACATTTCGTTTTGACTTAGCCCTTATAACTTTCAGTATTGTTTACATTTCGTTATTCGCTTCCGCACTGTTATTCATTTCGGTTTTATGCTTCCGCACTGATGTTTATTTCTTTTATGCTACTCTGATTTAAGTCAAACATTTATTTTTAAATTAATTTAGTGTCGTTTGATATGACCGTGTCTGAGATCCTGGTTTGTCACACGCCTCGCGGTAAAACCCCGCACGTGGAATTTGAGGGTGTGACAGATTGGTATCAGGGCCATTGGTTATAGAGAACTAGGACTGCATTTGCATCTAGACTTTAGCCTTAGACACAACACTAGCATGGCACAAACACTATTACTTGTTTACAACTTTTGGACGTACATTTCATGGCATACTTGCGTTACGTTACAGGATGTCCACATCATCATCATCGGAACCATCGATGTCACCTATATCACCCTCGAATAGTAGAGAGACCGAGGATTCTGCTCGTTTGCCTTCGACATCTATACCTGTTTCTTCACCCCCAAAGTCTAAGAGACGCCGACTTGAGCCTACCGTTGCCACTACGGGGCACGGGGAGCCCTTAAATGCCCATGACTCACCTAACACCCACGATTAGGACTGGTTACTAGGATTGATTACCCGATGGATTAGAGAGGAGAACGTACCATACCCTCTTACTCCCTTCACACCTGCTTCTACTCCTATCCTACCATATATTCCTTACCCACCCGAACAATCATTCGCCGCATTTGTAGCGGTGATGAAACGTGAGGTACGCTATATGCATCAGACAACCGGAAGGATTAAAACCCTTTTAGAGGATCAGGCTCGGACAAGACGCTTAGAACTTCAGAAAGAAAGCCTTGAATCCACTAACAAGTGCCATAATAGACTCGTTAAGGAATTCAAACAACTGGTGACCAGTGTTAACACTTTAGAGGCTAGAGCCATGGAATTTGAGCCAAATCATATTCAAGCAACACTGAGGATTGCGGAACTAGAGGCATAGGTCGAAGCTCTTGTTGCACAACAAGAAGAAGAGGATAGAAAAGTATATTGATGGTTTAGCTCCTCAGATTCAAGCTAGTGTCATAGCTGCTGATCCTGATACTATTCAGCATGCTATCCGGCTATCTCACAAGCTCACTGATCAGGCAGTGGCGCATGGCACTCTGCCTAAACGTAGCACTACCTTTGGTTCATCTGACTATAAACGAAAATGGGATAGTACCATCAACAAGTCCTCAAACTTGAACAACACTCAGCAACAACAAGTTAGAAAGTTTGATTCCTCTAGAAGCTACACAAATAATAATCATAACCACAGCAACAATGGTCAGGATAGAGTAACTATGCAGCAAGTACCCAAAGTGCAATAATGCAATTTTTCACCATCATGGCCAGTGTGATCGTTTTCCTTGCCAAAGGTGTGGAAGGATGGCCCATGCTGCTAAAGACTGTAAGGGTGAATTGATGACTAGGCAACAATCTCAGCAACAACGACAAGGCAAAGCGACCAAGGGTTGTTTCGAATGTGGCAAAAAGGGTCATTACAGAAAGATTGCCCACAACTAAAGAACGGAACAAGGGCAATAATGGAAACAACAGTTATGGAAATGGCGCTAGGGTCGAGCTTTCGTGATTGGGTCTAGTGAGGCAAGGATGATCAAAATGTAGTTATCGGTACGTTTCCTCTGAACGACTGTTTTGCTTCTGTATTATTTGATACCGGTGCTGATAGGAGCTTTATCTCTGCCAAGTTTAGCAAACTTCTAGATGTAACGTTAACCGAAATAGAACCTAGTTACACCCTAGAACTAGCTGATGGTAAAATAATTGAGGCAACACATATTCTCAAAAGATGTAAACTAGGACTATCAGGACATAACTTAGATATAGACCTCATGCCTGTTACACTTAGTAGCTTTGACGACTGGTTATCTAAGAACCAAGCTGAGATTACCTGTCGTGAAAAGGTCGTTCGTGTACCACTTCCTAGTGGTGAAATCTTATATGTTCAGGGCGAGAAAGGTGGTGTAGTCTTTGGCATCATATCGTACATGAAAGCCCAGAAATGCTTAAGTAAAGGCCATACTGCTATTTTAGCTATGATCACAGAAAAGACTATCGAAGAAAAGAAGATTGAGGATATCCCTATTGTTCGTGACTTTCCTGAGGTTTTCCCTGAAGACTTACCTGGTCTTCCACCGCATCGTCAGGTCGAGTTCCAGATTAATTTGATACCTGGAACCGCACCTATTGCGAGAGCGGCATACAGACTAGCTCCAAAAGAACTGCAAGAACTATCCACTCAACTACAAGAACTTTTAGATAAGGGATTTATCAGACCCAGCTCATCACCATGGGGAGCCCCAGTCCTGTTTGTCAAGAAAAAGGATGGGACTTTCCGTATGTGTATTGATTACCGTGAACTGAACAAAGTGACGGTTAAGAACCGTTATCCCCTTCCCCGTATTGACGATCTGTTTGACCAGCTTCAAGGGTCGAGTTTCTATTCCAAGATAGATTTGAGATCGGGATATCATCAACTAAGAGTCCGAGAGGAGGACATATCAAAGACAGCATTTAGAACTCGTTACGGTCACTACGAGTTTTTGGTTATGCCTTTTGGGTTGACCAATGTACCGGCAGTGTTTATGGATCTCATGAACCGCGTGTGCAAACCCTATCTGGACAAGTTTGTCATCGTTTTTATCGATGATATCTTGATATATTCAAAGAACAAAGAGGAGCATGAGGAACATCTTCGATTGATTTTGGAATTACTTAAACAAGAGAAACTGTATGCCAAGTTTTTGAAGTGTGACTTTTGGATTCGGGAAGTCCAATTCTTGGGGCATGTGGTCAATGAGAAGGGCATACATGTTGACCCGGCAAAAATAGAAGCCATTAGCAACTGGGCTATGCCAAAGACTCCGACGGAGGTACGACAAATTCTTGGATTGGCTGGATATTACCGACGATTTATCGAAGGGTTTTCGAAGATCGTCCAACCACTTACAATGTTAACACAAAAAGGCACTGCGTACAATTGGGGTGACAAGCAGGAATCAGCATTCCAGTTCTTAAAACAGAAACTCGGCACGGCACCGATATTGTCTTTACCCGAGGGAACCGAAGATTTTGTGGTGTATTGCGATGCTTCTATTCAAGGTCTCGGTTGAGTGCTAATGCAACGCGAGAAGGTGATCGCGTACGCTTCCCAACAGCTAAAGGTTCATGAGAAAAACTACACGACACAGACTTAGAGTTGGGAGCCGTTGTGTTCGCACTCAAGATATGGAGACATTACTTGTACGGTACCAAGTGCACCATTTATACCGATCACAAGAGTCTTCAACATATTTTTGAGCAAGAAGAGTTGAATATGAGACAACGTTGCTGGGTCGAGTTGTTGAATGACTATGACTGTGCGATCAAGTATCATCCGGTAAGGCTAATGTAGTAGCTGACGCTTTAAGTCGAAAGGAAACACCTAAGCCAAAGCGAGTTCGAGCATTACAACTCACCATCCACACCGGACTACCTGATCAGATACGTGATGCTCAACTGAGGCTTTGAAGGATGAGAACCTGAAAGCAGAGTCCATGCAAGGCATGGAAAAGCAGTTAGAGATCAAGTCTGACGGAGTTTGTTATTTCATGGAACGAATATGGGTTCCTTTGTATGGGAATCTACGAGAACTAGTGATGGACGAAGCCCATAAGTCTCGATATTCTATCCATCCGGGTTCAGATAAGATGTATCATGACTTGAAAGTTTTGTATTGGTAGCCGAACATGAAAGCTGATATCGCCACCTATGTTAGCAGATGCTTAACCTGTTCTAAGGTAAAGTGGAGTATCAAAGGCCATATGGTCTACTTCAACAGCCGGAATTCCTGTATGGAAGTGGGAACAGATCTCAATGGATTTTATCACGAAGCTGCCTCGAACTCCTAGCGGGTGCGATACCATTGGGTAATAGTAGATCGCTTGACGAATTCCGCACACTTCCTACCAATTAGAGAGACTGATAGAATGAAGAAGTTAACACGTATCTACCTGAGGGAAATAGTCTCTCGGCATGGTGTGCCATTTCTATCATCTCTGATCGTGACGCTCGATTTACTTCTCACTTCTGGCAATCTTTGCAACGATCATTGGGAACACGACTAGATATGAGTACTGCATATCATCCTCACTCAAACTGATGGTTAGAGTGAGCGTACAATACAAACACTGGAAGATATGTTACGAGCTTGTGTCATTGACTTTGGCAACCATTGGGAAACTCATTTACCGTTGGTTGAGTTTTCTTACAATAACAGCTATCACACGTTGATCAAAGCTACACCATTTGAAGCATTGTATGGACGTAAGTGTCGATCACCTATTTGTTGGGCAGAAGTTGGAGAAAGTCAACTTACCGGTCCTGAACTTGTGCATGAAACGACTGAGAAGATAGTACAAATTCGTAATCGTATGGCAGCAGCACGTGACCGACAGAAGAGTTACGCAGATAAACGTCGTAAACCGTTAGAATTTCAAATTGGCGACAAGGTACTTTTGAAAGTGTCACCTTGGAAAGGTGTAGTTCGTTTCGGGAAACGTGGAAAGCTAAACCCACGCTACGTTGGGCCTTTTGAGATTGTCAAAAGAGTTGGCCCAGTAGCCTACCAGTTGAACCTACCAGAAGAGCTTAGCGGAATACACAATGTGTTCCATGTTTCAAATCTGAGAAAATGCCTTACAAACGAGACTCTTGTCGTTCCGTTAGATGAGATACACGTGGATGAACAACTGCATTTCATAGAGGAACTGGTGGAAGTTATGGATCGAGAGGTCAAAACTCTTAAACATAGTCGTATTCCTATCGTCAAAGTCTGTTGGAACTCAAGGCGTGCACCAGAGTTTACCTGGGAACGCGAGGATCAAATGAAGAAGAAATACCCGCAACTGTTCAAAGATCAAGCATCTATTTCCCAAGGTATCCATTCTTAAGATATCTTTCTTTAAATTTCGAGACGAAATTCTTTCAACAAGGGGATGATGTCACAACTCATACGAAACCTTACGTTCTTTATTTTGAGTTTGTTTCATAAATCTCAGAAACCTTATCATAAGAGAGCTTATGACCTCCTATCGTTGCTGTTAAATCTACCATTCTATGTTAATATGATGTTTCTAATTTTCGGGACGAAAATTCCTTCAACAAGGGGATGATGTGAGACCCCGAATTTTCAGGTTAACCTCGCCACATTAATCTAACCTAGTTCTATTTTATTTTGATTAATCAAATTATGTTAATCAAATTATTGCACTTTTCAATAATAAATATTATCATTATAAATATCAAATTAAACATTTAATAACATACAAAATATTAACCAAAATTATGAGCATGTAATGTCATTTAGGTCAAGTGGAAGGGGTAGTTGTGCCAAGCTGCGAAAGTACTAATGCAACCATTTAAATCATATAAACAATCCCGTAAACCTTTCATTCGGTTCAACATCTTCTCCAAACCTCAACCCTAGCAAAGTCCTTTGACGGCAACCGTCCCATCATCAAAAGCTTTTGCTACCATCGATCTCCTCACCGAGCGTGAGTCTCTCGCAACCTATCACCTTTACATGACAACCGTGTGCCCCACCGTGTGCCCCGGTCGATCGACACCCGCACCGTCTATTCCGCAACCGTGAGAACTATCGAAACCGCTCCATTCGGTATGATTCTTTTTTTACTCGTTTCGTTACCTTTGTTCGTAATGATTCGGTTTCGAGTTCTAGGGTTACGATCTCTACATCACGTGTAAAGATTTGATCTTGTGTTGCGTTGGGTGTTCTATTTCGTTTAATGTATGTTCTATGCATCGATAATATACTTCTGCGTTTTGTGTGTGTGTTGCGGGTTTGTGTGGTGGTGTATATCCGTGTAATGCACGTATATGTACACATAAACATATCTGCGATTTCAGGTGTGACCGGGTGGTCGTGCGAGTTTTATGCGCGGTTGCGCGGTGTGTTATGTCGTGTGTTTGTGTGTGTGCTGTGTTATATATATAATTGTGTGTGTGTTGTGTTATATATATATATATATAATTGTGTGTGTGATGCGTATGTATAGGTATACAGGTAATCTGCGTTATATATATATATATATATATATATTATATATATATATATATATTTGTGTGTGTTGTGTTTTTTTGAGTTAAGTAGGAATGCATGTATCGATGAAAGTGGCTTTACTGCAGTGTGATTTTTGGATGATGCTTCATGTTGGCATATGGAAGTATGTGGGTTCCTGCGTAATTGAAATATATATGTTTGTGTGAGTTAGGTAGGTGTTAATACATTCATGGGGTGCATGTAGGATTGAGTGTGATGTGCATCAATTTGTAAAGAGTATGTATGGGTTTCATTATATAAAGTACTACAAATAAATACATGACGCGATCTCATACGTAAATGCTTGGGTAATATGTTAGTGTAACGTTAAACTTGTCTGTGGATGGCAAACGGGTTGTTCGCTCTCATCGTAACCTGAACCGAGAACACGAAACCGTACGACCAAAATTATTGGTATGTAATATATTAATTATATGTTACATGAAACTCAGGTTAATTGGAATCGATCCTTTGTGCTTACATTTTTTATTGTTGCCACGCACTCGAGGTGAGTCTTCACGGCCCCTGTTTTACATTACTTTCCTTTTGGGGGAGAAAACATGCAAACTTTATTTATAAATGGTTTCTAGTATTATTGTTTATCGTCTGTTACGTTAGTGCAAACATACTTAAAACTCCTTACATTCTCGAACCGTTAGTAATGTGTAGCGAGGTAATTCTGAGTAGTACTACTGGGTTTGACAAACCCCGCCCGGGCTAGTCGCGCTAGCTTGATTGGAGGTTAAACGGGTGCGTTATTGACCTAACATTTGTCACTGTCTGGGTTAGACGTGACGGGAAGGCAACAAACATACAAACAGTCAGCTTCGGTTTGAAACGCTAACTAACTTGTTTATAGGCTAGCTACCTATCGATATGCTTTAATTACTTTACCATTTGAACAGTTACAAACATTTCTATCTGTTATTAAACTTGTGAACTCACCAACTTTAGGTTGACACACTTTAGCATGTTTTCTCAGGTTACAGGAACGCTTAAGCTTATGATGCACGATTAAGGAACGCACTCAGGACATGCATCATCAACATATTTACTTGCATTGAACATTTCGTTTTGACTTAGCCCTTATAACTTTCAGTATTGTTTACATTTCGTTATTCACTTCCGCACTGTTATTTATTTCGGTTTTATGCTTTCGCACTGATGTTTATTTCTTTTATGCTACTCTGATTTAAGTCAAACATTTATTTTTAAATTAATTTAATGTCGTTTGATATGACCGTGTCTGAGATCCTGGTTTGTCAGACGCCTCACGGTAAAACCTCGCACGTGGAATTTGAGGGTGTGACATTATGGTTGTTTTAATAATATTGTTTTAAAAAATTCACCTTTTATAATATTTTTTAAATATAACCATTTTAAAATATTTTGTTTCAAAATATTTAGTGTTTTAGAAAATTTCATATTATATAATTTTTTTTTATTTTTATTAATCTATTTTAGTAAAAAGTTGTAATTTTTAATTTCCTTAATATTAAAAAGATAGCTTGATTTTAAAAAAATAAAATAGAGAGATAAATGTAGTAATTAATAAAATTGATTTTTAATTAAAGAGAGAAATTAATTTGAGTATTTGAATTACAATAATATCTTTTTGTAGGAAAAATTATATGCGGATGTGTATATAAAAGATATGTGAGGAGAAGGACATGTGACTAAAAAACCTTTCTTATATAGATTTATAGATATAGATTATAGATTTATAGATTTCCTTTTCTCTCCTTGTATCACTCATAAATATTTCTTGCCTTCTCGATATGTAAATGAAATCAAGAATATTTATCAATAAAAATTAATACGTTCTAACATATAATTCATCTTAAAGTTGGTAATTGATGTATACATACACACACATATGTGTGTGTCTGCGTGTATATATATATATATATAATAAACTATGCGTTAGGACGAAAGTTCCGAATCTATCTACTCTAATAAAAAGGTTTTGAATTGACATTTGTCATAATATTAGACATTCTAAGATTAATTTTCCTGATTCTCTCTTATATTAAATACCAGATTTAGTAAACCCGTGTATCTCACATGTTGAATAAATAGAATATTAATATAATATAATATATTAATTATAAAATGATATTCTAAGATAAATATGATTGAAATTACATATGAGAAAAAATGACTATAACCAATAAAACAGTGATATCAATTTTTTAAAATATTATTTTTAAATCGTTTTAAAAAATATATATTAAAACAAACCGTATAAAAATGTCATTTTTTACAAATTTTCTTATTATATCTTCCAAATTGATTATTTTTTGTTTAAATAAATTTAATTTTTAAAAATACCACTTTAAATAATATTATAAGTAATTAAGGTAATTATATAAAATGAGAGAGATGCGAGAAAATTTTGGTTAAGATGATTGTGGTGCTACTACGTAACACTTAAAGTTATTATTTTATTAGAGTAAGAAGATTAATTATTTTGGTTTAAAAAATTGAATTTTTAAAAATACCACTTTTAAAATATTTCATATTTTTAAAAGTTTTATCTTTTAGAAAAATTTATTATTTTATAAAAAAAATTGTTTATTTAGATATAATATTAATAAGTAAATATTTTTTAATTTATTAAATTTTTTATAATTAAAATAATATTATTAGTAATTAATGTAGTTATTTAAGATGAGAGAATGACATGAAAAGTTTTGTGAGAATAATTGTGGCGCTGCCATGTGACACTTTAAGTTACTTTTTTATTAAAGTATGAAAATTTACATTAACTACTAATTATATTATTTAATTTTTTTGAGATTAAAGTAGTTTTTAATAATTAAGAATTTTTGTTGTGAATGTAATTTCTAAAGAAATAATATTTTGTATATCTTAATTAATTTTTTAAAACATAATTTTTTTTAATAACAAAATATTTAAAATTAGTTTTTTTAATTAAATATTTATGTACCATAAATTTAATTTTTATAAGTTATAATAAGAATTTTTAGAAAATAGAACTTTTTAAAACCATTTTGATTTAGAACGATTTTTTTAGATAAAAAAATTAAAACAAAAATTCAAAAAAAAATATATTATTGTTTTATTATTTATAGTACTTACTTATACGTAATTTCAATCATATCATATTTTAAAATATCATATAATGATTAAAAAAATTATTACTAATTATTTAATATTTTATTTATTTAACCCATCTAATACACAATATACTACCTAGGTGTGAAATATATAAATACGACATTTGAGAAGAATCGTAAATCAAAGGATAAAACAATATAAAATCAAATCTACGCAAGTTAAATGAGATAACATAAAGAAAAAATCAACCTTTTAAAAAATTAGTCACAAATTAGAAATAAATAAAAAAGAGAACTTTTAGAAAACATAAGCCAAAGATAAAACCATGTAAACCCACGACCCACACAAATCTAACGAATATATAGATATAAATATTAGATTCCAGCTTTTAAAATATTTGGTTATATAAAAAAGTTCGTTACATAAGAAAACAAAGCAAAAAAAAAAAGCAAACAACACCAAAAAACCAAAAAGAAAACATGAAAATCCAATGATCTTCGTAGCATTCAAATTATATTTTATGTTTTATCACCATCTCTACAATTTACAAAAAGATAAAAATATTTTACAAAATTACTTATCATGTTGTAAAACCCGATACGTCTCATTTGTTATGTTTTCTTCTTTCAATTAAATAATAGTTATTTATTTTTCTTTTAATATTATTCATCTTTCTTTCATTTACATACATACGCGCATGCTTGCCACATGCACGTAGACACACACACATGTACACACGTACATCTTTCCATGATAATTTCATGCGTGATAATTTTATCTTTACGTGATACCTCCGTATTTATGTAATTAATTTAAACAATTGTATTATAATCCTACTACTAACGTGTCTTATTGCGTAATTATTTTGTACACTTGTCACGAAATATCACTTTATATATAATAATATAATACAAAGTGATTTTCACTCACTTTGTATAATATATGTACGTATGTATATATAAACATTAAAACATGAAGACTAAAAAGTAAATAAACAAACACATGCAACGCGTTACGCTTCTTGAATTTTACAATGACATGAACAATGCTATGTGCCTATGTCTCACTTCGCCGACAACCGCTTTAATTTAGTCAACTTTATCGTGGAGTTAATTATATAATGGGTCCTCCGAACCACTAATAGGGACAGTGATAAAATAAGAATGAAACTTTTTCTCTTTTCAACTTACTTTATAAAACCATTAAGGTGATTTATAAAATTTTTTGGCAATATGTATTTCCCACACATGTTATTAAGGCTAAACTCTCACTTCTTATACCTCCATTAAAGCTAAAGTTTTTGAACACTCCTATTATTTTGATTTATAATATACAGACATGTCATATTATAAATCGACACATTTTTATACGTTTCATATGACACTACGTGACGTATAGGATTGAGACACTGAAAACGAGAAAACTTCAAAGGGGCTGTCAGAGAATTATACGCCTCATATAGTTCTATACGACCCCCTATACAACACGTATAGGACTATATGACTCGTATAACAAATTTTGACACTAACTACGATGAAAAATCAAGATATTATCAGATAGGTTATACACCTCGTATAAAGCTATGCGTCCCCTTATACGACGTGTATAAAACTATAAAACACATAAAGAAATCATACGTGTTAATTTATAATATTAGAGTATCAGCAAAATCCACACCTTTGTTAAATTATTGTAACATAATAATGTAACGATAATTGTATAAATCGTACGGACCATATGACTTTGATACATATTGTTATCCATCTGTGACACCACACACCGGCGAGCTCTCTCCGGCTGAACCATGGCTAGCTCAGACAAAGGACCACACATACTGGTGTTCCCATACCCAGCTCAAGGTCACATGCTCGCACTACTAGACCTCACGCACCACCTAGCCACCCGTGGTCTAACCATAACCCTCTTGGTCACACCCAAAAACCTCCCCATCGTGAACCCACTTATCGCATCATCTCCCAACATCGAGCCCCTGGTCCTCCCTTTCCCACCGCACCCATCTCTTCCGCCGGTGTAGAGAACGTCAAAGACATCGGAAACCACGGCAACGTCTTCATCATCAACTCACTAGCCAAACTACGAGCCCCCATCATCCAGTGGTTCAACTCCCTCCGTAACATTAACCCTCCTGTTGCCATTATCTCCGATTTCTTCCTCGGTTGGACCCAACAGTTAGCCCGAGAATTGGGGATCCATCGGATATGTTTCTCCTCCGTTCGTGCCTTCTTACCTGCGGTTATTGATTACGCCTTCCGCAACATTTCGGTGGTCCGGTCACAGAACGTGACCGTCTTCCACGATCTGCCCGGTTCTCCGGGCTTATCGTGGGACCACTTTCCCACTCTGGTTCGGGTTTATAAGGAGTCCGACCCAGAGTGGGGACTCGTGTTTGATGGCCATGTTGCGAATAAGTTGTGTTGGGGTTGGGTGGTGAATAGCTTTGATGCGTTGGAGTCTCGATACATCGAGTATTTGAGAAAGTTAACCGGTCATGATAGGGTTTTTGGAGTCGGGCCGATTAGTTTACTTGGTGGGACCGATTCTAAAATCCCTGGTTCGGATCATGATGTGATTAGATGGCTAGACGAGAGACCCGATGGGTCTGTCGTCTATGTGTGCTTTGGGAGTCAGAAGTTTCTGACAGGTGATCAGATGGATGCTTTGGAAGTTGGGCTTGAAGAGAGTGGGATTTATTATGTTTGGGTGGTGAAACCGGAGCAAGGTGATTTGGTCCGCGCCGTGTCGGATAGAGGATTTGTTATAAAAGGTTGGGCTCCCCAAACGGCGATACTGAGTCACCGGGCCGTGGTGGGTTTTTGAGTCACTGTGGGTGGAACTCGGTTTTGGAAGCGATTTTAGTTGGAGTTATGATACTCGCATGGCCAATGGAGGCTGACCAGTATGTTAACGCTAGGTTGTTGGTTGAGGATCATGGTACGGCTGTGCAAGTTTGTGACGGGTCGAGTACCGTACCTGACTCGGCCCGGTTGGCTCGCACAATTGCGGAGTCAATGAGTGGGGATGAAGTTGAGAAGTTGAAAGCAAAAGAACTTAGAAACAAAGCAATTGAAGCAGTAAAGGAAGGTGGGAGCTCATCAATGGAACTCGATAGGCTTGTTAAGGAGTTGTCTAACTTGGGCCAAAGATAAACGAATCGTAATTTTATAGAGTGGGAGTCGGATTTTTTTGGGTGCAGTCTCCCTATCCTATATGATAAATGAAATGAATAATCTTTCTGATTGAACTTTCAAAGTTTCTGATTGAACTTTCAAAGTTTCTGATTTGTTTCTAATTAAACGTGTACTCTTAAATACCAATCAGTCAACATGTACTAGTGAATTTTTGTGATAGCAATCACTAACAACTATGGACCACAATACCATTGTCGGTTAGTTACTTTTTGTTAACAGTTTATATTATTGCACTTTGTTCACCTATATATGGCTCTGATTTTACTATATATTGAGCAATGGAGGTGGTCTTGTATCATTCATATTGATATATTCAAAGTTCTACAACACATACATATGGAGTCAAACTTTAATTTAGGTGCAAAGGTTCAAAGTTTAAAACTTGAAAAATGTAATATATATTAACGTGTAGTAGTGTAGGAGTAAGAAATATTTGGCGTTCTAGAAAACAACTAACAATAGGAGTTACTTTACGAAACCATTTAATATCTTCGTAAATATTAAATACAATCTTAACGCAAATGTCGTCGTCGTCGTCGTCGTCGTCGTCGTCGTCGTCGTCGTCGTCGTCGTCGTCGCGTCGTCGTCGTCGTCGTCGTCGTCGTCGTCGTCGTCGTCGTCGTCGTCGTCGTCGTCGTCGTCGTCGTCGTCGTCGTCGTCGTCGTCGTCGTCGTCGTCGTCGTCGTCGTCGTCGTCGTCGTCGTCGTCGCGTCGTCGTCGTCGTCGTCGTCGTCGTCGTCGTCGTCGTCGTCGTCGTCGTCGTCGTCGTCGTCGTCGTCGTCGTATTCACACAAAACACTCTCTTTCTTCAAAATAAAAGAGACATACATGGCACGCCTGTTCTTGAAGTGATCACACAAAATAAAAGAGACATACATGGCACGCCTTTCTTCAAATTCACACAAAACACTCTCTTTCTTAACCATTTTCTTGGTTACTTCCACACCTAACTACATTCCTCTTCTTTATATAAAATTTATCTCTAACTTCTGATTTTTATTTTCGTTGTATCACTTACGCTAAATGCGTCGTAAAAGCATTAACCTACAAAAATTGATACTCCGCCAGAAACAAGCACTATTTTCGTGACCGTGTCGGACCGGCTGGTGCGACCGGTTTGACCGGGGATCGGCCCGGTTCGCTTCGATTCGTTTTTGACTGGTCGAACTAGCCGGTTTGTCCCGAACCGCTGGTCGAACTGGGAAACCGGACCGGTTTTTGATTTTTTTTATTTTAAAGGATAAAAACGTAGTGTTAAACATAAGTTAGTAAATAGGATATACAAATATAGTTAAGTTTATACATAACTATAAAATATATATATAATCATATATAAATTACTTATATTTAATTACATATATAAATATAACTAAAATATAATTAAATCCGGTCCGATCACCAAACCAATAAGACGTCCGGTTCAATATCTGATCCGGTTCTGAAAAAATTGAAACAAGAGCGTGGATAATCTGATTTGTGATAGATCACCGATGAATATTATTGACGGATTCCAGGAGAACTTTTCTGTGATTGACGAATTTCATAAAATAAAATAAAATAAAATAAAATAAAATAAAATAAAATAAAAAAATAAAATAAAAATGAACTTCTTTTACGACGGAGTTACTGACATAATTGTATGTGAATTTCCTGGCAGTTATAATTAATGAACCCTATTGAGATTTTGTGGGATCAAACGGTAATTAATTCATAGTTTATTTTATTTTATTTTGTGGGTTCCGTTAGCAACTACCAACCAAGTTTTTCATGAGTGATTTTCCACCATTTATACTATATCTTAATTTGTATATATGAACAGATACTAATTTTGGAAACGAATAAAACATTGTGTTGCAGCATGGGCATGGCTATTTTCAACTCCAAAATTTCAAGGAAGATCTTTGTCAGAATGCATCCCTGCAACTGCAAGTAATAATTATTGCAGCAAGCTTTCCAAAACTACAGATGCATACTGTGCTGATGATCACACATGTATCTGCCAATGCCATCCTGCAGGAAGAATGTTGTTACATCCTTTAAGCTCTAGTGACGAGTTCACTGAATGCGATTGGGAAGTTTGCCAGATTGATCGCGAACCGAAATATGGCATTTGCGAAAATGGAACATGCCATTGCATTGTCACCGGGGCAAGTTTTGAGAATTCTTAAAAGAGTTCGGGCCCCAGGCGAGAACAAAAAATGAACCCTATTATACTGACATATAAAAATGAGCCTACATTGAATAACATGTATATAAAAAAATTATAATACGACAGTAATTGTTATAAATAAACAAAACGAAAGTATTATAGCAAAATGATTAAATTTACTTAATTAAGCGAATCAGGAGGCTCTACTAGGGTTTTTGGTATTATTATTTTAAATTAAGTTTAGATTAGATAAATGTTATTGGGTTAAATTATTTAAAATGTTAATAGTTTCTTAGATAAAGTTTAATGGGTTAAAATAATCATAATGTTATTGGATTTGTTATGTATTTATTAATACTTTATACAATTTTAAAAAAAATAATACATATGTATATATAATCTATAATATTTAAGAATTAACACAAATTGATCTAAAACATAAAATAAAACGACTAATACATATAACAAATGATGTAAAATATATAAGACAATTAATTGATATTTGACACAATAGATGTATATTATACAATGAACTACCATATTTGACACAATATCCCAATGCCCTAATATTTAAAACAATAAAGTCCCTAATATTTCTTAAAACTTTTAAATTAAAATTTCAATTTACCATAACCAAATCCTAATATATATTTAGGATAGATCAAAGGGTATGTTAGTTGACCTTGTTAATTAAAAAGTTTGAAAACTGATTGTAAATTACGGTTACCAAATTGAATTTCATTAATATTTGATACTTATTAGGTAAAAAAAACGTAGTCAACCCAATTAATTCATGGCCATATGGTGATTGAAACTCTTTTGATTCAATAAGAGAACTGAGTTTGTAGAATATGTTATTCAAATAAAAAATATGAGTTAGAATTCTAAAAATTGAAGCGCAAATAAACTAATAAAAGTAGTAATGAAAGAAGCATTGAAATAATCTATGAAAACTGTAACACCTAATGGGAATCCTATATAGTTCCTGACATTTTTGGGGCTAAAGTAAAATAAAATCTTAGGGTATTTTCCCAAATAATAAGTTAATCCACACACTAACTTTTAAGATTATATATACCGGTTGTTTAGTTAAAATATTACTTGAATATCAATAAACATTTTTTTAAAACCTACACTTAAATCAAGTGTCGTAATTAACTAGTGTTTGAAGCCTCTATTAACGTAATAATATAGGAAAAATGTTTGGCGTTAACGTAATAATATAGAAAAAATGTTTGGCGCCCGTTAAGTGTTTGACGTCCTATGGGTTTAGAGTTATTTATAACTATCTTGTAATGATGTTTTGAAGCTTTACTTGTGTGCATGTCATTATGTTTGACGCATCCAAAATGTTTACTACATCCCGACATCCGGTATAAGGAAAACCACTAACAAAATTAATCGAGCATCATTAAAATAAAAAGAAACAAAATAATCAAACACGTTAGGCAAAATCACGCATAAAAATTGCTTAAAGCATAATAAGGAAAGGCAAAACTAAATTCCACTAATAACATTGGTAATCGTTTAATATCCTTCCATACATAATAACGCATGCTTTTAATTAAGTATTATAATATGCTTTTATTTTGCCACATTTTTTGGCTTATAAATAGCACCACTCACACATGGTCTTCTTGTGATTACACACAAATACACAATTTCAAAGATGTCAATGGGTTACATTCCTTTAAAATCATACAAAACCCTATGCTTCCTAGCCATTTTCTTGGTTACTTCCTCAGGTAATTACTTCCACTAAGTCGTCTGAAAATCATTCCACTACTAAACAAATAAATATCATATCACACACTATAATTGGTTACCGATTGCAATTATCTGTCTAAGTCGTCTGAAAATCAGATTATGTACGCATGACCATATTTTTAGTCAACTATTACCAACATATTCTTGATAGTCACCATTTTCACATCAGATTATTATATCCGATGGCATTGTCTGTTTGTGATAGTCATTTGTTTCATAGCGTTCTAAATTATTTTATGTACATAATAAGGTGATTGTGTAATACATACACACAATAAAATATATTTAGTGACTGAAATGAATAATATTTTGCAGGTTGGCCATTTTCAACTTCCAAATACGAAAGAAGATCTTTGACAGAATGCACTCCTGGTGATAACTATTGCACCAGACTTTGTGGGAATGAAGGTGCCTACTGTGCTGACGATCACACATGCATTTGCAACCCTGAGAAACTGCTATTAACTCCTTCAAGTCCACCAACATATAACAGCAACGAGTTGTTTGAGTGCGAAACTGAAATTTGCAAAATTGCTTGTGAACCGAAAGATGGATATTGTCAAGATGGCATGTGCCATTGTGTTGTATGAGCATCACTAACTAATATCCACGTCAGCTTAATGTTTCTATTGGCATTATAGATTGGTTTTGTGATTGTAACGAGTGAATGATGAAACTACAATATATGTGAGTTTGAGTTTTTTTTAATAAAAAATTTTATTTTGAGTATAACAAGTTAATTAGTTGATGTGACTAGTTCAATAATAGATTATGCATCAGCTAATAGACCACATGAATTGTATCTCACACCACCAGCAAATGGTTGTTTGAAA
Organism: Flaveria trinervia; assembly: GCA_025506515.1. Taxonomy (NCBI): domain Eukaryota; kingdom Viridiplantae; phylum Streptophyta; class Magnoliopsida; order Asterales; family Asteraceae; genus Flaveria; species Flaveria trinervia. The sequence goes on along the minus strand of CM046452.1, from coordinate 89,279,092 downwards.
GCGTTAACACGGTTGTTGTACGACCTAAATGCCTCTTTAAGCATGTATAAAGTGAAATAATTTACCGGTGACGTCATCTCATGGCCCATTACCATTTTAAACGACTGTTTGAGTTTGGGAAGAAGTAGTACCATAGATTATCATCTCAGTATCATAAAATTAAAAATACAGTTTTAATGTTTATTTGAAATAGTTATTAGAATGTTTACTGATGCACCACGTGAAATGTCAATTTGGTTCGATGAAGATGTGGGTTTCTGTGCTTCAGAGAGAAAGGGTGTTGGGGGTTACGAGAAGGTTTTTCTTTATAAGGGTTGTTTTTGGTAAGCTATTGCAACAGGACGCCTGTGTTAGGCCCATCAATAAGATGCACATTGCGTGTCGTCGGTGAAAACTTGTAGTTTACTTATGTTGGTTAACTTATCATTCATCTCCTTAAACATGATGAACTTGCCCAACTTCACCCAATTAGGAAGATCCATGTGGTTATTAGCCCTCGACGTTCGTGTGAGGAGTACGTGTGTCCAATGGCCGTTTTGTGCTACCTTTGCTATAACCTTTTCCACGTTGTAGAAAGAATGCACAAGGTTTATACAAAAAAGTTCGCAATAATCTAATAAATAAATACATAATTTTAACGGATTGTTATTTATCCTTCAAATTAATAAAACATCCGAGTTATTAAGAGCATTGAAATCTGTGCTACTTTCGATGTCAAAGGTATAGATATGAGTTGTGTGTGTGTTTTTTTTTACAACTAGGATTTTGGATTTCAATAAGTATATTTGATAATCAGATAATTTCACTTGATTTTGTTACAAGAATAAAAAGATTAACTGGGATCAACATTTGAGTCTAAACTTGTTAATTTATAGAGATGAATAATTAGGTATAAAATGATTTCTATAAATAGACATAATACGCTTACCCACTAAGAAGCTTTATTAGAAGCCAACGATCTTGTCGTATAATGAATTAAAGTGGAAGGTGAAAAACTTTGCTTCTTTTGAAAATCATATGTTCAATCATTGACATTGAAGAATAATTGATAACTTAATGTCACTGACTTATTAACTACTAGCTTGTCATTTTAAATAAGAAGCCCTATTATACTTTAACTGTGACTATAATAAGAAACTAACTCAAAAAACATAGTAGTTTGTAAGCATGACATTATTAGTCTTTGTATTTACACAATGTTACACTAATAGTCACCCGTAAATCTTGTGACACCAATGAGGAACCACATCTTAATAAACTTTAACTGTGTCAACACCTTCGTGAGTATGTCTGCCTTTTGTAAATCTCTACTAACATTCTTCACCTTAATTTGTTCTCACTTGATGCATTTCCGTACGTAATGGGAACGTGTATTATTATGTTTACTCATCTCGTGGAAAACCGTATTCTTCATCAAAGCTATCGCAAACTAATTATCAACCTTTAAGGTCACGCGTTCTTCTTTTTTATCAACCGGGCGACTAGAATCGCTATAACCAAGAAGTATACTTAATCCACCTCTTGGGTGGTGAATATTGAGATCAAGTGAACCCTTAAAATACCGCAATATATGTTTTACGGCTTGAGTATGTCGTTGCTTAGGAGTTTGCATGAATCGAGTGGCAAACCCGACCGAATAACTTAGATTGGGTCTTGAATGAATCAAATATCCCAAACTCCCATTAATCCTTCTATACCTTGTTGGATAGGTTTCGAATCCTTCATCTTTCTTTAAAATCCACTTCAACCCGATAGGATTAATATTAGCTGATGGGTCAACTAGCCTCCTAACTTTTAAGGTTTTAGACAAATGACAACTCCCTCTCCAATCAATGTGTTGATTTGTAGGTTTCTGGACTCTGGACTCTGGACATCGCAACTGGGCCTGGGCTGTTGATTTTTAATTGGGCCTCATGTGTCTGAAGCATCTTCAGTGGGCTGCCAACTGATTGTTGGGCTGTCGCTTTGTTTACCACCACTAAAAGTCACCCGATCGATGGGACTTGGTGCATGTAATATGTACACTTGTTTAGTCTTTGTTAGTTAGTGGGCCAGCTTTTGGATAAATCTCACTGTTTTGATGGGTCATGGGCATGTAAGTCCCAGTTTCCTTCAACTAAAAGTACAGACAACGAGAATGACTAGTAAAAAGTAATTTAATATACAATTTTGTTTATTTTATTCTAAGCATAGGGTTTTTGAAGATAAGACAATAATACATTTTACAAATGTTGTTGCATGTCTTACGGTTCTTTAATGCATAGGTTTTTATAATCGGTCTTTAGGTTTCTTGATATCTGTCATAATAGTTTTGGATATCGGAGTTTAGCCATCATAGTATAACCAATCGCATTTTGTTTCGCAGATTATGTGCATAAGTTTAGTATTTTACAATTTAACCACGAAACTACTAACAATGAAGTTGTATGTTTCTGACTTTGGCCACTAAAGGTTAATAGTTTAGTTATCTTTTAAACATTGACCACACTAGTTTGGGATTACTAGAGTTCGGTCACCAAACTGTTTACATAAAAGTTTTACTTTTTCAACTTCAGTCACTAAAATTTAGTATTTTAGAGTTTTACAACCAAAGTTTGTGGATTTTGACGAGCCGGAGCAATAACGACCAAAATAACACGATGTTGGAAGTGTGAAAAACGACTAGGGAGCCAACCAGATAATAACCAAAGTAACACAACTTTGCATTTAGAGAAATGACAGGACGCCCCCGCATAGCGCAATGAAGAAAAAACTAGTTTATGTTATTTTATTATTTATTTATAGAAGAGTGGATTGTTATTTTTTCCCCCTATGATTTGTTTACATTTGTTATTTTCATCTAAAAAGTTTTTTTAAAGCTTTTGGCTCCGTAAGGTTTTAAAAAATTATTATTTTCATACAAAAAAGTTAACTTTGATAATTTAAATTGTTAAACATGTAAGTTGACACAATTATGTTTTAAACTACTAAACAATCTCTTAATTATATAACCATAACAAGTGGAACGGAATCACGATATCGGGGAGATGACAACTAGATGTGATTGTCTCTATGTAATGGGTTCCCAACCATCACAAAAAACAAGTCCATTATCCTCCCCCACTAATGAAGCCGACTATCTCATTATTAAGTCAGGATGAATGGTTCGAAGATGAAATGTCCGATTTAGGTTGCGTGTATGGAACAATAACACGTGAATGGGATTTTAACACTAATGTGTTAACATAAATTAGGTTTTTGTCTTTATATGCAAAATTATATAACTATCATTTTTAATGATAGATGGTTTAGCATTTTAAGTTAAAAGGAGTTCATTTTTTTGGATGAAAATAACGATTGTTAAAACTTTTAAGAGCCAATGCAAAAAAAGAATGAAAATGATAAATGGGATAAAACTATAAGTATGAAAACAACAATTCACTTTTTATATAATACAAATGCCACGGAAAGAGAAGGAATGAAATCCGATCTCGATTAATGCCCTCAGTTTGCTTTGGTTCATCCAAGGCCAGGGCTAATAAGTGTTTTGCAATGTTTTTAGAATTGAATCGGACGTCGAACCAGACGTCTTACTGGTTTGGTGGTCGGACCGGTTGGACCGGATTTAACTATATTTTAATTATATTTATATATGTAGTTAAATATAAGTAATTTATATATGATTTATATATATATATATATATATATATATATATATATATATATATATATATTTTATAGTTATATATAAAACTTAACTATATTTGTATATCAAACACACTAATTTATGGTTTAACACTTCGTTTTTACCCATTAAAATAAAAATAAAAATAAAAAAAAAATAAAAATAACCAAAAACCGGTCCAAACCGGTCCGGTTTCCCGGTCCGACCAGCGGTTTGGAAAGAACCGGCCGGTTCGACCGTTCAAAAACGATTCACAACGACCCGGACCGGCCACCGGACCGATCCCCGGTTGAACCGGTCGGACCGGCCAGTCCGATCCGGTCGTGAAAACACTGGTGTTTTGTGAAATGATTTTCATGAATTTTTGGAGTGGTTTCTAAACTGCTTTAAAAAATCAACTCACTTTTAAAGCGATATTTTAGAAGTGTTCGTAGCTCGTATGAACCGCCTTAAAACAATTTGTTTTGCTACTTCAAAAAATTGTTTATGTAAAATGTAAATGCAGTTTTGAGAAAACATGGGCAAAAGGCCCAAAATATCAAAACTAAAGCAATGAGCTACCGCCAAAAAACTTAAAAATCCAATCTAAAAACAACACCAAGATATGTAGACAACCACCCAAAACAAGACAGCTCAAACGCCACCCTACAGGACACCAAATTTACAAAGATGTCTTTAACATTAAAAATAAATAAATCATCCACATTACAATTTCTCCGTTGATTTATTAGTTATTATCAATGACACGACTACTAATGGTGACAATATGGGTTGCTGCATTTCATAGATGAAGTGACTTTCTAATCAACCAGCCATATAGAAAATATATATACACATTCACTTATACACTTAATAATGATCAAACTATATCATTAATACAATAATATATGTTTTTCATTTACTAAACTATTTCTTACAATTTGAAGTTTTGATTTGTCTACTAATGCAAAATAATATAATAGAGTTATATATCCCTTGTATAATGTGAAGTAATTATATATAAGTTTTACACATCTAATATTTATAATATCACATAGTTACACGTTCAAATTCAGAAAAGCCATAATCCTTACTAAACCCTAAACACAACTCAAATAATCAGTACAAGTCAGGAACTTCTATATTCACATAATCATGTTGAATGTCACATGCCTCTATTTATTTATTGTTTATTTGCATTCTATTGAATTTTAGCTAAAAACACTTTAAGGCACATCACATGTAATAAAATAAGAGAACTACAAACTTATAATAGAAATAAAATTTTAAATACTAGGATTTCTTTTTCGTCCCGTCATGATCCACTTACAAGTTTCCTTACTGTTATAAAAGACTAGAGAGTAATTTTGGATAATCATTTTAGTTACATGTTGATTTACCTAAGACCTAAAAGAAATCCCACCAAACATCGATTCAATTTAAGACGTGCAAATTAAGTATATACTCATTCGAGGCTAATATGATTTAAGACATCGATGAACATTGACAATTCAAGGGGACAACACCGCCCCTTTTGGTGGGGTCGGCAAGGGACATGAAACAACACCCATGCATATGTTAGTAATAACTTATCATCAATACCATAAGTATCAAGTAGCATAAATGATTTATCAGTAGCAAAAATGATTTATCAGTAGCAACTGCGCTATCAACGATCTATCATTTGACATAAACTAAGTTACAGTTGACAGAATTTTTGCCCATGGTAATCAAATTAACCATCAATCTTCTTAATCGTCAAGGACACCACTCTTTCATGAAGAACTGTATCTTTTTAACAATAGTATGTCAACTATGCAAATTTGGTCTATTAATTTCAAGTACAAGTTTCAAAACAAAACATGCGTACATTCTCATTGTTCATTCTTTCTGAATTCTCAAGCTAAGATTACAATAATTCCATAAAGAAAAAAATTAATCTGTTAATAATTATACGATTCACATGGATTACTAGTTAAGGATCTTAATTACTACAATTAAAACTTACATTAATTCAAACATTGATCAGTGTTATAACCCTTTTATTATAGTTACATAATATTATCCACAAGGACCACAAACCAAAATTGAGCGTATTCTTTGATAGCGAAACTAATTCCAACAAGCCTAGTGGCTCACTAAACATACTTTAGATGCTTCCAAGTGCCATATTTGACATAATTAAGCCAATGTAGTTGATAATGGGGTTGAAAAAGCTTGAAGTTGACAATGTTTATTCGATATTCTGGAATTAGGTTTAAAGATATGATAGCTAGAAACAATAATATTTAATTGAGCACTTCCACAATCCCAATTTTTGTTACATCATTTATGTCAGTGTATCATTGGTTGTTTTGATTCACGGGCCTTAGCTTGTGGCTCTAATTCAGTGGAAAGATTCACGTAATCTTTCTCATCTGTTGGAGGTTTCACCCAAAGTTCTAATTTTGATACTTCAATTGTGATGCGTGACTTTTTATATCCGTCGAAACCTAGATCATCACAAAGCGTATATAATAATATGCACGGAAACGTTTTATGTTTGACCCGACTCGTTTCGATACGTATCTAAAAATACGAACATAAGAAATTGATTTTTTAAATAAAAATTGTGATGGGGTAAACACGTAACTTTAAAAACTTATTGGGTTAGTGGAGATAATCGGATGAGTTAATGGCTCGTTAGTGATTCAATTAGTTATTCAAGAAAAAACATAAGACCTCTTTACAATCCTAACCAAGCTTTTAAATACTTAATCTTGTATTTAAATACGTATTAATAGCTTTAATCTTTTAGAAAAAGAGCGAAAAATTTCCCACTAAGCCCTAAGTTCATGTATAATAATCTTAAATAATAATAATCTTTAAATGTGTATTATATAAATAAAAATGTGATGGGGTAAACACGTAACTTTAAAAACTTATTGGGTTAGTGGAGATAATCGGATGAGTTAATGGCTCGTTAGTGATTCAATTAGTTATTCAAGAAAAAACATAAGACCTCTTTACAATCCTAACCAAGCTTTTAAATACTTAATCTTGTATTTAAATACGTATTAATAGCTTTAATCTTTTAGAAAAAGAGCGAAAAATTCCCACTAAGCCCTAAGTTCATGTATAATAATCTTAAATAATAATAATCTTTAAATGTGTATTATATAAATAACAAATGTGAATGTTCATGCTCTCTCTCACAAGAGCAGTCTTCATAACATTAAATCAATTGCTACAAATACTTTCTTTTTTAACGGAAGATATATAAATTTGTTTCAAAATATATGTGTTAGCTTAATCGGGCCCACATATTCGTTACTCTAGCCGGGACTGCACCCCTGACCACCTCAGAAGGAAACCTACAACGAAGGACTCAATCCTGAACAATTTTGCTCAAAATAAAACTTGAACCCACGATCTTTTCATTTTTAGTTATCTTGGTTACTTCACATTAACTACTTAAGCTAATGATCATTGGTTATAAGGTGTTGATGCATATGTTGTTTAATATCTGATAATGGAATTCAATTTACACTTTTACCGGGGGTGAGTAAAAACTAGCTTTTTCTTCTAGAATCGCTAGAATTGGCTGGATTAAATCGTCCAAAACTAATTGTGGTAAAATATGTTTGGTTTTAGGTTCCTATAATATGCATATATGGTTTCCGTTTCAGTTCCAGTTCCAGCCCCGAGTATTTATCTAAGAAACCGATAGCCTATGAAAATTTGAATTCTAATGATATACTAATTTATTTATGAATGAATTTATGAATTGTTAACCTAAAATGCTTCTAATCGTATATTTAACTTAGATTCTAATAAATCATTGACTTTCAAACCTTCACAAATTAAAACAAACAAACCTGGCTAAAAACACATTTAATAACAGTATTCATTAACACCACATTATGTTGTTATTGTGGTTTGTTTATCCAAATTATGATTTAATTTGAATATTGATTTGCTTTTTTAATTGATTATCACACCAGGTCGTTATTTTAAAATTTTCATTAAAACATCAATTCCTTATAGTTCTTTAACAAAACTGAAACCGGTTTACCTGCTAACCTAATAATTATGTTACCAGGCCTTAAGGTTTGGTTCTGGTTTTCATATTTAGGCTATCCGGTTTCCGGTTCTAACTGGTTTCGGTTCGATACCTCCTGATTCTAACCAGTTGCACACCGCTAACAATTATGTATGTACATTGTATTTATTTTTCTTTTTTCTACTCAATCTAGTTATGCTACATTCACTCTTACATTGTTTTGATTTTTTTAGTTTTCCTATACAAAATTCAAAGTATGTTTTTTTATAAAATTCAGAAATATAATTGCGAGATACTAATTTTTAACTACATCTTGATGTAAATTTCATTTAAAACCTAGTAGTATGTGACAATGTACAATCATCAAAGTACAAGCATGTAACCCATCAAATCTGCTTCAATGTTTCAATTTTCATATTTCTTATAATCAATCTTTACAATATGATTTTTTATTAATTTTAGATTATCCTTATCGACTTGCTTGTTTTATCAATATTCAACGTTATTTTTTTCGCATGGTAAATACTATTTTACAATTTGTAAAGCTAAGCCTTTCAAGGTTTCATTTAACTGTTTTTAGTTTGTCTCTTACAAATGTTTTATGAAATTTTGAATTAGTCGTTTGTGACGCCCTTATTTTTCAACTTTTTCACATTAAAATCTTTTTCGGGATTAGATGTTGAGTACTATAAGTATTTATAAAAAAAGTCATATACTCATATTCATTTTTAGGCCCACTCTATCTTAAATAGTTAGATCCGTATTAGGTCATCGTTTTGACATAAACAAGAATACACGTTCATTCAGATTTTCGTGTATCCCGTGGGAATCAACTTACTAAAAGCAAATATTAAATCACGAAATAAAGTTATGCTCAAATATATAGTGCTTCCGTATATTCCCAATAGTATACTTGATTTTATTCTCAATTATATATATCTATGTATAGTAAAGACAAAAAATTATAGATCAAAAATATTATATTATGTTCTCACTTATCTTTGTGAAAATAAAATATAGATCAAATTATAGTACTTATATTATATTATGTTCTCACTTATCTTTGTAAAAATAATAATATTACAATACTAATTATTTAGTATTGTGATAATTATTTAATAACATTATCTTATTAGCAAGTAGCCAAATGGTATCAAATAGGAATTGAAATAGAAAATAACCAATGAGAGTTTAAAAATGCATGTGTTCAAAGGGGATCATAAAAAATAGCCTATTTCACAAATCAAATAACCAACCTATTGTGATGTCTTGCTTCACGAGACCATTATCAAAGATCTGTGAACGGTTACGTTTGTTTCATCATGTAAATATGGGTGTAATATTAGCGACAGATCAAATAAACATTTGTTTACAACTTTCAAAATAGTAAAGACGACTTCTAATGATGCAAGTGTAAAGTATGTCATCAAAACGTTACTTTTAATCATTATGAGGCTTCATTCTAATTGTTATTTTGAGTACATCTAGAATTATCGAACTTACTTTTTAATTTCCCATCTATACCTGACAATTCCAAACATATAACTTCATTAGTTGTCAATAATGATCATCTGGTATCTTGGGTTCTTTTGTCAACTATGAGCATACATGTAAATGGAAAATGAGATGTAGAAGATTTACATAAATGGTGGCCATTTGGAACATTCTATTTCTTCATCTGAAGAAGGCAGTTTCCATAGCTGATTTACAGCGGTTGAGAACATCCAAAAGCTTTGCATTGATGTAATTCAAACTGCGATGAAGGAAAACTCTTTTTTTAGTAGATCAAGAGAAAAGTTGAGAAATTAAACCGGAAGTAATGGTATTATTAGCACAATTAAAAAGAATATATCTTTTTTTGAAAGGCCAACAAAACAATTTGATTAAAACATAGACTAACAGAGAGTTAGACTAGATAGTTACAAACACCATGATATTACAATTCAAATCACCAAACTAGAAACATCAAAATTCCGTCATTGATCCCATGTTAACGATTGATTTTTAGACCTGTTCTTGAGTCAGAGATAACCATAAACCTTTATTTCTTGCACCAACTTAGTGATAGTCGTAGATTTTTGCTCAAAGATTAATTCATTCCTACTCCTCCATAGACACCAAATGGCAGTTTGAATTACCGAAAGAGAATATATCAGTTGGTGTTTATTATATCAGTTGGTGTTTATTATAAATGTATGATAATAATTAGTAGATCGATGCTATTGGTCTTCCTTGTAGTTATTGTTATTTACTATTATTATGAATGGTTATTAATAATGCAAAATACATTATAACCTTTAATTATCTATGTTGGATGTTTTAATTTGTCGTAAGATCTTGGTTGGTCGATAGCTTTTTTCTCACCACCTTAATGTGTGATGGATGATCTTCTTTCTTTTCTTATCACTTTTGTCCTGCATTTTTTTACTGCCATGCATGGTGCCACCACTGTTGCAACTTATGTCATCATAGCTATTTCATCATACATCTACTTGCCATGATCGCTATGGCTATATAGATTCGTCATTGTCGTTTTCTGTCATGGAGTTTTCTTACCATTTACATTTTCAGTTTCTTTTTTATTTTCTCAAGATTGCATGTTACTTTTGTCACACCCCAACCGATAACAAAATCATCAAGGCGAACGAATATGAATCGAATGTTCATAGCCCATTATAATAAATGTAGTGAAGTAATATTAATTCAAAATTATCATTGATAAATACTAAACAAATCATTCATTACTATCAAATAAACATAACAAATGACTTATTAATCTAGATCCAGAATCATAGATGTAAACTTGCATGTAATCTAACTAAGTTGTGTTTTCTGAAATCATTTGAAAAATTAACGAGTCGGCTAAATAATTACCTGATGAGTAACATTGGTTTTGCATACATATATAGATTGATTAACATGATTATTATAACTAAATTTACATGTCAATGTCAAGACTAACATAAAAGACAAATGAAAAACAATCAAACCTAATTAATGACTAAATTGACTTGATTTACAGAAGAAGCTTGTGATAGAATGTGTGAATCTGGTTCCAATCATCACTCGAATAATCATATATGCGGCGGGTCTATCAAACCAATAGATATATCATTGTTATCGTGGTCGCATGAATTAATGATTGTGTTATCATCTAGTTTATCTAACTATTAACATAAATTTACAAGTAATAACATAATATATTTATAGAATTGAATTTTGAAATTGAAAAACAATTAATTACAATGATTGAATATGAATCAAATTAATTTCTCAAAATACAAAACACATGAAAATGGGTTATGAATACTCACATTGAGTTCTTCAGTATGAGTTAGACTTATGACTTGATTGATATAATTAACAAAGCCCTAAATTAGAATAATTATATGTATTAGAATTTATGTTTGAGGTTATGGTTAAGAGTATTGATCGAAGTAATAAAAGAATTAAAAGCAAAGAAAAAGAAATGTTGTTGAAAGATCAAAACAGATTTGGATAGATTCATTGTTACAGTTTCATATGGTTATTAAAAATATCAAACCTTAAGTAAAATTTCTAAAACTCTCTAGTCTATGATTTTAAGATGTTATAAGCAACTTTCATTTAGAAAAGTTTTTAAAATTCGACTCGAAAACTAATCAAAATAGTAGTGCAAAGCACAAGGTGCAATTTTGCGCACTTAATTTGTAGAGGCTGTTTTGGAGTCGTCCGATTAAATTAGAAGTCGTGTGAACTAAGGAAGGAAAAGTAACTCGATAAAATTGTTCATGGAGTCTGAGTCTGTTAGATTTTGATTTATTAAGATTAAGTTATGGTTATTTGAAGTTGTAACAGATTTTGTTCAAAATCAAAGATAACACCTATGTGTATCATTTAGGGTTATATGAATAACAAGTGCCTATATATGATAGTAAAAGGGATGCAATTGATGAAAAATATAAGGATTTTGATTACAGAGTTGTCTAGAATTATTTTGGAATCAAAAGAATAATAAGAGCACTAAAACGAATAATACAGTTGTTACTTTAAGAACGAGGAATGAACTTGATCTTCTAAAATCTTCAATGGAGATTTGGTGTCACACCCCAACCTTGACGGCGGAAACGTCGAGGAGTGAGAGTTAAGATCGTTCATAGCCACATAACGCTATTAATAACCCAAATATATTTTACACATAAATTTCATTTGTCACATCACAAATATAAGTCTCAAAGGATATGAAAACGTAACATAAAACGTAACAATTCATCCGATTTTATTTATTAATCTAGGTCCATTTCTAGATGTGCAAGCTTCAATGTGTAGATAATCAAACTTGGGCATTTCCTGAAACATGTTAAAAAATAAAGAGGTCAACAATAATGTTGGTGAGCATTCCATAGTTTTAAATACATAGCATATATAAAAGATGGCAACTCAAGTCATAAGTTAGTGAACATAGTGATTAGGGATGTCATGAACAATGCAACAATCAAACCTCAACAAAATTTTACAAGTCTCAAATGTTTAAAGTATATACGATCAGTTAAGTGTACTTGGATCAACCAAAGCAGGCTTGTCTTGCCCATAGATCTATGACTTCACTGGGCTAGCAATAGTTAATGATTGTACATATAGTGCCATAACATGGTAATCACAAAAAGTCCAACTAACCACAACTTACATGAGGAATTGCCATAACGTTTACAAGTCTCAAAAATGAGTGCAAGTGTAAAGATAATAGAAGAACATGTTCCACCCCAAAGTGTAAAAATATAAAAAAGAGGTATGGAAGTACTCACATGATCAAATAATATATAATTGATGATTAATACGAATAATAACAAGCAACGTTCAACGTAGACCTTCACAACGCACCTAAAACAAGTATATATATACAAGGTTACAATTTAATATAATAATAGTTAAACGAGACTAGGGTTTCAAATTGGTATTTTGAGGGTTTTTAAATGACGTTGGTTAGAGAGATTATATATATGCTTAATCTAAGAGAAAATGTCATGTATCCAATTTTAAGGAAATTAAATCCTTTATAACAATTTGTGAAGGTTAATTATAAAATATATAAATTCTATAATTATCATATTTAATCCTTAATTGTATGGTATTTAAATAATAATTACATGATTTACCAATATTATATAAAGTCTATTCCTATAAAAATAACTTTGTTAAATTTTATTTTATAAGAAAATTGTTAAGGTGTTTAAAGTGATAAATTTGTAGAAAAATAGTAGGATGGCTTTAAAAATAACCAAAGTTTACAAAAAATCTTTTTTATAATTTTTAAAAAATTTTATATATTTTTTTAAAGGCTGAAAAGCCAAAAACAATTGAATTGGAGGTCGCCGGGTTCGAACCCGGGACCTCTAATTCGGAATGTGAGTGGGGAACCAGTGAACCAAGGCATCCAGCCGCGTTTAAAACTCTGCCTTAAAAAGCTAAATACAATAAACACAGAAATCCCCAATTTCCTTAGAACCCTAGATTGATCAAACCCAAAATCGAAGATCGAAACGATACTGTTTTCGTGAATGAACATGGGGCTTTGATTTCCCATGTGATTTCGAGTCTACAGACACAATTAATTACCCGATTCGATGTTTATGTAGATATGAACACTTGCAGACGAGTTGCGACCGAAGCTTGAATTCGTTCAAGGTGCAATTGCTGATGTTAACCAAATTAAACTTGTGTGAATCTTCGAGTGATGCTCACGGTTCTAAGCCCTCAACTAATTAGAAGATAAACGTTCGAAGACTGGAGTTCAGTCAGACTCAGTTTCGCGATGGAATAGGGTTCTATGTGCGATGATTTCAGGTGTTTAGACTGAAATTGTACATAGGAATCGAGTAGAAACGGTTAGATGTTTGTGTGGGTTCAATTAATTTGATTATTATTGATCTTTAATGCACAAACGGTTCGATGATTGAAAGCAAGTTTAATAGAATGTTTCAAGCCTGAAAACGAAGCTTTAACTCGATTAATCTCGATTATTACACACCTCTAGTGTCGAATCATGCCCACGAATCGATTGGAAACGGTTTTAGGTTCGTAAATTGACGTTTTAAAGGGTTTTAGGGCTGCCGGAGTTCACGGGGAAAAAGGCCGGAGGTGGCCGGAGCCGGTCACCGGTTTTACGGGGGAAGTAATTTGGTTTTTCAAAAATTACACAATTAGCCCCTCAAATTATAAATGTTTATTATTTTATGTAAAAACTCCCATATGAAGTTTCTAAAATGACAAAACACCCCCCCCCCCCAACTTTATTACTTTAAGTTTAAACATTTTTAAGTTTAATAATTCTTTATAAGTTATTATCATTATAGTTATCATTTATTATTGTTATTATTATTAATATTATTTTTATTACTAACGTTGTTATTATTTTTATTATAAGATATTATTTACCATTATTATTTATTTTTTATGCTCAATTCAAAAGATAATCTATAATCTTTTACATTAAAGGATTAAGACTATTAATAGATGAACACAACCACCACAAGTTTCATGAAAAGTCATTAATAGTCCATACAAGAATAAACGAGATTAACTATTAGATAACCAAAAATACAAGATGTTACATTTGGGACTGAAAATTTCTTAGATTGTACAAAAAACTCTCTTTCAAGTTGAGAAGAAAAGTTTGTGCAAAAGAATTGTGTGACAAAAGTTAGTATTTATACGTACGAAAAAGTTTTATGGATGGAAAAGTTTCATGAACACAATTAAGTTTAGGAGGGTTGTAAATGAGTTAAATGCGAGGGAGTTTTGGTCTTTTAAATTTTATAAAAATAAGGCAAATTGAATTTTAATAATCCAAACTATTATTTATGGTCAATAATAATCCTTATTATTAATTTGACTCATAACAATCTCAACTTTTATTTTTATTACTAGCAGTAGTCTCAATGATATAATTTTTTAATTTTTTATGTTTGATTTGAACTCAATCCGGGTCACAATAATGATTATGAGCGAACTGAAGAAAACTATAAGTTAAATTGAGCCTATAATAATACAAAATGAACGTAAACATTTGAAATTTTAATAACAAAAGTGAAAGTTGGGAGTGTCAATGGACAAATTAATAATATGGATTATTATCGACCAATAGGTAATAGTTTGGATTATTAAAATTCAATTTACCTAAAAATAATGAAATGTTTATAAAATATTTTTTCATAAAAAGGTTGTATTAAAGTTGTGAAATTACGGATTTTTGGGGGGATTTTAAAGACTTAAAAATAGTCAGTAAAGTATAATAATTATAAACTTTTGTAAAGATATTATGACCTATAATTTCTATAAAATTAATCAACCAATTTATTAATTTATAAAACATGATAAACATAATAAATTTTATAAATCTTTAAAAAAACTTTTTAATATAATTATTTTCTTTAAATTCATAATAAAATCTCTTAATTAATAATTTAATTCTATAACTTTATAGAATATACTTTATAATTCATAAAATCATCATAAATTAAACTAATTGTGATTAAACATAATAATTTACAAAATAATTAAACAATAATATTTGATTTCGACCCCAAACGGATTCGAGTTTAAAATAATTAATTCTTATATTAATAAGTCACATTTTGTAGAATGATTAATTTTCTCTCAAAATACAGGTTAGTATTAGATAGAACATAATAGTTGATTAGTGTTTTAAGGATTATTGGATATTATTAATCTCAACTTTTATTTTGTTGGCTAGGATTAATCCCACTTAGGAAATATTTATAACAATTCTAACTTTAAAGTTATTTTCTTTTAACGATCCCTTACAAACTAAGAGTTAACGTTATTAGTTTTCTTATTACGTGGACCGCTTTTGTGACCGAAACACTAAGATAAATATTGAAATCTACCAACAAGTCCGTCAATCTGAACTTCTACACACTAAAACCTGCTAGTCTTCACCTCTTAATCTGAGTCCCTTGACTCATTGGAGGTAGCTAAGTTGATAATGGAGGCTAGATATCGAAAAATAAATCTAATAGAGGTTGTGTAGTGAAAGAGTTGAAAATAAGCTTAAAGTTAGTCACATTTTATTAAAAACACTAAAGAATGTTATCTCTTAGTTAATACAAGATCTTTGAAGGAAAATATGCTTACATTTAGGAGTGTCCGTAAAAATTTCTTGACTTGAGATTATCGTGAAATGAAAATAAGGATTATTCAAATTTGATAATTGTTATTTTATTAATAAATAAATTAATTAGAAAATATCATTTAATTAAATGTGTAAATTGTTGGGTATTTGGGCTAGGGGTATTTATTTTAATTCATGCATGTAAAATAAAACACAATTATATGATATAACTATCCTTTATTATTTTGTTGTTATACCATATAACTATGATGTTAATATCATATAAGTATATAACTATATAGTTGTAATGTTAAAACAACACAATTTTAATTGTAACCATTGCGGTTATAATCAAATTAATAATAAAACAACACATTTATAATATTAAAAAAATCTTAGTTTTCAGTAATTGCGTTACACTTTCTTGAGACGCCGTTCTCTTAGAAAAAATACATGTAACGAAGGTATACCTTGTATATTTATAAAACATTATTATATTTTGATAATATCAACTTTCATTTATTGTTCGGATTAAACATTCTCAATTTTGAATTTATTTTCTTCTAATGATTCTTTATTAAGAGAGAGTCAAAACCTTTAGTTTTTTGATGATATGGGCAACATATGTGACTAAAATACTAAGTAGAAAATTAAAATCAATCATTAGTTTCGTCAATTTGAATCTTCTTCATAGTGAAACCCATCAATCTCCATCACATGATCTAAAACCCTTGACTCATTGTAAGTAGATTTCAGGTGACGATGAAAGCTAGACATCGAAAAATGGACCTAATGAAGGGTGGGCAACGACGGAGTTGAAAAATATCATTAAAGTTGGTCGAAACTCTTAAAAAAAACTAACATGTTTTAGCTAGTAAGAAATCGTTGAATAAAAATATACTTAAAATTAGAAATGTCTTTAAATATTTTTAAAGTTTATTAAAATCCAATAACCCTTAAATAATATGTATGAAAGTTATTTGAATTTTTTTAGAAAAATACCAATAGTATTTAATCGGAAAAGTCAACCCTCAAGGACAAAATTCAGCATATTATCTCTTCGGACAATAATAACAATCAAATCAATTTTACCATTAAATTTGTTAAATTTAAAAATATAACTAACAATTTTACCGCACTCATAGCAAAACCTCTTTCTATTTTATTCTTCCACTACTCAGAACACTTATGTTTTCATTGTATAATCCATGTAATCATTGCTTTTTATTGTAAACTAGTATTAAGCCTCTCGCGTTGTAACGGAGGCGTAAAATCATATCAAGCAACTTCAGTGATAAAATACTATTAGTAAAGACTATACTGATAAAACTTGTATTGAAAAAATAAAAAAAACAAAAAAATTAAAACCAGATAAAAAAGAGACGTGAAAACGTTGAACCACGAAGACGATTATAAAAGATCTAGAACAATAGGTAAGTCGATCTAGGACCAACACGTGCGACAGGCAGTTAAAGGAGAAAAATAATTGTAATAACGTTGAACCAAACATGCACATTACAACATGTTAATTCGCAAAATTTTGACCAAAAAATGAAAATTATTTAAAATATGAAACGTATAAAGAACCAACGTTGAAAGTAAAAAAAATATTTTAGTTAAACTGTAAAAAGATGTAGAAGTATTAGATTAAAATAAAAATACTAAAGATTAAAAAAAGAGATAGGTACAACCCACTATGCCTATAATACAACCAATTATACATAACCAAGTTAATAATTAGTATTATATAAATTTTATGTGTTTACTTCTTCTTTCTTGCTGCTAATGAAATACTTATTTCAATAAAAAGAAATAAAATTAATGGTCATTCATCAAAATTATAGAGGCTTGCTTAATTATATGTGGCATGAGTTTAAAAAATATTTGTATATATTACAAGCAGATATCAATACAAGTATTATTATATATGCGATTGAGAGTGGGATTCCTCAAGTTATAAATTGTAAATAGGGGATGATTTTGTGTAAAACATTACATAATGATATCCTAGGGACAGACACCAACTTGCAGAAACCACCTAATGAAGAGAACATAGGTATCAATTAAAAAGGCAAATTAACAGTTAATCTCCAATTCTTATAAACTAACACCAGTTATATTATAGTAATACTCTATTATGATTAGTTCGAGCAAAACAATATGCTAAATAAAAGGGTTTTAAAAAAATTAACAACCAATCAAATAAAGGATCGATCGGAAGTAGTAGAAGTAGTAACAGTAGATATGTTTGAAGATTGATCGGTGGTGCAAGAAGCAAGCACCACTTCATGATCATCTTCTCGATGATCACCAAGATTATTATTATTATTATTATTGCTATTATAAGTGGTGGCAGCAATCTGCACTTGATCACTAAGCAACTGTTTTAGCTCCATGGTTTCTTTCTTGAGGCTATCATTTTCTTGAACAACCTGTTCATGGGTCTCCAATAAGCGGTTAAGGCGGTCGATGAGCCCATGGTTCTCGTTCCTGAGCCTGAGTAGCTGCGTGCAGAGCTCATCGAGCTGCCTTTGTTTCCTCATCCTAGACCGCCTAGCCGACTCGCGGTTTGATATCATCCGCCTTTGCTTCCTCTCGTTGATGATGCTCATGAGGTGCTGATCTTCGGCTTCATCGGAAGTACATGAGTTGTTGCAGCTTAGGGAAGATGATTGATGTGTGAATTCATAAACAGGTAGTTGATGATGATGATGATGGTAATATGGTTTGTTTGTTGTTATAGAAGGTAGAGTTGAGGGGATGTGTAGGAATGAAGTGAAGGTGGATAGATGATGATCTTGAAATTGAGTGTGATTTGTAGACATGTTATGTTTGTTTGTGTATGTGTGTGAATGATGATGTTTATGGGATGGGGTGGGGAGATAATGGATGAGGAGTGGAGGGGTTTTATAGGAGAAAAGTGGGAAACTTTTTGGATGGATGATGATATGTTATTAAGTTGTTCCAATATGATCAAGGTTTGTGTATAGATTTAATATGAGTTGAATTATTTACATTTACATAAACTAATAAGAAAAAAAGTATCTATATGCAGTAAAAATTAGATGATATCTACCTGTAGTAACATGTGGGGAAAAGATGTGTATACTTCAACAGCCGATTAGTAACGAAACAATAACTTATTCACCAAATGATCATCAACGGATATTATGCTTGCCGATATTACTATGGCAATTTCACAGAGGGTTTAACGAGACATACTTCAACAACCGATTAGAGAACTGTTACCAACATATCACAAGTGGGTTCATCTATCGATGATAGCTCATTTTAAAAAGATGTCAATTTCATGTAAGTTCAAATAAAAAACTAGTATAAAGAAAAAGAGTTCATTAAAATAACAATTTATATCTATAAGTATACACAACATACATTTATACAATAAGAAACTATCTAGCTACAAAAGGAAGGGCCATCGGGTATGGCAACATTATCCGAAGCAATTCTTTGAAATGCTTCTGCATAGCCTTTAGTCTAATGTCAAGAACTTCTTCGAACTTCCTTTAACAAGTCTACTCAACCAACATTTTATCCGGAGCATTTCCTCTTACATCATGCAATCTTCTTCCACGGTTGTGGGTCATCAACACGCAACATGTCTTTCTTCATAGATCCAAGAATACCTCTCTTGTGTTTTATCAAAAGAATTAAAGAAAAGGTTAGAAGACTTGTTAATACCTTGATTGAATTTACACAAATAATACAAGGTGTAGCAACTTACCACAACTTTAGTGTCATGCATATCAATGTAAGCTAAAGGACTAGTGGCTGGTGTTAACTGTTAACAACTCCCCTCATGAGGCCTTTTATTACTATAGTGGATTTTCTCATAGAGCTCAACAAGGAGTGTTTGCTAATCGATGTTATGTGGTCGATCAAAACATTAAACATTGAAAAGAAAGTTACTTGATTGATTGATTTGAGAAACTATAAAATTAATAAAAGTAAAGTTTGGATTTTTTACAGTCTTAGAGAACAAGCAACCCACTTCGGGATTTGGTTTGGCAAAAGTATGTTATCTTAGTTAAAGTGAGAAGTCATTAATAATGACTCTATACGTGATAAGATCCAAGTGACAGTTATAGATTAAAGCTTAATTAAGGGGTTGTATGTCAACTTCTGAATAACTAAGTGTTAAACCAATAAACGGTCTGAATCATTAAGTGTTGAACCAGTAAAAGGTCTGAACCATTAAGAGCTATTATATCGTTTAACGATTCAAAGACAAATATCTAACCAATTTAGATAATATGTTCTAACCATTCAACATTAGACCTCTTAATCATTCAGCATCAATATAATGTTTAACCATTCAAAGGTAAATTTCTTAACCATTCAACGGTAAATTTCTTAACCATTTAAACATGTGCTGCCGAAACAAACAGTCTGAACCCATAAGTGCTAAACCATTCAGACATTTCAACCATTAAGAGGTTGATTAAAAAACTGTCAAACACCCCATTACTCCATTCATATAATCATCAATTCAAAATTGATACCTAATTTCAAAACCAATTACATAATGATTAACATAAACCAAAGCCATATAAGATTAAAATTAGGTTTTAATCAAAATCCAATTGTTTACTTGATCAAATCAAAATTAAACTAATAGAACTTAAAAAATTCATAATTCAATCTCAAAATTAGGTTACAACTAAGAAAGACAAAAGCTTGCACAAACCCATCTTTCGAAGTTAATTATGAATGGATTGGCCTTTCCTTATCATTAATATTTCAAAGCAACTTGAAATAATTATGGATTTGGATTATCTTGATGTTGGAAGGCCTTTGGAATAATGATAAATGGTAGATTTCATCTAAGATTGTTGTGGTAGAAGGTTCCTTTTGTTATAGGGTTAACAATCTTTTAAAACCCCAAAATTAGGTCAAAATCTATCAAAGCGTGACGCTAGGCATCAGTGGCACCACCATTGACATCAATGGCGCCCCTAGCGTCATTTGGGCTAAACTTGTTGATCAACAGTGGCTTTGATAGTGTTAATGATGGAAGCGGTGGCACCTAGAATGGCATTTGTAGCATCATCCAGACATCAGCAATACTTGATTATCACTTGTAACTTTTTAAAAGCTTTCCGTTGATAGGTTGTGGGTTCCGTAGTTATTTTTCTAGCTCAAGTTATGATGTTTTCAAGTTACCATGGTCATGCAACATCTTTTATGTGTTTATGCATCTCCCGTCTCTCTATTTCTATCTTATTTCTTCCATAATCTTTATATTCTTCATGTTTAATCTATAAACACAAGAATAACTCTATTTCTCATAATTTAAATCTTAAAACATGAAACTAAAACATTTAACATTGATTTTTCACAACTCGATCATTTGCCTCATAATATTGTCCATGCCTCGACACAAAAACAGTATGCTCGTAGCCTCACGGTCATTATGAGATGTGGAATCACTTTTCATATATCATTTAGAGTTGGAATTTACCCAATCCGGTTCGCACCCACATATTCATCAATGTCTCAATCAACACGCCCCGACAAAATTATTGCTACCCATCGCTCCTCAAGCGAATCAAATACAATAGTCCTACCATAATGATATCCTTGCTACTATTGCTCAACCAAAACTTCATTCCTTGGTCTCTAAAATTTAATTAATAATTCGACATGATGCTAGGTTAAACGTAACATATATATTGAACATGGCCAAGACATGCAAATGAAGTTCTCATGGCAAACCCCTAAATTGGGTCATAGGTAACCAAATTTTAACCAAGTTAAATAATCAATGGTCACAAATAGAGTTAACGTACCTAGTCTTGCAATATCACAATATATTCTCATGTATCATTCACAAATCAAGCTCACATTCCTAAACAAATGCTATTCATGAATAAAGTTCATGCTAAATCACATGACTATTTGTGTAATTTACTCTAAAATAGAATATTTTGACATTTATCCTACCACGATACCTAGTGTTGACCCAAAACTATAAGAGGAGTGTTGGTAGCTAATAAGAAGTCCACATCTTCAGCAATGGGACCACTAACAACCCCTATTATGGTGTTTCTAGTGATCTCGCTACTTCTAGCATTAAGATACCTCATACTACTTGTCCTGGTTTAGAAATATACATATTTTATATTATACTATTATTATATTCAACAATTTATTAAGTTTTTTGTTTAACTTTTGTAGAAATCCATCTTGAGATAAATACATGATGCAAAGGAGGCCAAGGTGTGAGCACACGACGAGGTGGGGATTTGAGATTGAATAAATGATGATGATGGAACTGCTATGAGCGACAATGGAAAAAGTTTCACTCCGAAATGAACCATTAGATTGTTCTTTTGTTATATATTTTGTATTTACTTTCTATTTTGGTGAGATTTTTTGAATTACCATACGTATCTTAATTATTTGTATTCTTTTATTTACATTTATAGAAAACCCTAATGTTTGTTAATTAATGTACAATAGTTTGACAATAGATTATTTCACGTTAATTTGTAAGTACCACTCATCAGGGATATTCTAGTGCTGTTCTTAGGTGATCCTACAATAGTAACAACCGGTAACCTTCATCAACGATCTATCATCATACCAAAAACACATCACACACGCTCTTTTTAGAAAAGTAGAATCAATTACAAGATTTTTTATTAGGACTCTCTATCACCCATAGAGTTAAGCCAGATCCATTTATTAGTATAAATGGTCTGTTTTATAGCACAAACAACCAAAACTAGGAATCTAAATAGGGGTCTAAACAACCAACTACGCTAAATAATACAAGCAAAACGGTGTAAACAAAAGTCAAAAAACAACCATAACCACAAAACTAGCTACAAGAGTATCATTCGAAAGCCCATCTTCTCACCCTCTCCAACAACCTCAAGATGGCTAATAAAAACAAGAACCGTATATCGCAATCAAAAGATCTTTGAGACCATTTTGATTGTAATAAAGTTTGGTTTATTTACCAAAATTGGGTAACTAGCATTTAAAGTTTTGGTGTTGTCGTTGTAAGTAAGAGAGATAGATTTCTTATATAATTTTGTATTTTTGTTACTTGTTGAAATTTTGTGAAGTACATAGTCTGGTTGCTAAGGGGCAGTTTGGCAGCCTCTTAATCAGTCTCTTAATGGTTCAGATGTCTGAATGGTTCAGCACTTAATGGTTCAGACTGTTTGTTTCGCGAGCACATATCTGAATGGTTAAGAGATTTACCTCTGAATGCTTAAGCATCATATTGATGTTAAATGGTTAAAAGGTCTAATGCTGAATGGTTAAGACATATTATCTAAATTTGTCAGACATTTGTCTTTGAATAGTTAAATTATATACCAACTCTTAATGGTTCAAACCTCTTAATAATTCAGCACTTAATGATTCAGACCTATTATTGGTTCAACACTTAATCATTCAGAAGTTATCAAACAGCCCCTAAGTCTATTAATTATTTAATTATTTTACATGTAATAATCCAGATTTATAACATAAACCAAGTTTATTATTTGTTTGGCAATAAATTCATGGGCAGAAACTACCTTGGGGAGATGGAGTCTATTGACATCAAAAAAAAATTCAAGCAGAAGGTATGTATAATACTTGAATTTCGAATGGCAACCATTTCTTACGATCTATACGTGTTTTAAATAAATGACATTAAACAAACAAATGTGTAACGAATCTTTTTTTTTTGAACAAATATTTATGTATGATGGCTTTAGTTATTATGGGCCTTTCAGTTCCAGAACAGATAACATATTAATTTTGCTTTGGGATGCTTAATAAATTACACTGGTGACTCAAAGGGCACTTAACGTTGATTAAAAGTATGGGTCACACATTAGTGCAGACATTAAATTTTAGATATCTCTGTGACATCATCTGGCACCAAATTTGTATGTTTAAAAAGACAATAATTTATGACCTTTTGTTTAATGTTCAAGTCCTTTGGTGCTATGACCTTTTGCTACGGATTATGTTAAGGTTCCGTTAGAAAACGTTTATTAAATTATAAAACATATAACGTTAAACTTATTGACATTAATAAATTAATAGCCTCTACAACACCTAAAAAAGCTAATCTGAAGTTGTGAACCTAACCACTTAAGTTATGCATTAATATCATAATTGATTTACATTTAATTCTATGGACGGCAAAAAATAATCAAACTTGATATACCGTTCATCTGGAACATTTGGAACGGGTATTTGAATAACTATGTATGAATTTAGTTTTCTAAAAAATTTCAGGGGTTTGGTATTGTGATTTTAGTATCATTAATTAAGTTCTTTTGCTAATTGGAACTTATCTGAATAACAGGACAAATTAATACAAGTTAAATTTTTTTAAAAAGTTGTTTGTGGTTAGAAGTTAGTAACACCAAGTTAGTATTAATTCTTCAATGTCAAGGTTTGAACATTAAATCTTTAAGAGAGGCAAAGCCTCCCTCCTCCCCTTTAAACCACCATGTTAAGAGATCGTTGGCTAATACAAATTAATTAAGAGGTGAAGTAGATGTTGGAGTGGAGTATACAATCGTTGACGAGGGTTTGAGGACTGAACCCCCTAAGCCAACTAAGTATTGCCCCTTTGGCAGGGTCCATAGGCGACTCAAAAATTTTTCAGTCTTAAAACGAACTATGAAATCAAGACACCCTTTTATGGAAGAAAAAACCATTTGTATTATATTATATAGAAAATCGTTAAAATTATATCTTAAACATAAATCAATATGTGTTATCATATTATCTTTTCCACAAACTCATTCTTCTTTCTCAACTAACACTCTTTTCATCTTATCAAATTACAAGAATCATATAAGTTAACCTTCAATAGTTTTTTATCTTTTCCATCTCGTTTCTCTCTAAAAACACAAAAAATTGATGAATTATTAAATATTTTTCAGCTTAATATAAATAAAAGTGAGTTTTTTTCCCGATCTTGGAGCCCTTAAAATTTAAAGGCATAAAACAACTGTTTTAATCGCTTGCATCGTAAAAACACCCCTAACAAGGTCAAGCTACCACGCCAATGTAACTTGTGAGTAGTGATAACTGCTTTTAAGTGGTAATGTGGTTCTCACTGGTAACTATACCAATAGACTTTCTGCTCAAGGTTTATCTACTAATTTTCAATAAATAATTACAGACAATCGTCAATTAACATGCTATAACATAATGAGTTGTGTTGTTGTAATCGTAGCTAAAGCGATGTGATGGTTCACCACCTATATAAGAAATTGTTTAGTCAAATTACACTAAGGGGGCGTTTGGTTGGAATGAATGAAATGAAATGAAATGAAATTAAGAAAGTAGTATGGTTTTCAAGTAAAATTATGTTTGAGTGGATAATAAAATATAAAACCAAGGGAATGTTTCACCTCAAATTCTCTTGGTTGTGAGATTTCAAATTCTCTCTCTAGGTGGAAGGATTTTGAAATCCCACAACCAAAAGAATTTGAGGTGAAACATTCTTTTGGTTTTACATTTTATTACATACTCAAACATAATTTTACTTGAAAATTATGTTAGTTTCTTAATTCCATTCTATTTCATTCCATTCATTCCAACCAAACACCATTTAAGTTTTTTTAACATATTGCATACTCATTCTTTTACTTATGTTATTGAACTTTCGAGAGCGCCATCACAATATTTCAAATTGAAAGGGAGACATATAGTTTTAAGAGATATTCAAGAAAATTCAAAACTATAAAAATTATTTTTGAGACATGTATTATACTAGATAATACATATCTGATTATCTAAACCCATTACCTAAACCACGAACAAATACAATGTAATCTATATGTATTTGAGTACATAATATATCAAGTAGACTCTTATATGAGTTTAAGATTAAGTTTCAATTAATGGGTATTTGATGGGTTATGTTATGTCACAAAAGGCCATAAAAAGTATAACCATGAACTCAATGGAGAAGAATAACGAGTACACGAAAGCCATGAGACCGTGTATGAGACTTCATTTCAAATCTGGGAATGGGACTAGGTTACCTGTACTTGGTCATTATCATCCCTAATAATTTGTAGAGAGTAAATTAAAAACTAAATTTATAGATGAAATGATGTTCAATTGAGTGGCTTCATGCCTTTTGTTCTAATAAATTCAAATCAATGACGGGATAACCTTTTGAAAATTCAGACATGTATAACTATCAACTAACTATAACATGAAGAGTTGCGTCATTATAACCATAACTAAACCGATGTGATGATTCACTAGTTATATAAGGAATGTTATTAGTCTAGTTATGGTATGCCTGTTTGAGCAGATTTGTTAGAAATATTAGATTTGCCAATAGGATGAAGAGAATCACTTTTCCATCTTTTCGCATCCTTGAACTTTCTTTCTTCAACATTAGCATATCATGATTTTCTATCTTTTCACTTCATTCCTAAAACATACTTGAACTTGGAAATTGTCATTTTTTTCATCCCTTCCGTGTAAAACGAAAAATATTTTTAAAAGTGAATAATTTTAAATGAAATAACATTTTGTTAATTAAGAAAAATTACAACATCAAATAATGACATTAAAATAATACAAGTACTTGTCTAGGTTTTTTGTAACATGTTCCACGAGATCTTAATGGAGGTTGTTGTGAGTTTTTTGGCAATGTAATTTAAGAATAGCATATCTATTTATTTCTTGATCGGTTGAGAAAAAGTTAATGTTACACACCTTTGTATTATGAAAAGAATACATATCGTTTGAACTTGATGAAAAAACGTCATTCTTACGTTCATATTTGTTACACTTAGCCTCTGAACCCTACGATGAAGAAATTGTTAAGTGTTTAGGATTGAAACTCTAGTTGATTACCATGTGTACACCATGCACTCATTAAATCAAGATAATCATTTGTTCATTATAAAGTAGGTTTCAATAGCTTTGGTTTCGCATGGTTTAGATCAAACATCATGTAAACTCATATATGATCAAATAAAAACACTCAATTAAAAAGTAATTTAACCCAAAACGCATAAAGAATTAATCGGCAAAGAATGGTCTAAGCTTGTGTACTTCTAGAACTAATATTTAAAATCAATGAGTATATATGCATAGAACCTACAACGTTAGTGTTGTTGCTTCATAAAATATTCTTTTAAAGTAATATTTTAACCCAATATTAAGCAAAACGTGTGACATAATAGTGGTGGCATTTGTCAAATTCAAATCAAGTGACTCGGGGACATGTTGCAAGTGCCCCATATTATATAAGGAAAGACAAAAAAACTCGTGGAGGGATGAACGACTTTTGGAATTAGACAACTCTTAATGGGTTGGTGTTGCCCTTTGGCGATTAAAGTAGAATCAAAATAATAACTTATTTACAAATATAAAACCAAACTAAAATTAAATAAAAATCCAATTCCTCTTAGAGATTACTGTTTGAAGCCTAAAAGTGTGATAAGTAAATGATTTTTGCTACCTTTGTAGAACTAGTATTATAGAATTTTTTCTATTTTACGTGTTACCAAAGTGTAAATTATAAAGACTAAGGACCCCTGAAGTGGACTAGAAGAAACTTAGACCAAATGAGGCCAATATATAAACACCGCCTCAGCGTGTTTGGACCCCAAAAATAACTTCCTAAATTGGGGGTTCATCACGGATGTGTTTTAACCCTTTTAAGGAAAATGAAATGTTAAGTAAATTTTTAATGTGACTTTGATGTGTTATGTGAGAAAAACAAGAAAAACAACACTTTTTATGCAATAAAAAATTATAAACTTGTGAAATACATTGAAACAAATTACATATATAGTGTATTATACAAATTATGTGTGGTATATCAAAAATTACTCAATTTTTCTCTTAAGTTTCTTTGTTACGTTTTTAAGCTCTACTTTTGAGTGTTGGTTGGTTATCATCCCTAGTATGGATGTTCTTTGACTTTTTCATTATTAAACCTCATCACATCCTAAGAGAATAACTTGATGATAAAATATGTGTTTACTAATTAAATGATTGTACGTTTAAATCCTACAATATGCAGGTTTAATGAATTTCTGATAGTAGAAACTGTTGTTCAAATAAAAAATTAAACCTCATGATATTTTTACAAGATGACTAAGTACTTCTATTTGGTTTCTCTTGAACATCCTCACTTGTTTCTATTTTTCCTTTTTCTCTTTTCTTTTTTTAACAACGAAACAGGAACTATTATTACCACCAAAACATGCATGCAAAAGTGCACATCTCTAGCAAGAACTAGGAGATATGCAGTACTCCATATCTATTACATCTTAATATTTGACAAATTAATAACATGCCATGAGCTCCACTTGTTTCTATTTCTTGAAACCCAAAATTACAACTTGTTTTTTTAAACAGGATTATATTTTAAGGAATATGATGTGGTGGTTCCGACTTTTATAACCATTTACCCAAATCCAACACTCATAGCAAGTATGCTCAAACTAACTACTCTAAACTTAGATCTACAACCGTTGTAGCTATCAACAAACGTCTCATCATGCTCCTATTACTTCTAAAGAAATTGAATTCAAGACGTGATACCACCTACGATGATCACATCCTCATGGGCAAACTTTCAAGGTCAATCTTATAATGTAATGGGTGCTACTATTTACACCCTGGTCTACTAAGATCTAGTCTATAATCATTTATTATACAATCAATAAAATCAACTTAATTACTACCCAACATTTACTTTAATTATTAAGTTCTCATTAAATGCAACAATATTTTAATTTAAGTATAACATTCTCATTAAATGCAACCATATAATTTTTTTAAAAGTATTTTTAAATAATATTTAAAAATACTTTTGAACTAAAATCTTATACAAATATCTCGATTATTGGGATCTTATACCAAAAATTATGGTTGCCATATAGATTATTACTTTATAAGGTATGAATATTGATATACTAATAGCAATAAAAAATATTGATGTATGGCGACATTTAAAATATGTAATAATTTTATTTTTTACAATGTAGATTTTTTATTGTTTACTTTTCATTTACTATTTCCTAAATATCAACTTTTTATTCATGACGCAAATGAAGATAAATAAATAGTAGAAGCATAACAAACAAAATTAAAACTAATAGAAAACAAAGGCTCCTTCAATTAAAATTTTTAAAAGCGTCATTAATTTAACTATAATAAGTTTGATGAATTCCTAAATATCTATATTAATTTAACTCACATTCTTAGTTGTTGAAAATATTAAACTTGTTCAAACTTCTAAGATGTTAGAATATAATTTGATTAGATTTAGAAAACAACAATGTTAGTTAATATATTTAATGCAGTAGACTAAGTTATAAATAGAAATTAGACTAGGGTGCATTTAGAAAAACCCTAATGTAATTTGTGACGTATTGTGAGGCTCCTAAAAAATAAGGGCTCTTGTTATAAAGAGTTTTTGTATTATATGGTCAATAAATTTTGATGTTTGATCAATAACACTTAACGTGTGAGTCCTGATGAAATTTTTTTAATGATTTGATAGGTTATTAAAGAAACACAATTACACAATTCACAAAGCAAATGACCCTTCTTAAGATCTTCCTCTTCGATTAATCTTATCGACATTAGCTAGCCTTTTTTGTCTTTTTTTCATTCAAAGAAATCAACTATCAAGCACTCATGGTTAATATACTAAATTTCTTTTTTGATTTTATTGCTTTGTTCAAAGAAAATCTAACTGGGTTGTTTTTGTTTAGATTGCGTCTTTTAGATAACCTATTTTTTTTAGTTCGATCGGTGAAAACAACTTTAGAGTTCCTACCAACTTTACATGTTATGTATGAAGTTGTTCCGGTATATATTATAGGATGACAAAAGTTGAAAAAATAAGGAGCGGAAAACTCTATATATATTTTTCAAAATATACTTTCATAAAAGTGTTATAACAAAATTAAAAGGATAACTCAAGCCTAATATTATAACACTAAAAATTGCTGGAATCATCTTATACTCACCTCCCGTGAAATAAGACAAAAACAAGAAACGGCAAAAGAGAGTAAAATAACACACACGTTTCTAGAGCAGAATCGGTTAAACCCAGAAGTAACATCATAGCTTCACCACTAGTAACTCACGCATCAAAACTTGTACATCATATAATTTCACATTTGCAAGAGAGTACTATTGGACCGTCTAAACACACACCAGATATCCTTCATCCTTGAGCAAATCTCCACCTGTTTATATGTCAACTATACGATCTTCAATCACCGTTTGAAGCATACATATACATATACATATCAACGATGATGATGGGAGTGAGTATACAGCTGTTGATGGATCTAACAGTTGCTGGTGTTTCGCTGATTATCGGATTTGGGATTTTCGCCATCATTGCTTCAATTCTCTGCTCTGCGGCCTTCTTCTACAACGCTAAATCACACTCACCGTGAACATCTCTCCGGTACGCCTCTTGTTATCTCTTACATCCGATTGAATGTTTTGATTGTTGGTTCATGATTGAAATCGATTAACGACTGGATCTGTTTGATTGAGTGTTGATCTGTTGATCGATTTTGGGGGGTTTTGTTTTTCGTTGATGTAATCGTGTGTTGTTGGTGAAGGTGGTGTTGTAAACTTCTCGTTTTGTTGTGAATTTGTTTGATTTAGGGTTTTTTGTGTTGTTTGTTTATCTGTGTGCACGTGTGGTGTTACAGGAACGTAGATCTTTGATGAAGTTTGATATCGAATAAAAGTCAAGGGTTTCTTTCGTTACGATAGCGATGGAATATATCTACATGTTGGTGTTTTGTATCTTGTAAATTTTGATGTAGTTGGAATGAAGTATACGTAATAATATATATATATATATATATGATGTTTATGACTATGATACATCACTTGTGTGATGTGATATCTAATTAAGGTATGAAATCTACATATTAATTGTAGTTTATTTGATGGGGCAAAATTTAGTTTTTCCTTTATATAAATGTAAAGACCAACTAGAAGTTAGATGCAAAATATGACAAAGGGTCTATGGAAGATTTCACCTATTGGAGATGAAGAATGTCTTACCATTGAAAATTTTATCACTTCTCGTTTCCCGTATGAACCAACGAGTGGATATAAATATCGTCCGTAGAGCCTTTTTGTGAAACTATGATGTTGACATTTGTTTTAGGACGTTTAGCAAGCCGTCAACTGAGTAAGGTTGGAATGTGGTTTCTTGCCAAAACTTAGGCCTGCGATCGTGCATATACACAATTGAGGATTTTAGGCATATGTTAGATCTTGTCATTACCTCCCTTTGAGAGGCCAAAATGGGGCTCAATATAGGGAGTCTTTGTTGTTACTATTTACATTACATCTACCAAGCTTTGAGAAAAATTGTGCCATAAATCCATAAGAACCGCAATTTGTAGAGGTTCTGTAGCTTCAAGCCCCTTAGTTTGTCATCAAGCGCCAAGCGTTGTGATTCTATTCTTCAAGGCTCTCCAAGCAAAAGCGTTTAATTTCTGGGCAAATCACTTCGACCTTGGGAAAAGACGAAAAGTGAACCGTCTTGGAGATTGGGTGTTGAATTCAATCAACTCTGATTGAACTAAGAAGTCAACAGAATCGCTTCTCAACCAAACTCATGTATTTTCTAACAGTGAGGAACAAAAGACAGTTGAAGTTTTGTGACTTCAATTCCATCTAGCTGATCTCTCAACCAACACTTGAGTCCACTCAAACTATCGAAATCAAGGCGGTAGGGTTTTGGATATCTGACTCCTATGCACGCACATAGAGGAAGACATGACTTGGCCGCGAACCACCGTTGTACCTTACTAAAACATTTCTTCTGGTTGAATATTTTTGAAATGGCTTCCACAATCTACTTTTTTTGCTACATTTTCAACGTTCATGTAAGATTCTATTGAATTCGAGTTTGGTTCAAAGGCTAACTATGGCCTAATATCGATCTACCCATTTTGAATCTCCAACACCATTTGCCTAATAATACGATGTTGGATGTTTGTAAGCTACCACCACCTTCTCCATGCCATACATAATATCAACTTTGAATTACAACCTTCTCTACCCTCAAACCTGATTAACGTGCCTAAACTAATTTCACTCGTACCTCATTTAAACCGGCCTAAAGAAACTCATAATCCGAAAAACCGATTGTTATTAGGGTCAAGTTTGGGTTAAATTGTCAAAGGTAAAAAAAACCTTAAACCAAACCTGATCATCCCTAGCTTTCTGTTCAAGTTGGTAGACATATATATCAAACCAAATAAAGCAAGCTGGTTAGTTTCAGATAGAACAAGTTGTATGCATAATTGTATGTACTAATACTAGACCTCATACTTAGTTATTTCATAAGTTAAATAAAAATGTATTAAATAGTTATGGAAATTTTAAGAAATATTATAACTCTACGGTATATGATTAATACATTTTAATAAACATATAATAAAAATATATTATAATACATGAAAGGTTTAAAGAGAAAATATTTTAAAATTAAAAAGTGTAGTAAGTAATGTCAACCATTCATCTCCTTAATCAATGGGTGAGATTAAATCGTAGGAAACAGTTCGTTTGAGACATATTTTATAAATATCCACTTTTATTAATTTTTTGCAAAGTCTCTTATTTTTTTAAAACGTTCAGAACTTTTATGTAGGATGTTATTTTTGTACAAAAACTATATCATAAAAACAAGTGTTTTTATTTTCAAAATAAGTATAGTATTGTTATATAAAAAGATAAAAAAAAAATACATTTTAAGCCAATATCTCTTCATTATGTTTTGTGTTTTTCTTAATAGTAGTGTTTTTCTAAACTGATGAATTTTACAAAATATAATAATAGAATAACATTATTATATATTTCTAATATGTAAAACACAATAACAAATTAACAACTAACTAATCTAATATATTAAAAACAATGACAAAATAACAAAATCTTTCATTGTATATTTTGATCGTCATTTTATTATTTTGAAATCTATATGTTTTAAAAAATACATTGGTGAAACAAAGTTATTGTTTACTTCTAAAGGTAAAACATAATGATAGATAAGAATTAGTTTATCTGATCTATAAAAATAATGACAGAAATAACCAGCAGCCACCGACGACCACCACCACCGGCCACCACTACCAACCACCACGACCACCACCACGCCCACCACTACCAACCACCATGGCCACCACCGACATCTGCCACCATGACCACCATTACCAACCATCACAGCCACCACCACTACCAACCACCACAGCCACCACAATAATCACAATCACCGACCGCCAAGATGAACCACCAACCATCAGTCACCACCGGCCACCACCATCATCAAATTTGGCCACCACCACAGCCACCATCGCCGGCTTCCACCACTGCTAGACGCCACCACCGCCGGCTTCCATCACTGCTAGACGCCACCACCGCCAGTCACTACTACATACCACCATAGCCACTATCATCAGCCACCATGTACCACCTCTCATCGGTTGCTACCACCACCAGCCACCACAGCCACCGGGAACCACCATTGGCCACCAGCCATCACCACCATAACATTTTTACATTTCATTCCTTAGTCTTTTCTTATTTTAAAAACAACACCAAGTAATGATTTATTTATTTTTATTTCTCTTCACTTCTCTCGACCTCTTTTCAATTTTGATGGGTGGCTTGATTATAGCCTCCAATTTCCCACTCCTCTTTTCTTTTTCTCCAAAACCGAACTCGAGAATACGATTCTTTTTCTTTCGCTCATTTCAAAGACTGGAATACAATTATATTTCTTTTTTGTTATGTTTTCCTTCTCTTCTTTCTTAAATAAACTTGATAACACATTTTACAAGAAACAAACAACACATAAGTTTTTTAATGTTTCAAAATATGTACAAATTAACATTAAGCCCCCGCGTTGCGGCGGGGGTGTAAACCAATGACACACTACTGTCAATGACCACCAATACCAAAAATACTTGTATTGAAAAATAAATAAAAGACATAAAAATAAACTGAACGAAAAATAGCCATAAAATATTGAACCATTTGAAGCAAAACATAAAACATATAAAACAATAGTAAGTTGATCTAGGACCAACGCACTGTGACAGAGCTGTTAAACGGAAAAAAAAGTGTACATATGTCAAACCACACACATATGTTGCGGCGTGTCAACTCGCAACATTTAGACTAAAACGTAAAACACAAAATTTATAAATATGAAAAGTATAGATGACTAAATTTAAAAGCAAAATTGTTTGGATTAAATTGTCAAATATGTAAAAGTAGTGAATTAAAATGGAAAAGTTAAAGATTGATAAAAAAAACAAAGATGATACAATCCATTTAAGCATGTTGTACCACCAACAATAATACAAACAAAACTTGCAAATTAGTATTATATAAATATGACAAATTAGAAAAAAAACATGAAGTGAATGCAAAACATTTCAATGAGGTCTTAATTTACAAGTACGCCAATTGATGCATTTGTGGCCGGTTAGCCAAAACGGGTTGCAATTAAGCTCAAAATATTTTATAATTAACACATACACTTTTACGTTAAAAAATTTTAATTATTGGTGGGTTGCTACGTAGTCGTGGAGGACACAGCAAAATCCGCAAGAAAAGTATACCTCAACATTTTTTATTTTGCGAGATTTTTAATAGACTTTTTTAACAATCATTTTTAACTTTTGTGAACTTTAAACTCACATTACACTTATAATGCACTTACTAATGCCAAAAAAAACTAGATATCATAGGTGAAGTTATTAATAGTTAATAAATACTATATGATTTTTTTATGTTAACAGCAAATATGATACGTAATATTAAGGTATAGCATTTATAAAAAATTAAAAATTAAAAATTAAAAAAATTAAAAAAAAAAAGCCTTGGAAATTCGATTTGAGTGGCGGAGAAGCTTACAAGCAGGTCAAAATTTGCGTGGTGCAGTGGCTGGATTGTAGTCAGGTCATTGTGAGAAGAGGACAAAATACATGAATTCTAGACAGCACGTTTCTAAACTACAATAATTTCAATTTATGTTGTCTAGAAGCTAAGAACAATATCTATTTATTAAGATTATTTTTTTTATTTATCTGTTATGAATTATCATCACATACTAGGAAGACCATATTTACTCTAAAGGTTTTCTAACATCGTTTCTTTAAATTTTATTTCAAGTAGCTTATTAACTCAAACATTAATTAACAGCAGGTTAATTCTAAAGCAATAGATTATTCTCATAACAAAAATAATAAACTCAAGTCGTTTATTTTTTATTAATGATTCATTCTTTTAAAATTATATTTTTTGTATTCAAATGTGTGTGTTATGTTCACAAAAATCATCAAAAAGATTTGTTAAAATATTTTTTTTCTCTTTAACTTTAAAACATTTACTTGCACATAAGTGGAATTACATAGACATGTTTATGTTTTTTAAATAAACATAGTTTTTATAGTTTGATTTCAAGAGAGCTGTAAAAATATTGCCTTTCGATCATTTTATCATATTTTATAAAAGTTCTAAATTTAGATTATGAATGGTTTATTTTATTTTTCTTGTTCTTGAAAAAACTATTTTTTCCTAGAACCCTTTTATTTTTATATGTATACACTAGGTTAAAAACTCGTATCACATAATTGGTGATATAAAGTCAATATGTTTTTAAAACCATTAGTTTTTATAAATGTTTTGTATGTTACATATTATTAGTCACTAGTGAAATAAAAACAAATTAACGAATATCTAAGAAATTATATGTTGTTTTAAAGAATCTAAGAAATATAAATATAATAACTAAATCAGAAATATTAAAATTATATTTTAAGATAAAATATAAAGAAATCATATAATATAGTATGTTTTTATTAATTTATTAGAATAAGAGGATTTATATTTTAGATATTTGATTGTTTAGTTTACTTATTTAAGATCATTATCATTTAATAGGATAGATCGAGATGTTGGAAACACAAGTTAAATGTTAACCAGAAGTCGGTCATGTGTCTCCTCTAATTATTCATTTATTATATAGTTTAAATACAAGTATATGTGTGTGTGCATTCAAATCTTATATCGTGTAACAAAAGATGAGCATATATTGAATTGGCTTTGATCAATATAACATCTCTTGATGTGAACATAATCTAAAAGTATTTATTACAAGATGGTCAAATGTGAAGCAGCTAAGTTGAATTCGATATTAATAAACAAAATTATAATGTATTATTCGAATTAACTAAAAATACTTATTAATTTTAGTTTTGTTGTTAAAGTGCAATCCACTCATATTATTATCGTAAATTTATATTAGATTTTCATTTGATTGTGTTTACATGAATGACGTTTTTTCATGTCACTCGTATTAATTTGTGTGAGAGTAGAAATCAAATGTTTACCTGTGGGATTTCCTTTTGACAACAATATAAGTTAAGAATATTACTAGACTAACTTCTAGTGTGAAATGCTATCGACTAATGACTTATAATTTAAATTTAAATAATTAAAATCCAAATTGCCAAATATAAAACTGTGATTCAAAACAGATCCAGTAACTTATATGAAAGGGAAAAGTATTGAATTGTCACTTTGGTCCAAAAACTTCTAAACATGTCCCTTTAAAATAACATTTTCCTCCAATTATGTCTTCATTAAATACGAACTCAACGTCCTTAACACAATTAAGGTCGTTCCGACTTGTTTTTTGTGGTTAGAATAAGATCACGTGTCAAAAATACGAGCGATCGGCCCGTATTATAGGGTGCCCGCCCACGAAACAAACTCTACCACACGTTGAGCGTGATTTGTAGTTTTTGAATTTTGATCATTATAATAAATCAATTAATTCTAATCCTATTTTGTTTTTCTCTTATAAGTTTTAAAATATAATGTTCTATAAAATTTCATATATACCATTATAACATACTTATTTTTATCTATATGCGAAATAAGCTTTCATTAAAACCAAATGTTGTCAAATTTATATCGAACCTTAATATTACTTCAAACTAATTTATACCATGTTGGGTTAGAAGAACTTAAAATGTGTTATTAGTAAAAGAAACTAAGATCTATGTTACTCAGGTGTAACACCTAGACATGCTCAGGGCCTCAGATTTGCATTCAGCTTAAAGACTAGCTCAAATCGTGCAGCTGTAACTGCAGTCCAGTTTTCACCATAACTTTGAACAACTTGAAACTACTACGTACATCTGTTGCGAGCGTCTAT
Organism: Flaveria trinervia; assembly: GCA_025506515.1. Classification (NCBI taxonomy): domain Eukaryota; kingdom Viridiplantae; phylum Streptophyta; class Magnoliopsida; order Asterales; family Asteraceae; genus Flaveria; species Flaveria trinervia. The sequence goes on along the minus strand of CM046452.1, from coordinate 89,242,062 downwards.
ATTCTACACAACTTAAAGCGTTCGGCTCAAACAAACTATATCAAGTTATCGTTTTCAAGAATATTCAAACCGCGTAGAAGTAAGTAAACCACGGTGTAAGATAGATGCAGGAATGATCTCCTGTCCCATAACGGGCCACCAAGGCGATATCTGACCCACACCACACATGCAGCCCTATTTGCACATTAACTCCATAGATTCCAACCAAATTCTGATTCAAACCACTACTGTTTGTCACTCACAAAAGCAAAAACAATAATATAAATAAAAAGAGCAATGCCCTTTTCAACTGAGCTCAAAAGGCAAATTTTAGCAAGAGTCCAAATGATCAAATCAACAATAAGATAGGTCCCTCCATATTGTCTGGTTATAACCAGATAAGATGCTTAGGCCGCTCGTTTACGGGGTCCAAACAGACTGGAAAGGTCGGTTTTAATGTCCGTTTTGAATTTATCTACTTTAAACAAGCTGATTGTTAGGTGTAAATCGTTATTTTGGTAATCAAAGAGGTGTAAATCGTTATTTTGAGTGAGTTGACTCGGTTAGATGACATGAGTTATGAGCATGGAGGTGGTGACATAGAAGCCAAACACAGTTGGATTTGGAGCCAAGAGCATTTATATAATCATGAGAACACTTTTAGTTTAATGACTCGGTGAGTCAACTCAGTAGTAGAAAATGTGCCATGAACATCTTTACGCGGCTAGTTGGTGCATGACATGTCCAAATGAGAAGGAAACAAATTGCGCGTCATTTTCTCTTTGTATGGACATAACTCGAGTGTAGTGGCTCACTGAGTCAATTCGCTATAATGACTATTACCTTGGGCGAAACTATAACGCAACAACAAAGTGACTCGGTTCCATCAAAAAATGACATAGATATGCTTTATGAGCACTGACTGTAACAAGATTGATGGTATAAGGTCACTATACAGTTGAGCTCACTGCCAGTGGGTCAACTCAGTATGAAAACTAGCATAAACACGATTTATGAGGACGACGAAAAAGAAAACTAAGTTTGGTTCCATGCCAAACTTAACCAAGTATCCAAGTCCAACTTTTAACCAGATCATCGTCAAGACCAACATGCCACTTTACCCATTCTATAAAAACCGAATGCAGCGACTTACTGAGTCGACTCGGTAAGGAAAATGATATTAACGATGCTTTATGATGACAGAGAAGCAAAGGGTTGATGATAACAAAGCCAAATACAGTTGGGTTCCATGCATTATAAAAAAAGGCTTGACCTTTATTCATGTCAAGACAGAAATACACAAGTAAATGAGAAATGAATCAGTAAAGCTATTAATGATCATATGCCTCACCTCTTGAATGGGCCCCATTGCATTTCCATGCTTCTAAAGGTGAGTTTTCATTCATCTGGCAAATAAGAGATAAAAAAAGACTCAGGTGTTAAAACTTAAAACAAATAATAAACAAATCTAGAACTATCTCCTGTCCTTTTTTATAACAAAGCTACAACTTCTATATTGCTGCTATTGCACTAATAAATGCTGATGATTTTACCTATGTCATCACTGCAGCTCTTCACTTTCACTGCAGTGAGAAAGAGGCCATTCTATGTCATGAAAACCTTTGGTTAATTATGGCCTTTTAGTCTAGAAACTAATTGTGACACGCCGGATGATTAGTGAAGGATGACATGCGCATATAACTCACTGCGCATCGACTTAATTGCCACTAATGGACCAAGTTGTTGTTGACCTCAGTTACTACCTTGGTTACCACTGATTCTCAGTAGCAACTTAAGGTTGATAATCAGTTTAGTTTTTACAGATAATATTCATTTAATTCCATATAACCATCCATCAACCATGTAAATCCGAAACAACTTTAAATGTATATTCCGTTGATCCCACTTGGACTCAAATTAGGTGATATGCGTTAATGCGAATCAGGTGACTTCATGCCTATGGCCTTAATTCGATCGAAGAACAGAAAACTAGGGTGTTATAAACCTGAAGTTCTAGTCTTCTTCTGAATCAAATTGTTTATGGAACATGGAAGAAATATTTTTGTATTAAAAAACAATCTCATTCTTCTTAGCAAAAATAGGGCATACCCAGCTTGACTTAGCTTGCGCTTTGCACAGAGGCCAGGGAGGAACCAGATCGCTTCACAGTCTAATGTAAGCAGCCTAATTACCCTATACTTTGTGTAGTATGTTATTTCTCACGGCTTTAATTCATGACCTCAATGGATCAAATGACACTAATCTTACCCGGTCCGCACCCTTTCATTCCTTATTTAGTAGTTATACAAAAACGATCATATGGTTCAATGAAGGCTAAAACAGATGGTTATAAACAGCCACTCATTCGAACTAATAAAAAATAATTGTTTTAAGAACAAAATGTGTGTCTCTAGTTAAGTTACTTCCATGTGCATAATTAATCCTCTTCCCCACAATACCCAAAGACATAAGCCCACTTTATGAGCAAAGAGACAACAGATGGAAGCAAATTTGGGCCAGGTGAAAAACGACAAAATACAGGTGGATAGCCAGTACAAACTCACATGAAAAGGAAGCCCTGTTGATGACATTACAGAAATAAATCAAAATAATGCACTAAGCATCCTCTTCATTTTTAGCCATTTATGATCATGTGACTTGGTGCTTTTCTCTCAAATGCACTGTGGGGTTCTTTCCCCACTTGCCACTCACCTCTAAAGTTCAACAATTTATTGTCATCACTCAACTCTTTCTATATCTTCTCCTCATTTCACATTTCAACACTCTTAACTTCAAATCTTTCAGCAGAACTAATAATAATAATATATTATTATTACTACTATTATCTTGCTTATATTCAATCCATATGGAGTTCTCCAAGTACCTTGGAGTTGCTGATGATGAGTGTAGCAGCAGTGAGTCAGGTTGGACCATGTACATTGTTTCTTCCATGCATGATACCAATCATCATCATCATGGTATTGATCATGTGTATGATGGGAATGGTGAGAGTCATGGTGATTGTTACTACATGCATCAGAATGAAGACAGTGATGATTCGATGGTTTCGGATGCATCTTCTGCTCCTAGTCGTCAAGGGATCGTGCGTGGGAACGCGAAAAGGAAAAGTGGATTGCGCCGCGAATCCAAACATGCGTTGAGTCAAAAGCAAGTGGAGAAGAAGTTATATGACAGAAGGCAAAGAGCAGTAAAAGAAGATGAACACAAGACTAGAGTTGATGTTAAGGCAAAGAAGGGTAACTAGCTAGTTTGTTTGAAGTTTGATTTGTTTGTGATTTTTATCTGTTCTTTTTTTAAGAATTAAGGAGCCTTTATATGATGGTTCAATTCATGCACATACAATATTTGTTGTTTCAGTTAAGATTTATGATATCATTTGAACATGCATTTGAGTATAACAAAGTGAAATGAACATATTTAGGATCAAATGACACTATGTACACCTTCTGCATGAACCAAGTCGCGAATACTGTTAATCAAGATTCGATGCAAAATGACTAGCTAGCTAGTTCATCTGTAAATCCTCACATCAGATCGTGAAGGGATCCGGTATCTCTTTGGATCTTACGTAAAGCGAGAGTTAAATCAACTAACAACTGCTTTTTTGTAATATGTAAATCCTCAGATATGATTGTTTTATTCTTCTTTGAAGGATAATCTTTTAAGAAAAGTGATCAATATTTAATTTAACTTTGTATGCAAGGGTAAGATGACAACAATGCTTATTAGTCCCCACAAATGACTTGCCAACTTTGTCAGCTTTTGCCTGCTATTTTCCTTTATCATAACTTACAAATTACAATAGACAAAATCATCCAAAGGATTTAAAATAGTATCTTTGCATATGTTCAACCCAAAAAACTCCAAACAAAGTAAAATCTAAATGTACAATCATATCATATAACATGCTTTTATAAAGTAGAATAATTTCATTGATCTGAAGTTATTCAATTAAGTGGTATTTATTGAAATTGACTTGTTTTTAATTGCAAATAAACCTCATATAGTTTAATGCACTATTACACACTAGGTAGATGAAGTTCGGTTATTTTCGTATATAACAACTTTATTTAGCACAATCCTAATTATTAAAAACAAACAGGGTGTGGTTGTTCAAGCTTACGGGTTGTTTGACAGCACCTGAATCAGTCTTTTAATGGTTCAGCACTTAATGGTTCAGCATTTAACGGTTCAGATTGTTTGTTTTGCGAGCAAATATTTGAATGGTTCAGACATTTACCACTGAATGGTTAAGCATTATTTTAATGTTGAATGATTAAAAGGTCTAATGTTGAATGGTTAAAAGGTCTAATGTTGAATGGTTAAGATATATTATCTGAATTGATCAGACATTTGTATTTGAATAGTTACGCAATATACTAGCTCTTAGTTCAAACCTCTTAATAATGGTTTAACATTTAATAGTTCAAACATCTTATTGGTTCAACATTTAATCGTTTAGAAATTATTAAAGAGTCCATTAATCAATAACTAATAGAATTGTGGTTGTACCATCTTAAAAATCTCAACACATTCTAAATCAAATTTAGCTTTCTAACAAATTTTCCAATTTAACACTTCACTAGTTTTGCTTTTCACATACGAACTAATTACGGAAAGGGGCTAAAGTAACATAACCTAGTTCTTTTAATTGAAGGAATGGGATAGCTTGTCATTTCTCAAATAACAAGTCTTTTTTATTCATAAATCGACAAGTTCTTCTTTTTTCGTTAACAATAACATGTTTGTATAAATGCAATCAAACATAGATTAGTTTAGAAACCATATAATTTGTTGGTTTAGTCTTCTACTCTAATAAAATATAACTATGAAGGATACGTGTCAACATCACATTCACTCTCACAAAAATTTTCTCGTTTCTCTCTGCTATTAAATATTTATCTTAATTACAAATAATATTATTTAAATTTTTTTAATTAAAAATGGTTTTCTAATAAATTAAGAAATACATCTTTTTAATTAATGTTATACCTAAAGAATAAATTTGAATAAAAAAAATTAAAGCATCAATCTTATTTAAAAATATGAAATATTTTAAATTTAGTGTTTTTAAAAAGTAATTTTTTTTACAAACCAAAATAATTAAAAATGAGAGTTATAATAAGGATATTTATAAAGTGTCAATTTTTTTAAACAAAATGTTTGATTTTTTTTTGTAATTTTTTTAAAAAGTTGATATTGTTATTTTATTACTTATAGTTTTACTTCTACGTATTTAAATAATATTTTATCTTATAATATCGTTTTATAATTAAATACATTTTATTATATTAAATATTTTATTTATTCAACTCGTGTAATACACGGGTTTAGTAAAACTAGTTTATGTAATAAGTTCATCCGTGCCAAATGAAAGAAAATACATACCATGATTCTCGCTTGATTTATAACTCATGCATGAAATTCTGATTTTCGAGTAGCTATCAGTATTAAATTGTGTTATAGACTAGGGCCAATAGAATTTTAACACATTCTTACACGTAGATACTAAAATGAGAGAAGTTTGTGACTATAAAGGAAAAATATGTGATCCTATATTTGTGGTATATATGTTCTTTTATAGCGACGGAGATTTTATTAAAAGCTAGCAAGACACTATAGGAGAATATATAGTACTTTTAAAGAAAAATAATTAAAACAAACACAAGATTAAAGTTGTCCCAAAACTCCCAAGAGTACCCGATCATTTTGAGTCGGTTTTTCACACATACACCCGCCATAACTTTTATTTCTTGGTGATGTTTGGGAGCAAAATGGTTTTTGCCTCATGAATTTTATTGTTTCTTGCTTTCTAGAGACATCAACGTATTGTGTATATAATGCTTTGCATAGCTTTCTTTATTAACTCATTGCTTGGAAGGACTTCATGCATAGCCAAGAAGTCAGAAATTGAGAATGCAACGAATTCTACACCAACCCGATATAACAGCCCATAGGTATGGTGCTACCTCGCATGAGAGAAATACGTGATCAATTGATACTTCATGAATAGTCAATAAATCAAAATTTTTAGAATTCAAAATCTGTTCTTGAGTATATGATACTTTGCATAGCTTTCTTTGTGCAAACGGTAACGCATTTGACTGGATCACCTGCACTCTACCGACGGGCCTTAAAAATTTACTATAATGTCGTTTGAGCGTATCGCTTAGCATTCCGTCGGTAATTTTCAGACGCCCGTTAAATTATTCCTTAGGTGGCACCCATTTTTTTTTGTATTGACCCTCTAAAATAGTAAATATTATTCATGTGCACAAAGGGCAATTAGAATTTTGGTTTGGCATCCTATATTTTTATGAAAACAATTTTTTTTTAAATTTGATTAGCATGAGAAAAGCCACCACGAATTTAACACTTGTCATACAATTCCTATGATGTCAAAATCTCATACATAATATAAAATTGATCTAAAGCCATTCATTCACAAGATATTCGGCCATTTCAAGAGGGAGGCTAATAATGTGTTGACGTGACCTTATTTAACAGTCATGGAAAACAACTATTTAATAAGGACAAATTGCAATATAACGATGAAACTCAATCATACCTTTAATATTTCCAAAATCAAAATGGACCCATTACCTGATCGAAAAAGATTAAATTGAAAATCATATTATGTTTATTTTAAATAAAAATTTTGAATTGATTTTAATTTTGAAAGAATCTGTTATAAGTTTATATCCTTTAATTATACTTATGAATTATAAATAAGCTGTAAGATTGTAAAATTTTTTGAATGGGTTCAAAAATCTGTCTGATCAAACTTCTTATTCGGGTCAATTGTTTGATCTCAAGTTAACGTTTTTGTGGAGCCTCATCTTAAACGTTGAATTAAAACCGCACTAAATATATTAAATTATTAATAAATTGAGCAAATAATGCGTGATATATCTAATCATTTAAATGCTCAAAATTACATCATCTACTACTATTGGTGTCCGTTTAACACCGTAGATTTATAAATAATAACTAGAAGGGTGTCCATGCAATGTAGCGGGTTAACATTTTACATTCAACACGAGTTTTTAATTTTTGTTAATCTTATAGTAATTTTATAAAGTTTATTATATTTTTATAAGCTAAAATTTGAAACACCAAATAAATGAATTTTACATAACGACTTGTATATTTATGCATTAACTTGTTGTACCTTACAAAATACATATCAGTTCAGCAAAAATTTTACACGAAAACATTTTAAAAATACACATTTCTGATTGTAGTATCAAAAAGGTTTTAAATATGATAGATTGATGTAACCGAAATCTTATAACAAATTAAGTTTTTTTTGTTTATGAGTAGATCATGTAAAATTTTATGTAATTTATAGTAATTATAAGGTTATTATGTAACTAATTGTAAAGGATAATTTGTAAATAATGCTAAAAATACTATTTTACCCTAAAATGATTGTACCTTATGCATTAAGTAAGACAAGTGTTTTTAATTTGATAGTATCTCAAAATGAAAGTCATGGGTTGAAATCTCACTAGGTGCAATAAGTAGACTAATAAGGGTTTTACCATAATGGGTCTTAGGGCGGTGAGTTTCCCTTGGAATGGTGGTGAGCCGGTCACCAGCGTTGTCTGTGTTCGCGGGTGTGTGGTGGCCTTTCGCCAATGGGTTTACCCAGGTGACCGGACTTAAAAGTTATTCTTTGGTCGTTAAAAATATATGTTTTATATATAGCATAGATAATAATAAAAATAAAAAAAACAATCTTATATCTTTTTTTGGTAAATGACGTTATGGCTTTTGTAGGTTATGTTATTAGTAAAATTTTATGAACTATTCAATTTGATAATTTTATAACAAGATGAAAAACTAGTATGAAATCTTCTAAGGTTTCTCGTACCAAGATCCGACCAAATTAGACTTTTATGTAGGGTTGGAAAGATGAGAATGAATCAACACAACCATTCACGAAACGGCATAATAGTTGGTCTTATATTCATCATAAACGTTGATAGTTACAATAGTGGTAGATTTGTTATTAATGAAGACTCACCTATCACCAGCAACATTTTTTGCTACCAAAAACCAAGTTGTTGCCGATTAGTAGTTTTGCAACCAAAAACCAAGGTGCTACCGACTACTAGTCTACTGAAGTCAAAGTTGATACCGGTGATCAAAGTTAATACCAATCATCAAATTCAAGCAACTTTTATCAACTTCATGAATCCAAAGCATCTTCTAATGTACAACTAACATGTCAAAATAAATTTTATTCACGCTGACTAGCCAGCTCGATCACCATCAGAGCTTTGCGCTTGGATCTTTTCGTAGGTTGTCGTCTCTTGGATCTCGCTACTAGAGGCATTGCCCTAGACCCCGTTGTTTAGAGGGTTTCGCCCTCTTGAACACCGAGGTTGCTTGGTTCCCCAAATTAGAACCTTATTGAATAAGTGTACACTCTGGATCTTCTCACTCGAATCAAAGTTTACTTTAACTTTTAAGTCTCATTTGGTTTTAAGTCAATACAATTATATTAAAATGACCGTAAAAATACTAAAATCACCAATACCATTTATGATTCTAGTACAGTATTACTCGTACGATATAATTTTTAGTATAATGAGTTAGATTGTTAGAAAGGTAAGTTATATGCAAGTTGTGTGTTTTATACATTAAAGATCTATTAAACTTATATGGATTAAAAAACAAAAGAAAACGCTAAATTTTTGGATATCCTTAAAAGGGTAGTGAACGAAGTGGGCCGTGTGAGTGATGATATTAATGGGGAGCAGTGTTAGTCTACCCTCACCCTGTTGAGTTACAAATCAAAAGAGAGTGTAACATCAAGTTTTTTGAATATGTTGGCGGTCAACTTGGAGGAGGTCAGGCAACGGAAGATTGTGGAACAAAGACGCATCCAAGGCAGAAACAACAAGGATGGCTATGAGCGGGATCTTGTAAAAATCAGAAGCAGAAGATTCAAAGACGAAGCGGAATACAAAACAAGGCGAACTATTTTGTGTCAAACTTACCGAATGGATGCACAAAGGAAGGGCTATGGAATGCATTTCAGCATCACCAGAATCTTGTGGATGTGTTCATCCCTCTCAAAAAGGATAAATGGGGAAAAACTTTCGGGTTCTTGTGATTTGTGGATGTTGACGATAAAGAAAGCTTCATGAAGATACTTGAGAATACAAAGGTAGATGGGAAAAGGATTTGGGTTACAATATCAAAGTTCGATAGACCGCGACAGGAGAAACATGGGAATGTGAGACGATTTGTTACTCCTATGAAGGAAAAAGCTCAGCAGGACAATGGACCAAATCACTACTACGGCTCAAAATCATATTCTCAAGCGGTGTTGTCTCAGCCCGTTGAGATAGTTCATGTGAAAGACACGATTAACGAGCATCCTCTATTGGGAAAATCGTTGATGGGTACGGTTCACTCCTTGAGCATTCTCAATGATTTATGGTCTTATTTAGATATATTGGTGGCTTAAAAGTTCTTTTATCATTCTCTCATGCTCAACAGGCAATAAATTATAAGGAAACAAAGAATGCTTGGGGTAGTATCTTCTCATCATTGCTACTTTGGGATGGAAAAGATACAACTTACGATCGGATCGCATAGTTATCCATCCGGGGTGTTCCACCAATTCTTTTCCATAACAAAATCATGGATCAAGTTGCGGCAACTTGCGGCATGGTAATACATCATTTTGAAGCTTCCATGGAGGAAGAAATTATTCATTTGATAAGGTGGCGGTTCTTACGTCTTACGGAAAAAGATTCAAAAAGAGTTGAAAATCAAATATAAGAACAATGAGTTCCTATGTTGGATTAATGAGTTCCTGGTTGGAATTAATTTGGCAGGTCATGAATCTAGAATTGAGGAGTTGGTTAGAGAAGATGAGGGGTTTGGAGGTAACCCATGAATTGTATCTCAATAAATTTAAGGGGGGCAGCCGACCCGGGTAATCATAGTGGGTCCGGCGCTTAAAAGCGAAGTTTGGAGTCCATTTTATAGCTATTCAAGAAACGCAAATGGTTGATTCTTCACGTATTAGTTTTCATACATTCTGGGGCAGATCACGGTTTGAGGTTGAGAATGTAAATGCAATTGGTAGATCGGGAGGTCTGGTCTCATTATGGGATCCTTCGGTGTTGATAAAACAATACATTACTAAAGAAAGGTACTTCCTTATCATTCATGGATACCTCCCGAAATTAAATGTTTCTATATCTGTTTTTAATGTCTATGCCCCACAAGATATCCTGTCTAAAAGACAACTTTGGTCTGATCTATTGATGCACATGTCAAACTCATCGGTGTTGTCTTGATGATGGGGGACTTTAATGTAGTTAGGAGCCCATTAGAGAGAGTTAATTCCTCATTTTTGTGCGTTGTCTGCTCGCGATTTTAATGAATTTATACATCGAGCTGGGTTATTCGAATACGCCATGGGAGGGAAAAGATTTACTTACATCGGTGGCAATGGCTCAAAACTGAGCAAAATCGACTGTGTCTTAGTGTGTAATGGTTTTATCAATAAATGGCCGGTTGCAAAATTCACTGCACTCAACAACGAAGGCCTGCCTGACCACTGTCCCATTCTATTGGAGTGCGTATCCGCAGACTTCGGGCCATCGCCATTTCGATTTTTTAACTCTTGGTTTCAATTGCAAGGAATGGATGATGTGTTTTATAGATTGTGTAAATCATTCTCTTTTGTGGGGCCTGCTGATAGTAAGCTAGCTGTAAAGCTAAAGTGGTTGAAATCTGGTATCAAAATTTGGCTTCTAGGGGAAAATGTAAACCTCGAGGGTCTGAAGACACAATTAGCTTGTTTAGACTCATTGGCGAAGGTGGGCTTATTAGCATCCAGTCTAATGGACATAAGGGCTGGAATCATGAGAGAAATAAAACTAATCCAAAAAAGGAGGAATGAAGATTTGATTCAAAAATCTAGGGTTCGATGGGCTCTAGAAGGAGACGAGAACACAAAATTCTTCCACGAAATGGTGAACTCAAACATAGCATCCAACAGAATAAATGGGATGCTATTAAATGATCAATGGATCACGGAACCTGCTCAAATAAAAAAGATCGTGTTGGAATATTTTATGAAAAAATTTGAAGGTTATAGTTTCAAACGACCGCACTTTCATATTCCAAACATAAGACAGCTTTCGGATGATCAAGCGATGACTCTAATCCAACCCTTTACAGTGTTAGAGATTAGGAATGCTGTTTGGGAGTGCGATGGGAACAAAACGCAGGACCGGATGGTTTTAATTTTTGCTTTATTAGGCGGTATTGGAACTTGTTTGAGACTGATTTTTGTGAATTAATGTCTCAATTTTATCAAAAAGGTGAAATAAACACAGGTCGTATCTCTTCTTTTATCGCCCTCTTGCCAAAAAATAAAGACTCTCTTACTCCTAACGACTATAGGCCAATTAGTGTTATCGGTGTCATCAATAAAGTCCTGTCAAAGGTGCTTCTAAAAAGGGTTAAAGAGGTCATTGGTTGTCTAATTTTTGAGGAGCAATCCGCTTATGTTGCAAAACGGTCTATATTGGAAGGCCCCTTGATTATTAATGAAATAGTATCTTGGCTTAAAAAGTCCAAACATCAAGGCATGATCCTAAAGTTATACATTGCAAAAGCCTTTGACTCTATAGATTGGGAGTTTCTTGATAGCATGCTCTTAAAAATGAATTTTCCAACATTATGGAGAACTTGGATTCAAGGAATTTTGAAGGCAGGAAAGACATCGATCTTGATCAATGGCAGTCCAACTATGGAGTTTGAATGCAAAAGGGGTTTGAAGCAGGGTGATCCATTGTCACCTTTCTTATTTGTCTTAGCTATGGAGGCGTGGTCGTGTATAATAAAACATTCGATATCACTGGGTCTTTTCGAAGGTATACGACTTCCAAATAATGGTCCGGTAATCTCTCATTTTCTCTTTGCAATGACGCCATTATTGTTGGTAATTGGTGTGAGATGGGTGTTCGAAATCTTGTAAGGTTGTTGCGGGGTTTCTTCTTGATTTCGGGTCTAAAAGTTAACCTTATTAAAAGCTCTATTTATGGCATTTGTGTTTCGGATGAGGTTGTTTCCAGAATGGCTACTATCTTCAATTGCAAGGCTGGTAAACTTCCTTTCTCTTATTTAGGATTAAATGTTGGGGCGAATATGAATCTTGTTAAAAACTGGTCCCCGGTGATAGATGGGTTCAAGTCAAGGCTTTCCAAATGGAAGGCAAAGTCACTTTCTATAGGTGGTCGGCTTACATTAATCAAAATTGGTGCTAGATTCACTTCCGATCTACTTTTTCTCATTATATCGTGCCCCTGCCAAGGTTATAGACACATTAGAAGGGATAAGAATGAATTTTTTGTGGGGTGGTGATGGAGGCAATAGATGCATACATTGGGTAGCTAAAGAGAGGGTCGCTCTACCAAAAGAAAAAGGCAGACTGAGAATTACTCCACTGAAACATTCAAACATGGCCTTGCTATCAAAATGGTGGTGGAAATTCAGGAATGATAAGCATGCATTATGGTGGAATGTCATATGGGCTCTCCATCAAAACTCAAGATCATGGTCTCCGATCCCTGCAAGGCTTTCACTCTCGGAGTATGGAAAAACATAGTAAAAGTTAGGTGATGATTTTAAGAGTATGGATATCAATTTAAATTGTTTGTTGCTTAGAGTGTTAGGAAAAGGAAACGAGATAAGATTTTGGATTGACAAGTGGGCGGATGATGTGCCTTTGATGGAAAAATACCCACTTGTATTCACTCTCGAACAATCAAAAAATGTTCGGGTTAATGAATGTTCAAAAGGCATAACCGAAAGATTGTGTGGATTTGGAGATGGAAAAGGGAAATTGTCTTACCCGAAGAAAAGAACGAGCTTGCAAAACTGGTGATGAGAATGTTAACGGTTGAACCATTGGATTGCAATGATTCATGGCGATGGTGTGAGCCGGAAATTAAAGAATTTTCTTCCTGGTATATCAAAGCTATGTTAGCCGAAAGAAGTGGTGTATGTGGCGATTATAAATTCCCGTGGAATGATTGGGTTCCAAAGAAAGTAAATTTATTCAATTGGCGGGCGTAATTGAATAGGATTCCCACTTGTGACTCCCTGTACATAGACATATTCCTATTGCATCCACCACTTGTGTGCTTTGTGGTTCGGTTGAGGAATCAGTAGATCATATTTTCACGGCGTGTGGGTTCTCAATGAAAATTTGGGATAAAATAACCTCATGGTGCAATATTGGAAACGTGTATGCCTTCTCATTTAAAGATCCTATGGATATTCCGTATCAATTAAAGAGTGACAATTCATTCAAAAAGGCGATTCATGCCATTTTATGGCATCTTCTTGGAGCATTTGAAAACATAGGAATGATATTTTATTCAATCACTCTCGGCCATCGACTTTCAAAGTTCTTTGCGATATAAAGGTTGCGGTTGCTCTATGGATTAGGAAAGGTGTCACGGTAAAACGCCCCTAGTAGTTATTAACTTTCTCTTGGATAAGGTTGATTGATATTTTGTGTATTGTTTATCTATGTTACTTATTCTCTCTACTTTTTTGTACTTTTAGAGTTTTTAGTTACTTGCTAGCCCCTTTTTAATATATTATGTGTTATTTGCCGTCAAAAAAAAGAGTGATGATATTAATGATGGATCACCAATAGGTTTTACTTAGGAATAACCAACATAACTGTTACCGATAGATACAGGCGACAAATATGAGGGCTAATATCAGTGACAGATTAGCAAAAAAAATTACAGATCAGCAAAAAAAATTCATCTCAAGTGATCATCGGGAAAGACATTGGTAATACAATGCTTTAAGATATATTACCATCATAATAAAAGGGTTTAAGACTTTGTTAGAATCTTTCCTAATCATTAAAACTAGAGCTTAAGATTAGATTCAAGTCTCTTTTCTTGGTATAATTGCCCATCTCGTCAGCATATCAATTCCACATGGTATGACACCATGTTTTCTACATCTCCTTCTGTTGTTATCGCACTGATACAACCCTTACACATTCAACTAACATTAAAACTAAAAACTAGTAATTTAAACGCTAATTGCGTATTTAAACAAAAACGCCGGCTTATGTGTTGGTGCTCATGGTCGGGGACGTCAATCTGGCAAGCGAAAAGACCATAGAACAAGCACCTCAATATGGTTTTCATCTCGTGAAGACCTAAAGAGCCTTCTAGGCAAATGATGCAAAACTCATACCGTGTGACAAAAATTAGATTAATGATACAATCTAAATAAATCCCCACCTCCAAAAATTATCTGCTTGATATGATGTGTCGGTGCTCGTACAATACAACAAAACGATACAACCCTTTTAACTTTTATAAAGTGATAACCAACCATAACATTTTCGCTTTTTAAAGTTTAGCAAAAAGATTGTATATGTTATTCCTTTTTAACCAATCCTAACGTCTTGTTTATTTTTGTCTACACTTTCACCCTAACGCGGAGCTTGGGTAGTTATCCACCACTAATTGACTTTCCTACCTCTAAACCTTAATCAAATATTATTTAAGAATTATACATGATCTCAAACTTAAATAACACTATAACAGTTATGTCATGGGCCGTATTTTTCAAAAGAGAAACAACTTTGATCTTTTATCAGTTCTTATCATTTTTCGTGACTCCATTGGGCAGAGAGGTGTACAAAATACCAGTTAATATACCTAACATAACAATCTATCCCGATAAAAGAACCAGTCAATAACTGTCACTGTAGATACTGGTTTGTAACCGATTTAACTCAATGTTTTATATCGGACTTGATGTTTTTAAAAGCCTAACAGCTTTGTAACCGATTCAACCTGATGGTTTATACCTAGTTTGACACATTCTAAGCCCAACCTGTATGTAAGTGACTTTTTAGCATGCAATAATAAAACTTATTAAAATCGGTTAATTGGTTAGTAACCAAACCTAACCAGTTCCATCAAGTAGGCATTTAGACCTTCTCATTAGGAGTTAATTGTCTAATTGGTTTTGAAATAACTGGTTTAACCATTACCCTAATGGGTTAATAGCCCATTTTTAACGGCCCTGAGAGGCCCATATTGTTAGCCTTGAGGCCTGTGCGTACGAGTGTATGGACTGAACTTTAGTGATTTATTGGGGTTAAGCCCATATATAAAGTTGGCGGTCCACAAAAGTTAGCAAGCATATGTAACTAGTTAGTTTCGACTCGCATGAAGCCTGAAAGAAAAATGTATATTGTAAAATAAGAAATAAATTATATACTTATAAAAGCATTAAGTTAAATGTTTAAGAGAAAACAAACATGCTAGACATTATAAAAATAAGCGCTGACGGTTATATAATCTATAAAACTCTAATAACCAAAATGTCTTAAGCCACATGTCCATTTGTTAATGTATCATTTTGACACATGACAGCTCCTAAATAAAACAAATGCTTCAATTCCCGCTCATTCTGAAAAAATTAACAAACACGCGGATCTTATATACCCACGGGCTTAACCCGGATTGATCCAATACTTCACCAAAACCCTAGAGCCACATTCACTCCACCTCATTTTCTCTTCCAACTACAATTCTGCAGATCCAAAGACTTCATCGCCATTATCGACGATCTTTCTTCCGAAATTGATATACCAAGGTTAGATTCTTCACAATACTTACAAAATCTTCACGCTAAACTTTGTTCGGTGAATCTTTAGTGTAATCGTTGAACCGTGAAGATTCAAAAACGTATCTGGTTAATTGTTATGTTCTGTGAAATTCACGTTGATTACGTGTTCTGATGTGGTGATTTTGTTAGTTTTGATGCGTGTAGTTGTTTGAAGTTGATGTAGATGTTAGATTAGGGCGCACTGGAGGTTTCTATTGTGAATGTGGTGTTTTTGGAGGTTGAGAGTCTGTTAAGTACTTAATTTGGTTGTGTAGATTGAAGATTTGTGTGTATGTGTATGATTTGTAGATTTAGTTGAAGTTTATTTGAAGCAGAAGTTGTAGGATCTCCTGTGGTATAGTGAGGCTTGTTTGCCCTTTGTAGTTGGTTTAGGTGGATAATTAACTTGTTTGAGAGACAATTGTGTATGTCGTTTAGCAGACAAAAACTGGCATTCTTTTGGTTTAGGTGGATAATTGACTTCTTTTGACAGGGGAATTTGGTTTTGATTTTGGGTTGGGTTTAGATGAAGGAGTTAAAGGATATTGACCCAGTTAATCTTCATATTCATTTGGTTACATAGTTAAAGCCTTATCCGACTTCCTTACTATGTTCAATTCATATGCACATACGATCTGGTAACATGGGTCTAATCTTTGTGTTACGTATGGTGATATATTATACTCATATATGTATCTTTCCTAACTATTTATCAAGCTCCAAACAATCATATAGTTTTCAAACAAGCTTTATCCAAACATTAAACTACATATTATATGAAGTTACAGACTAATTATATTATGTTTATGTTTTTTCTCACTACGCAAAGCCATATCATATCTATTGTTCGCAGCTTGTGTTCATATTTATTTGCTACCCTTTGTTTTTTCTTGTGCTTTAAATATATTTTTTTTGTGATGAACTGGTATTTTTTCAATTGAAATGGATATTCCACGAGGTTTTCTAAAACTTATTACTTATCCAGCTGATGCTTATTTGGTAATTTGCGACTATATAAGATGATTTCATTATTTACACCTCTTATTTTTACCTAACATCTACTTTTTGTCTTATTTTAGCAACTTGCGAACTCTTTTGTTCAAAGACTATTACAAACATGAACATCTTGTTCCAACGATTCGTGTCCAACTACATGATCAAACTGTTTGGGACTTAACCACTGGTACCATTAATGGTAACATTGCCTTGATTAATGGATGGGCAACATTGTCATTGCACTTACGTTTAAAGAAGAACTATCATGTCGTTGTTTATCCCGTTCAACATGATTTTTGGTTGCTCATCCATGTCCACGGTGATTCCTCTTCACAACATCTTCCTCTATTTTATCATATCGTGACAAATGAGTTGGGTCTTAGCCTTGTAAGTAATAATTTATTTAGTAAAATTTACCTTTTGTATAATATTAATCCCAATAAATAGTAAACATATTAATTAGATTAATTCCATTCTGTGACAATTTATTTTTTGTTATATATATATGTTTCAGCCCATTGATAATGCCTTTGTCCAGAACCATCTTCGCGATGACGTCCATGGACGTTACTTTAATGTGCGAGCAAACCACGATTTTGAGGGTCGCTTGAAGGTTCATGCACATCGTGGGAAATTCGCTTTTGTAATTGGTGTTTATGAACTACGCTCTCAGTTTCCTATAAAAAGTGGAGATTTTCTCCTCTTTATCCTAAAAAATGAGTCCACGTTATCACTATGTGTTTTTAATGCTGATGGTTATGAAGTCTTCAAACCCTCAACATCACATATACAAATCCCACAAAGAACGAACAAAAATGAAGGTAATAGACCTTTTATTATTTAATCTCTTTTTAATCAATCATTTTAAAACGTGTTATTGTATATTCCATTGTTTTAGTCATTTCTTGATTGAATTTCGTTATTTCATATAATAAAAGGTTTTACATATATGGTAATTAATATATTACATTTAAAATACATTATTTATTTGTTTGCTATTTATAGTTGTATATTTTGAATTATTTAATGTGCAGAAGATGTTGCTGCTATGCATGTCGATGATGATGATCCACAAATCGATGAACCTAATCTACATCAAACTATTTATGATGATGCTGCTAATGACGTATATGAAGGTTCTATTGTTATATTCTTTCATCTAATATTATTTGAAACTGATAAACAACCTATTGAACTCTTCTTCATAAACAACCACCTTTAATAGTTAAATGCCTTATAAATGATATGTTACCTTTAATCGCTAAATGCCTTATAAATGATATGTTATTGTAAAGCCCCGTTCCCGGAGACCTCACAGTTGGTCATTCAAAACATTAAATACCTTAAAACATCATAAATTTACAAACTTAAGCAGCAGAATCATTTTTACAAAAACCATTCATTTCATTAAAACACTGTTGTTAAGCAATACACTATTGTTTGACTGATTACAAAAGAATTGTTTAACTATATTACAAAACAACAGCAATATGAAATACGAATGGATGTCAGTCTTTTCCTGCCGAGTAGCTTCACCCTCGTGCCATCCTCAGCAATAGTTACCTGCCAACTAAAAATGTATAAAAGTCAGCTTTGCTGAGTGAGTTCTAGTTTTAAAAGTAAATAAAATACTTTCTGTATGTTGTATATGAAAAATACTCTTTCTGTGAAATACAACTCTTTACTTTGTATGCGAGCACGCATTAACTATATGAACAGATACTGTTTGTTCTCTTTACTGTATGCCTTGTATGTTGTGTAATCTTTTATCTTTATCTTTCATTGTTTGTATGGACCAATGAGCAATACCCTAAACTGTATGCACGGTGAAAACTGGTGATGGGCCATCTATATCCCTCAAAAGGGTTCTATTTACTATATACAAGACCGACCCAATCACCTCGCTGCAAAGGTCCTGCCAATCTCAATTGACTGGCACTGTGTGCATAATAGGGTAGCTAACCCGCAGCACAGTTGAGCTAACGACAACATGGTCGTGTACCTCCTGTAAGCTTGCAAGACTTGTTAACATTTTATTAATGTTCCTCTTCTCTTCTTTATTGCTCTTCCTCTTGATTATTACAATATATTTACGTTACGATAATAAACATACCACGTAAAGTCACACACTATAAGTAATAATAATAGCAATAATAATAAGGAACAATCATAAGACAATCATAATCATGCATGAAACCCATCATTAATAAACCCTAGTCAAACCTCGGTCAAAACCCTAAGAGCACAAACTCGTAAGAATTTTGTAATAAATTCTAAGTGTTAGGCGCTTAGACACTATTTGGCGCATGGGCCCTGTTTGGGCGCTTCATCACTATGCAGGCGCATCAGGCTAACACTTAGCTACTTTAACACTTAGGCGCATGAACAATTCAGGTGCATGGACACTATTCGGGCGTATGACCCGTTCCGACGCATGGACACTTAGACGCATGGGTTTATTCAGGCGTATGAAAACTTAGGCGCATGGAAATATTCAGACGCATGGGTACTATTGGGGCGCATGGCCCTACACTTAGGCGTCTGACTAATTTTCTAAGCGCATGGACTACTGTTCAGGCGCATAAGATACACTTATCATTTCTAAGGCAAATTTCAGGCGCATGGACCTTATTTAGGCGCATGAACCTTCTGTACAACATGTTTCTAGGATGTTTTTGAACCTAATCATCAAGCCTATCTATTCTAAGTTTACCAAGGCTATTCTAAACATGAACAACATATAAGCATCTAAGAATCATTATCCAACATGCATAATACATACGGGTATACATACATAAACGTTTGAAAATCGTTTTAATACATTTTCAGCCCCAAGAGAGTTTAAAACAATTAAAACGGGATCTAGAACTTACCTGATGCAACTTGGGTGTTTCTTCCTTCTAACTCGTTTGCATATGAGTTCAAACACCTAAAAACACACCAAAACACACACACGGACACACACACAAGCATATAAGCACATAAGCATGTAACCGAGATAAAACCCGTCATAAACACTTAAAAACCACGAATTCTTACCTTGAATTCAACCTTTTCTTTTCTTCTTCTTCAAAACCCGAAGTTTCTGCTCTCTCTCTCTCACTAGTCCGAATGAAAAAGGTGATGTGAAGAGAGGGTGGCGGCCATGCCCACCTTTACACCAACTTTTGTACTTTTATCCCCATTTACATTTTTAACCCCTTCACTTGGGCTTATTGATGTTTCCTTCTTTTATTCTTCATTTATTGTTCTTCTTTTAAAAGAATAACCGGGTGTTACAAGTCTACCCCCTTAAATAGGTTTCGTCCCCGAAACCTGTCATTTCTCAAATAGATAAGGATAATGCTGCCTCATCTCCTCCTCAGTCTCCCATGTAGATTCGGATCCCTTCCTATGCTTCCACTGTACACACACAAGAGGAACCACTTTATTCCTTAGTCTCTTCTCTTTAAGATCGATGATTGCCACTGGTTACTCTATATAATTGAGCCTTTCATCTACTTCGATGTCTTCCAGTGGAACAATCATGTCTTCATCAGCTAAGCACTTTCTCAGATGAGATACATAGAATGTCAGGTGAATTCCACTTAACTCATCTCGTAACTCCGATCTATAGGCCACCTCTCTTATTCGAGCAATGATTCGAAAAGGTCCTATGTATCTCGGGCTTAGCTTGCCTCGTTCCTGAATTGGATAATACCCTTCCAAGGTGAGACCTTCAACATAACCCGGTCACCCACTTGGAACTCAACCGGTCTGCATCATTTATCAGCATACGACTTCTGTCTATCTTTGGCTGCCTTCGTGAAGGCTTTAATCTTTTCAAGCTTCTCGGTCGTAGCCTCGATTACCTCGACGCTCCCCAATTCCTTCTGACCAATATCACCCAAAATCAATCACACATACCCGAAGCATGTCTTCCAGTGTCTCAATGGTCCTTTCTGACCGACCATCAGTTTGGGGATGATAAGCCGTGCTAATATGTAACCTCGTCCCCATGGCATCGTGGAATTTCTTCCAGAATTTAGATGTAAATCGGGTGTCACGATCAGATACAATAGACACTGGCACACCGTGACGAGTTACAATTTCCTTGATGAATAGATCTGCCAATCTCTCAGATGAACATGTCTCGCGGATCGGTAGGAAGTGAGCATTCTTCGTTAGACGGTCAACAATCACCCAGATGGCATCGTACCCTTTCGGAGTACGCAGCAGCTTCGTAATGAAATCCATGGTGATGTGCTCCCACTTCCATTCCGGTATATCCAAAGGTTGGATTTTTCCATACGGCTTTTGATGTTCGGCCTTCACCTGTAAGCAAGTAAGGCACTTACTCACATACCCCACCACATCATGCTTCATACCTGGCCACCAATAATCTTTCTTCATATCTTGATACATTTTCGTGGCACGAGGATGAATGGAGTATCGAGTCTTGTGATCTTCATCCATAATCTTCATGCGTAGATCCCCAAAACGAGGAATCCACACCCGTCCGGATCGAGTTTTAACACCAAGTGTGTTTTCACCCAATTCCCCAACCAGACCTCTCATCCTTTCAGAGTTAAGATGATCTTCTTTCAGTGCCTCATCTTGAAACTCTTTGACTTGCTTCATCACATCGGAGGTCATGATCAGTTGATATGCTTTCACCCGAATCGGCTCGGGCCTCTCTTTTCGGCTAAGGGCATCAACCACCACGTTGGCTTTGCCAGGATGATAGTGGATCTCGCAGTCATAATCCTTTATGAGCTCCAACCATCTTCTCTGTCTCATGTTCAGATCTTTTTGCTCGAAGAAGTACTTCAAGTTCTTGTGGTCAGTGAAAATGGTGCACTTCGTCCCGTAGAGATAGTGCCTCCAAATCTTCAATGCAAAGACCACGGCCGCTAGCTCCAAGTCATGAGTGGGATAACTGACCTCATGAACTTTCAACTGGCGGGATGCATAGGCTATAACCTTCCCTCTCTGCATTAACACACAACCCAAACCTGAGTAGGAAGCATCTGAATAGACCACCAAATCCTCGCTTCCTTTGGGTAATGACAGAACAGGAGCTTGAGTCAACCTTGCCTTTAACTCCTCGAATGCTTTCTCTTGAGCTTGACCCCATACAAACTTTACATCTTTTCGGGTCAACTTGGTTAGTGGAGAAGCGATCTTAGAAAAGTCTTGAATGAATCTTTTATAGTAGCCCGCCAAGCCCAAGAAACTATGAATCTCGGATGGCGTCTTCGGTGACTTCTATTGCATAACCGCCTCCACCTTTGCCGGGTCCACCATGATTTCATCAGGATTCACCACATGACCCAAGAATTGAACTTCGCGCAACCAGAACGCGCACTTGGAGAATTTGGCATACAACTTCTTTTTTCTTAATGTCTCCAACACTTCCCGAATGTGACCGGCATGCTCTTCTTTGCTCTTCGAGTAGATCGGAATATCATCAATGAACACAATCACTGATCTATCCAACATTGGCCATCACACCCGATTCATCAAATCCATAAAGGCAGCTGGCGCGTTAGTTAGACCAAAAGACATAACGAGGAACTCGTAGTGTCCATAACACGTACAGAAAGCTGTCTTAGGAACGTCTTGTTCCTTCACCTTCAATTGATGGTAGCCAAATCGTAGATCTATTCTCGAGAACCAACTGGCACCTTGGAGCTGGTCAAACAAGTCATCAATCCTTGGTAACGGGTACCGATTCTTCACCGTCAACGTGTTCAGCTCTCGATAGTCGATGCACATTCGCATATTCTGTCCTTTTTCTTTACAAACAATACCGGAGCACCCCACGGAGAGATACTCGGTCAAATTAATCCCTTATCCATTAACTCATGTAATTGGCTCATGAGTTCCTTCAGCTCAGTAGGAGCTAATCGATATGATGCTTTGGCAACGGGTTGAGCACCGGGTATCAAATCAATTTGGAATTCAATCTCGCGATCCGGTGGCGCGCCGGGTAAGTCTTCCGGGAATACGTTCTGAAAGTCTCACACCACTGGTACCTCGGATAATTGCGGTACCGACGTATCCACGTCTTTTACGTAGGCCAAGTAGGCACTACATCCACATTTCATGCATTTCCCCGCCACCGCCATCGAAATCATCTTCGGGATCGTAGTAACTCGATCTCCATAAATCGTAACCAAACTCCCATCGGGCGCAACTAATCGAATCTTCTTCTTGCGACATACGATGTTTGCTTCATAGGTTGATAACCAGTCCATCCCTAGTACTACATCAAATCCACCTAGGGGCATCACGTGTAACCTAGCAGCAAACCTATGACCTTCTAGTTCTATAGCACAGTCCTCTATCACATCAATAATTCTCGTGGACTTGCCAATAGCGGTTTCTACATCGAATGGTTCACTGACATTTCTACTACTAATAGGCAGCTTAGCACAAAAAGTAGTGGAAATAAAACTCCTACTAGCAACGGAATCAAACAATAAAGAGGCACAAGTTTGGCTTACTAGAAACATACCTGACACAACATCGAGATCAGCTTTGGCCTCCTCCCGGGTCATAGTGTAAGCTCTAGCACTTGCCCTCTGCCCTCCTTCCTCTGGCTTCTTCTTCTCCACTCCAGAGCTCTCCGCCCTCGGCTTCTTACAGTCTATAGCAATGTGGCCAAGCTTGCCACACCTGAAGCATACATTCATTTCCATTCTGCACTCACGAGTATGCTCCCATCCACATTTGCCACACCTTCTCAGCCCTGATCTTGACAACACCCCACGGTCGTCCACCTTCACCTTCTTGTTGTTTGGAGTAAAACCACCACATCCAAACCTCTTCCTATTCCAGTTCTTACCATCCCCACTCGTCTTCTTTACCTCCACCACGGTCTCCCCTCGCTCATCATACAGCCTGCCCACCAAACCCACCACCGATCGAAAGGTACCTGGCTGAGCGCCAATTAGGTGCCTGTGAATGTCAGCCGACAGTCCTTGGATGTACTTCTTGATCTTCCTTGATACCGGCGTCACCTAATCCGGCACCAGCCTCGCCATCTCATTGAATTTAGTGGTGTACTACCGGTGGGTCATGGTTCCCGCTTCAAGTTGCAAGAAATCCCTCTCAACCTTGTCCATCTCCCAGTGAGGACATAACTCCTCAATAACCAACTTCTTAAACTCCTCCCATCGCATCTTCCTGATGGCTCTAGCACCCTCAGCTTGCACAATATTGTCCCACCAACACAGCGTTGAATCAACGAAAGAGTGAGTTGTGAACTTCACCTTCTGGTCTTCGTGACACTCACTGATTTCCAAGACTGCCTCCATCTTTCTCACCCAACGGTGAGCGGCAGCAGCATTACCATTTCCATCGAAGTTGGGGGCTTACACCTTTGGAACGCCCCATAACTGCATCCTCCGGTTGCTGCCCCCACTACATCATCCTCCTCTTCATCAGACAACACAGCCTCAGGCTCTGGTTGTTCCTCCTCCCCTATGCTTCCCTTGCCCATTGATCCCCTTTCTATTCTCCTTCTCCTTCCTCTCCTCGCCTCTCACAGCCCTGATGACTTCAGTCACTACAGACGGTAAGACTGTCTGCATGACCTGGTGTACCTCATCAGCAATCACCTCCCTAGCTGAGGCATTCAAGCTAGCATTCTCGTTATCTTCGCTCCGGCCATGGACCTCAGGGTTCTCATGGGTCGTCTCAGGAGCCTTAGCACTACTCCTGGTCACATGTGGACGACCTCTGCCTCTAGGAGCCTTAGCACTACTCCTAGTCACATATGGACGACCTCTGCCTCTAGGAGCCTTGGAAGATTTTCGTCCAGCCATCCTCTAACACGCTATAAGATTCAAACACTAACACGGTCATTCAAGGTAACACTCAGTTTATGTCAAGTATAATAAATCCCTAATTATAGTGGCCAGTTGTGATTAGTCACTTACTTTACTCTTCATACCCCAAGCATTTCCTATCCTGACTTAATTAGTATCTAAATCTACTAAGATCACATAAATCAAATAGCACGCGCACATAATACCAGTTATCATTAAGAAAAGACATACCTGATGACTCATAGCTACTCGGGCTCACATCCCTCTATTTGTCCCATTTTCAGTTTAAGTTTAGGTTTTAAGAATTTTATTTAACCCAATTCTCTTAAACTTTGGCTCTGATACCAACTTGTAAGGCCCCGTTCCCAGAGACCTCACAGTTAGTCATTCAAAGCATTAAATACCTTAAAACATTATAAATTTACAAACTTAAGCAGCGGAATCATTTTTACAAAAACTATTCATTTCACTAAAACACTGTTGTTAAGCAATACACTATTGTTTGACTTATTACAAAAGAATTGTTTAACTATATTACAAAACAACAGCAATATGAAATACGAATGGATGTCAGTCTTTTCCTGCCAAGTAGCTTCACCCTCATGCCATTCTCAGCAATAGTTACCTGCCAACTGAAAATGTATAAAAGTCAGCGTTGCTGAGTGAGTTCTAGTTTTAAAAGTAAATAAAATACTTTCTGTATGTTGTATATGAAAAATACTCTTTCTATGAAATACAACTCTTTACTTTGTATGCGAGCACGCATTAACTA
This sequence comes from Flaveria trinervia, assembly GCA_025506515.1. Classification (NCBI taxonomy): domain Eukaryota; kingdom Viridiplantae; phylum Streptophyta; class Magnoliopsida; order Asterales; family Asteraceae; genus Flaveria; species Flaveria trinervia. The sequence goes on along the minus strand of CM046452.1, from coordinate 89,216,790 downwards.
TATGAACAGATACTGTTTGTTCTCTTTACTATATGCCTTGTATGTTCTGTAATCTTTTATCTTTATCTTTCATTGTCTGTATAGACCAATGAGCAATACCCTAAACTGTATGCGCGGTGAAAACTGGTGATGGGCCATCTATATCCCTTAAAAGGGTTCTGGTTACTGTATACAAGGTCGACCCAATCACCTAGGGTACGCTGCAAAGGTCCTGCCAATCTCAATTGACTGGCCCTGTGTGCATAATAGGGTAGCTAACCCGCAGCACAGTTGAGCTAACGACAACATGGTCGTGTACCTCCTGTAAGCTTGCAAGACTTGTTAACATTTTATTAATGTTCCTCTTCTCTTCTTTATTGCTCTTCCTCTTGATTATTCAATATACTTTACGTTACGATAATAAACATACCACATAAAGTCACACACTATAAGTAATAATAATAGCAATAATAATAAGGAACAATCATAAGGCAATCATAATCATGCATGAAACCTATCATTAATAAACCCTAGTCAAACCTCGGTCAAAACCCTAAGAGCACAAACTCCCAAGAATTTTGTAATAAATTCTAAGTGTTAGGCGCTTAGACACTATTTGGGCGCATGGGCCCTGTTTGGGCGCTTCATCACTATGCAGGCGCATCAGGCTAACACTTAGCTACTTTAACACTTAGGCGCATGAACAATTCAGGCGCATGGACGCTATTCGGGCGTATGACCCATTCAGACGCATGGACACTTAGACGCATGGGTTTATTCAGGCGTATGAAAACTGTAGGCCCCGTTCCCGGGACGCTTACAGCTGGGTTCTCATCGCACATAAAACATATAATTACATTTGTATTTAATAAATCGCAGCGAAAAACTAAAACAAACTTTCATTTCCATGTAAAAGTTTTTGCAAGTTAATACGATATTCATTACAAAATAGCTTGTTCGCATTACAATGCAAAAACATTAATCAAAAGAATGCCATCCCCAAAAGAGCTGAGTAGTCGCCCATGCCATCCTCAGCAATCATTACCTGCCAACTGGAAACACATCAAAGTCAGCGTTGCTGAGTGAGTTCTAGTTTTATAAATAAAACTTACTTTACTTTCAGATAAAACCGTTCGTACTTTTACATGATCACACATCATACGTACACATAGATAATATCATTATTATCTTCTTCATTCGTTCATTCGTTCTTTCATTACCTTACTTGCGCATCGGACATCATCCAAACCAATACCACGTGCTACACCCCGGTTAGTCGTAGCTACCGGGCCGAAGTCAACAAATGACAGCTAAATGTATGCCACGGTACTAGGAGTAACCATCAGTCTTAGCTACTGGGCCGAAGTCAACGAATGACAGCTAAACGTATGCCACAGTACTAGGGGTGAGCGGTAGAGGTTCTACATTTAGGGTCAATCACCAAGAGGGACCCCGTATCCGATGTGTGCAAGACGTTTCATTCGTTCATTAATACATGCATTCATTCATCATGTTCCTCTTTCTTTATCTTTCACTTTACGTTACATAATACTTCGTTCATTCATCATAACAAGTAAAGCCACAGGAAAGAAATTATACATCACATTAAGGAACATAAACATGCATCAACATCACATCATACAGGGCAACATCATACATACACAACATGCAACATCATCACCCTCATCATGCCCAACATGCTTTCTAAGACCTCGATCGTCAGCTTAAAAAAACTCTTATGGGAACCTTTACATCAACACTTACATCTGCACTTTCCCCCGAAAGTCAGAAGTCAATCTACACCTTCCTCGGGTTCAACAGCCCTATTCGGGCGTATGGACACCCTTCAGTCGCATTGCCTCCATGCGACTGAACATCATGCGATTGAACCAATACGAATGAACACCTATGCGAATGAACATCCAGTCGTGCGAATGGACCCTCAGTCGCATGACCCCCATGCGACGGCCCTCCAGTCGTGCGAATGAACCCCAATCGTGCGAATGGACCCCAATCGCACCCTAATCGGCCGTATGGCCTCCATTCGGCCTCCAGTCGGTCGCCTAGCCCTAACTGATGCAGAATGCAGTTCAACCCGACTGCAGCCGAGGGTTTTCGGCCCCCAAACTCATCTAAACCCATTTTAAGCCTAAATCGACCATCCTAAACCTTAGGGATGCATACCATAACATCATTCAAGCACAACCAAGCAAGAAATCAAGTCACAATCGCGTCATACATATACCTACACATACACAAACGGGTCAACTTACACACATACGAAAAAAATCGATTTCAGATGTTTTCCAGCCCCAAATCGTTTGAAAACAAGTAAAAGAGGGGTCCTAGAACTCACCTAAACGAGCACAACGACAAGAGCTTCGATTCGGCTTGCTTCACGACGATTTTGGCGACCCGAACCAACACTTTTCCTCTTTTTCTCCTCTTTTTCTCTATTCTTCTCTTTGTAAGCTGAAATGTGAGTGTGGGGAGAGTGGGCTGCCCTCTCCCTACATATGTCACCACATTTTCCCAACTTTTCTTCGTTGGCGAGTTTGGTCCCTCGACTTTTGGACTTTATTTCCTTTTCTTTCGCCACCGGCTTCAAAATAATAAATATCCGGGTGTTACAAAAACTTAGGCGCATGGAAATATTCAGACGCATGGGTACTATTAGGGCGCATGGCCCTACACTTAGGCGTCTGACTAATTTTCTAGGCGCATGGACTACTGTTCAGGCGCATGAGATACACTTATCATTTCTAAGGCAAATTTCAGGTGCAACATGTTTCTAGGATGTTTTCGAACCCAATCATCAAGCCTATCTATTCTAAGCTTACCAAGGCTATTCTAAACATGAACAACATATAAGCATCTAAGAATCATCATCCAACATGCATAATACATACGGTTATACATACATAAACGTTTGAAAATCGTTTTGATACATTTTCAACCCCAAGAGAGTTTAAAACAAGTAAAACCGGGGTCTAGAACTCACCTGGTGCAACTTGGGTGTTTCTTCCTTCTAACCTGTTTGCAAACGAGTTCAAACACCTAAAAACACACCAAAACACACACACGGACACACACACAAGCATTAAGCACATAAGCATGTAACCGAGACAAAACCCGTCATAAACACTTAAAAACCACGAATTCTTACCTTGAATTCAACCTTTTCTTTTCTTCTTCTTCAAAACCTGAAGTTTCTGCTCTCTCTCTCTCACTAGTCCGAAATGAAAAAGGTGATGTGAAGAGAGGGTGGCGGCCATGCCCACCTTTACACCAACTTTTGTACTTTTATCCCCATTTACATTTTTAACCCCTTCACTTAGGCTTATTGATGTTTCTTCTTTTATTCTTCATTTATTATTCTTCTTTTAAAAGAATAACCGGGTGTTACAGTTATCCCGAGTCTAAAAATTAAACAGTTTTATTTTAAAAATAATGCATCATTCTGTTTATGTAATTACATGATATTTCTTAATACCTTCATGCTTTTAAAATTTATAAACTACTATTTTCCTCAAAAACATACAACATTACATTTATAAAATTAGAGCAGATGACCTATGTTATGATTTTTCCAACTAATTTTTCCAACAATCTCATGTACGTGTATACTTATGATTTTTAAGTGCTTAACTTCAATGTCAATATTTTTATTTTACTAAAGGTGTAGAAAATGCTCCACGTGTTCTTGCTCATGATGTTGTTCTGCAAGTTGATGTACAAATGCCGAATCATTCTTTAAACGATGATGCTTGTAATGTTGGACTTGAAGGTATTTTTCTAAATATTACCTTTATCCACTTATATTTATTTTACAATTCATTATATTATCAAGCCTTTCTTCATACTGTTGAATTTATAATTATTGTTCAGATCATGTTTATAATAGTGTAATATTTTTAATTTACCTTAATAGCAGAACTATTAAGTCAATTAGTAACTTAATTTTCTTTAATTTACATGGATTATACATGATTCGTTGACAAGCCATATGAAGTTATGTTGGTTTTGATGAGTGTCGCAAACGTATGATTATTACTTGGTCCTTTAACTTTTTCAAGCCAACACGCCTTGCTTTATGTTACAATAAATGGTACTATGTAAACAAAATGGGTTACATTCAAGATAGGTAACGAACACAACTATCATGCTATTGCGTGTTTTGGATTTTTTGGTAGTTGTTAATGTTGCTAAATTTCCTACTATTACATTGTTTTCAATTTGTTTTGATAAATTAAACTCTAATTTCTTTAAATTTAATGAAACAGATGCTTTCTCTTATCATTATAACCATATTCTTTATATTTGAATTTTTTTTAAACATTATCATAATAAGTTATATATTACTTGAAACAAACATTCGGAAATTTATAGATTTAATCAACTAGATGTTCTATACCGTTGAAAAAAAAAATACTCTTCCACCTTTAACTTTTTGATACACTAAACACAATTTGCTTTATGTTTCATGAAATGGTAGTATGTAAAAAAAATGTTACATGCAACATAGATAGCAATCACAAATATTAACCTGTTGCGTCTTTTGTAATTTTTTACATTCGCTTATGATGCTAAATTATCATCTATTATATTTTTATAATTTTTTTATTAAACAAACATTTAATCTCTATAAACTTATTGAAATAGATAGTCATCACCATCATTCCATAACTATTTTCTTTGGGTTAATATAAATAAAATTATATTCTAAAAACTTATATTTTTGGGTTAATACAAATTAGATTTTACTATAAACCATCACATATATTCTTAAAGTTAATTTAAAGTTAATAATAGTTAATAAAAAAATATAAGATATCATTATACGTATAAGAAAAAAATAAATTAATTTTTTATTCTTTACGCCAACATTTAATTTGTAATTATTTAATTGATTCATTGAATTCCACCTTGTAACAAGAATTTTAACAATATTTACGAAATTACTTTAAATATCAGTCAACGCAAAACAAAATTCACGTTTATAATATCTAATGTAATTAATAATTACCATTTTGTTAAATTAAACACATACTTTTTAATATCTTTAAAATTGATTTTATATTATACTTTAACTCTAAGGATTAAATGTATTTTAATCAATATTACATTTGACTTTTAATCCAACAAAGCAGAAAATATTTGCTAAAAAAATAAAGCTTATAAAACTGTCAAAATACAATCAAATTACTTTTCCAAATTTACTTTTGATTCGTAACGTCTAACATTAAATTTGTAACTATTTTATTAATTCATTTAATTCCACCTTGTAACAAGTAATTAAACCATAAATACGAAATTACTTTAAATACTTTAAATATTACTCAATGTAAAAAAAATTTCCTATTTATAATATTAACTAATTAATACTTATCATTTTTTTCTTAAATATTATATTTTCATCCCTCTTTATAATATTTAATTTAATTAATAGTATCATCGCCATTATAGATTATTATTACTTTTGCATTATCAGTTAACAATATTGACAAACTGCTTTAAAATACAATTTATTAAATTCTTAATTATATATTTTATCATTTAATCGCAAAAGTCCATTTAATCCTTTATAGAATTATCAAATTTGAATTTTTCTAAGTTTGTAAACTGTCTTTAGGTACATCGATAATTAAAATTTAAAATTATAAAATATTTCACACTTATGTACAAGGGTTATGATCCACATACCATAAATTCATATTCTCACAAATATATAAATTAATTAATATACACAGTATAAAAATACATTTTTGGTAAGTTTGATGATTGACCTTTTCCACATGCCTAAAATATTCGGTATAAATTAGAATTTATTTGTACATAAATTGAAATTTTGGTATATTTTATTTATGGTAACCGTGTAATGTTCTGTACATAATTACAATTTTGGCAAATTTAATGTTTCTAAATTTATAATTTATTAATAGAATGGTTGTATATTTTCCAATGATATGAGATCTTTGATACCATAAATATGTAATTATCAAATGATATAAATAAATCAATATACAGTTCTTTACATCAATTGAAATCTTCTTACATTCTCCAATATCACATAAGGTATCTATTTTTTCTATTTATTACAAAACGTATCCACCTTCATCATTTTTAACTTCATAATTGTGTTACTTTTTTTGAAATAATGCAGTACAATGGCATCCGGGAAAATCACAATGTTCAATGACCTAAATGTCTTACAGTAAGACAATACCATCAAACTTCGAATCATCAGGGTTTGAACTAGAAAACTCTTCACGGATCCGACAAAGGTGTTTTCTTATGAAATGATAATAGTGGATGAAAATGTAATGTGACACTCTCAATCTTTGTACTTTTATTTTTCCGTACTTAAAACTATACAAACAATACAACATTTTTAATTAATATCTTATCATTTTATTTTATGTTTAGTGTTCAAGACTAGAAGCTTCTGTTCAAAGAAAATACTGTATCGCCTATGAGAATTTGCTAACTGAGAACATGTGTCTACTTGTAATCAAACCCTCTTTGGCAGCAAATAATACAAAAAATAAAGTTTTTAATACACCGTATAAAATTACTTTCATCAAAAAAACTGTTGTTATGAAATGTTCTGATGCTGTGGGTTTTGAATACGGTTTTAGTTTCACATCTTTTGCTAATCTTACTCCAAAGCAAACGCTTGAGAAAACAACAGTTGGTTAGTTTTTTCCCTTATTCTAACTTTATATTGTTGATTTTACTATTTATATACTAATAATAATTTGCTCATATTAATCAATTTTCTAAAATTTTCTCTATTTTGTTAGATATAATTGATGCAGTTGTGAAGTTTTCCCCTATTGAAATAAGAGAAAAGAATAACGGGGAAAACGTCAAAAATGATCACCCTCGACTTAAAGATCTACATTATACTAATTCTTCCATTAATATAGTTTAATATGTTACTATATACGATTAAATGTTCGTTTACTGTATTTTATGTCAACAGGAATAAAGATATGAGCGTGACCCTTTGGGATGAGTACACTGATCAATTTGCAAAATTACTTTCAGAAAATAAAAGTGATAGAAATTTGGTACTTATAGTGCAGTTTGGTAAATTTCGGACTTTTAGAGGTATGTAAGATGTGTTTACATTTATCAACATTCTATACCGCTCCTAATATTATTTTATCATAACTACAGTATTACTATAATGTTAAAACAAACCAACTCTTTCATTTTTAAGGCTTAATCAAGTATCAAATGCTTATAATGTAACCAAGGTCTTCATTAATGCCCAGATTCATGAAATTTTAGACTTCAAACAAAGGTTTGTAAACAATTGTATATACTTCGTCTTTTAAATATTACAATCTTTTTTTGTTATGCTTTTCTAATGTTTATAATATATATATTAACAAGTATACATAATAATGAAGATTTTTGTATTACTTCCTTTGATTTATAGGTTCATCTCACAATCAATGTCACAATCTTCATCAACTCATTCACGATTCTCTTCTTCCTTAATGACATCTTTCAAGAAAGAATTTCTCTTAGCCACAGATTTTTGCAACATTAGTGACATTCATGATATCAAGACGGTATGCTATAACCATTTCTTTTAAACAATTTTTATGCTTACATATTATTAATTAATCTAACCCCAAATATTATATGTTTCAACATTTCAAGAAAAGTCGGTTATTATACTTGGCACTGTTAAAGGATTTTGTGATGATAGTCCATGGTATTACACCAGTTGCAGGAAATGCAAGAGTAAAGTTACCGAAAAAGTTGAATGTACTCTTAAAGGAGATGGATCCGGTGACTTTGATGAGGTGACCATTCTACGATGTAAAGGAAAAGATTGTCAAGGCGAGACTATCACACCAGTACCAAGGTCAATTCAATGTTTAAAAAAACTTTATAATTTTTTAAATATTAATATTACTAAATAAAAACATTTTATTAATTTAACAAACTTTTATAGATTATGTTTACTTGAAATTGATAAACAACCTATTTAACTCTTTATCATAAACAACCACCTATAATACCTAAATTCTTTATAAATGATATGTTACACTAACTCTAAAAATTAAACAGTTTTATTATAAAAATTATGCTTCATTCTGTTTATGAAATTCTTTTTTATATATGACATACATGATATTTCTTAATACCTTTATGTTTTTAAAATTTATAAACTACCGCTCAAATTTTCCTCATAAATATCCAACATTACACTTATAACATTATAGCAGATGACCTATGTTATGATTTAACAATGCTTAACTTCAATGTCTATATTTTCAATGTTATAGCAGATAAACTACCTATTTTTCATGTCCTATTATTTAAAGCATTTATTTTAATTAAATAAAATATAATCAGGTACAAAATATCACTTCGCATTCAAGACTCCACGAGGATTGTATCCCTTACACTTTTGACCGTAAAGCCTACCGTCTACTTAAAGTTTCAGCTAATCAATTATTGGACAACAATGAGAAGGTATACTTTTTTATATGTCTAAACTTGTATACATTCTAACAAAATTTTATTTCATACAATTGTTTATTAAACCTGCATGTTTTTTTAGTTGGCTGCTCAAGGAATTATTCCGTCGAGTTTAACTCACTTATTGATAGAATATTTGCAATGAAAATCAAAGTTTCCAACTTCAATCTGGAAACTAACATAGAATATTACACAATTTCCAAGTTAACCGACGATCGTGACTTTCTTTTCGAGCTAGACAAGAAATCTGATCTCCTTTGGGTTACATATATCTTTTCTCATTTATACATATTTGAGAAGACTTTTTCATATCATGTTCAGGATCGTGTTAATAAATTCTCATTGATACTAAATTCTAGAAGACTTTTTCAACAGTTTTTAGTTGACTCGTATACAATGACTGAGAGTGAAAGGTTAAACTTCATACGTAATCAGCAAAAAGTCCTAAGAACTGAAACATATGATGTTATCTGCAAAGACGAAACAAAGGAATTGCAAATATGGCTGGCGTTGGTAAACGTGTTATCCTACCTTCATCTTTTACGGGTGGTGCGCGGTTAATGATGCAGAATTATCTTTATAAGTGGTACGGCTATCCGGATTTCTTCATGACTATTACATGTAACCCGAAATGGCCAGAAATCAAAAGATTTCTTAAAGACACCACACTCAACCCCGAAAATAGACCCGACATACTCTATCGATTGTTTCGTCTTAAACTCGAGTCAATTATTAAAGACCTAAAGGATAATTCAATACTCGGCTCTATTTCAGCAGGTATTTATTTATTTTTATACTTGTATTTTATAATTATTTATTATCGCATATATATATACACTTCATATGATTTTAATTAGAATAATATTGTTTGATTTTTTGTTTCTTCTTTACATAATAATGCTTAATTTTCATCTAAATTCATTTATTTTAAAAAAGTTGTTTACCCAGTTGGATTTCAAAAACGTGGCCTGTGTCATACACATATATATTTATTCATGAACGTTCAAGATAAACTTCATACGTTTGATCATATCGATGATTTTTTAATCTGCTAAAATTCCTATTTTATTATGATTTGATTTTAGAATAATATTTTTTGATTTTTTATTTCTTCTTTACATGATAATGCTTAATTTATTAACTAAATTCATTTCTTTTTAAATAGTTGTTTACACAGTTGGATTTCAAAAACGTGGCCCGCCTCATGCACATATATGTCTATTCTTGAACGTTCAACATAAACTTCATACGGTTGATCATATCAATAATTTTATATCTACTGAAATTCCTAACAAGAATGAAGATCCGGAATTATATGATCTTGTATCAGACTTATGATACATGGTCCATGTGGTAATACTAATCCTAAGTGTCCATGCATGGTAGATAAAAAGTGCTCAAAACACTTTCCAAAGAATTTTAATGAAAACACGTCTACTCATTCAAATGGTTTTCTGTTATATAGAAGAAGAGATACAAGACTTTTGTTGAAAAATCACGTGTAAAGTTGGACAATAGGAGTGTTGTGTATAACAAACACTTGCTAAAAAGATATCAAGCACACATAAATATTGAATGGTGTAATGAGGCTGGATCAATAAAGTACTTGTTCAAGTATATTAATAAAGGACCTCATAGGGCTACTGTTGCTGTCATAGATCCAAACACTAATCCTAACAAAGATAATGGTATAGATGAAATTAAAGAATACTATGATTGTAGATACATTTCAACTTGCGAGGCTTCATGGAGAATTTTTGGTTTTGATGTACATTACCGTTATCCATCGGTTATCAGGTTGCCTTTCCATTTGTCAAACCAACAACAAATTGTGTAAGGTGTTGACGATGATATAAACAACGTACTAAGTAAACAATCTGTTTCCTCTACAATGTTTTTATCTTGGATGGAATGTAATAGTTATGACCATGAAGCACGCAAGTTAACTTACGTTGAGTTTCCGACAAAATTTGTTTGGAAATCTGACCAAAAATGTTGGTCTTCAAGAAAAAAAGGTTTTTCACTTGGTCGAATTCACTTCGTATCTCCATCTGTCGGTGAGGCTTGTTATTTACGGATTCTACTCAACAAAGTCAAAGGGCCGATGTCATTTAATGATATTAAAACCGTTAATGGTCAAACATTTCCAACATTTAGGGATACATGTTATGCCCTTGGTCTTTTAGATGATGATGCTGAATATATTGATGCAATTAAAGAGGCGAGTCATTCAGGTTCTGGATATTATCTGCGTACTTTGTTTGCCACAATGTTGTTATCAAATTCTTTATGGAGACCGGATTATGTTTGGAATTGTACGTGGAATACTTATCTGACGGCATTCTTTACAAACAACAAAAAATATGAGGTTGTCAGGTATATTACACATCTTTAATATTTTATTAATAAAAATCACTTAATATATTTATTGATATTTATTTTTATAATATTGATACATTTCATAATACGTATCAACATTTTGACATCACATTCATTGTGTAACTAATTATCCATAATATTTTCCATACATTTTCAGCTTTGTGGCTGACAAATAGTCAAATTAAAAATTTGACGTTGTATGAGATTGAAAAGTATTTACAACGGAATAATTTAACACTAAAGTCATTTACATGCATGTCTTACCCGGACAATGATTGTCTGTCTTTATCAAATAATCGTTAATTAGCGAGGAGTTATTGTATGATGTTGCAAATGAGATTACTGAATTTGAAAAGCTTTTGAATTCTTTAACGGATGAACAACGATATGTTTTTGATGACATCATGACTGCTGTTGAAGTTAATAAAGGCGGAGTTTTTTTCGTTTATGGATATGGCGGAACCGTTAAAACTTTTTTATGAAAGACATTGGCGGCAACAATAAGGTCTAAAGGTGAAATTGTATTAAATGTAGCATCCAGTGGAATAGCATCTTTGTTGCTTACAGGAGGTCGTACTGCGCACTCACGATTCCATATTCCATTAAATGTAAACGAAGATTCAGTTTGCCATATAATGTCACACCCCAACCTTGACGGCGGAAACGTCGAGATGTGAGGGTTACGATTGTTCACAGCCACATAACGCTATTTATTAAATCCAAATATATTAATCATAAGATTCAATTGTAACATTACAAGCAAAAGTTTCAACAAGAATACATCATGTACAAATGCTACAAATAACATGATCATCCATTTTATCTCTAGGTCCAATCCTAGATGTGATAAGCTTCAAAGAGTAGAACACATACTTGAGGTATTTCTGAAACATGTTAAAAATAAAAGAGTCAACATTCTAATGTTGGTGAGCATTCCATAGTTTTCAATACATAAGTATATAAAAGATGGCAATTTTAAGTCATAAGTTAGTAAATAAAGTGATTAGGGATGTTATGAACAATGCAACAATCAAACCTCGACAAAGTTTTACAAGTCTCAAACGTTTACAAGATTATACAATCAGCTAAGTGTACTTGGATCAACCAAAGTAGGCTTGTCTTGCCCATAGATCTATGACTTCGCTGGGCTAGCAATAGTTAATGATTGTACATATAACGCCATAACATGGTAACCACAAAAGTTCAACTAACCACATCTTTGCATGATGAATTGCCATAAAGATTACAAGTCTCAAATAAGTTTACAAGTGCAATGATAATAAGTTAACATGTTTCACCCCAAAGTGTGAAAATAAGCAAAAAGGGGTATGGAAATACTCACTTTGATATAAGCATTACAAGATGATAAATAAAGATTAAAGGATGATCCAAAGTAATCCCAAGTATTCATTACAAGGCACCTAAAATATGTATTACAAGATGAAGATTAATAATATGATTAACGTTCAAATAATGATTAGGGTTTCACTAGTTTTAAGGGGGTTTTTGATAAGTAACAATTTACAAAGTAATTATTTATATTTTTAATTCATTAGAAGAATTATATATGTAAATATTTTAGAAATGAATTTAAATATAACAAAGTTGGAGTTCAATATGTAATTAATTCTTTATAGCTTTCTAAGAATAACATTATCACAATTATAAAAGTAAACCTTTAAAGAATAAAAATACTATTGTGTCCATTAGTATTTTAAATGATTTTTAATTATTGCATCAAGTCCATATTCATGTAAATAATTATTCAATTATTTTAAAAAAACCATTTAAATATATAAAAGTTAAATGATCATAGAAAAATAATTAAGCCCTTTTTTTTAAAGAAAAGCATTTGGATCAATGTTTTATTATTTATTAAAATAAACTAAAACAAAAAAAAAATCCAATTGTATGTTTGAACATGTAATGTTTTTATAAGATAAATAATATTTAAATTCTATTTAACAGGATATTTAACTAATTATATTTTTTGTTTTAACAAAAAAACATGTTAGGTTATTATAAAAAAAATAAATAAATAAATAAATAAATTTTCAGAAAATAATTGGTTAGCCTTTAAAATAACTAGAATTTATAAGATAGATTTTTTAGAATTTTTTGAAATTTTTATATCATTTTATATAGGCTGAAAAAGCACTAAAAATAATGAGGATCCCCGGGTTCAAACCCGGGACCTCAAGGTTGGGAGATGGACATGGAACCGGTGAACCAAGGCATACAGCCGCGGTTATCATCGGTTTGAAATGAATTTAAACAAAATCCCAAGGATTCCCCCCCCCCCCAATCAAGAACCCTAGATGGTATAAATCAAAATTGAACATCAGATTGAGGTTGTTAATCAAATTAATGTTAGGGTTTTTGTTCCCCAACTGTAATCGAACATGTATGTGTAATCAATTACCTGTATCGAAGTGTTGAGAACCAGATTGTATGATGAACAGGTTGCGGCCAAATTCAATACCGTTCGATGAGCAACAACGAATAATAACTCAATTTATTGCGCAGAAAGCTTCTAGTAACCTCCTTGATCAAAAGCCTACTTCAATTTTGGTTTATGATGACTCAAAGGCAGAGTTCGAATGAGAGTCGGTTCGCGATGAACGTGTCTAATCGAAAGTGATGCTTGCGTTGGTTTCAGGTGAAATTGAGTGTTGATTTCGATTAGGAATAGGTATATGATCGTTCATGTTCGATTAATTAGATTATTATTGAGATTTAATGCCCGAACGGTTATGGGTTTATGATGCTACGGTTACTCACTCGATTGGGTATATCATTCGACGTTTAAACCCCAATTATTAACCGCATTAAGGTTCGAATTAAGTTCACGTACGATTCGAAATAGTTTTTGGGTTAAAAATCGTGGCTAAAAGGGCCGTTTTGGCCTCGCCGGAGCTCGGCCGGAGGCGCCGGCCTCCTCTCGCCGGAAATACGGGGAACAGGGGGGAATGGTTTGGTTTTTAAAGACTTTACACAAATGGTCCCTGTGTTTTCAACAATTAACAACAAGAACTTAAAGTTTTGTTTTTAGTTTTAGCTAATTTACACTTTAGACCCTGAAGTTTTAAAATGTTATTATTTTATGCTAAAGCTAGTTAAATACAAGTTTTAAATAATAACACTTATATTGTTTCTTTTTTTACAAGATTAATTTTAATATGATAATTATTATTAATCTTATTATTATGATTATTATTATTATTAGTATTATTATCATTAATATTATTATTATCAGTGTCATTATTATAATAATAATAATAGTTATTATTTTATTTAAGCTTATTAACACCTTAAATTTTATAATAATAAGCAAACATTATAACACTTATAATGTTATTATTATTATATTAATTTGTTAATCATCAAATTAATTATTAAGTATAACAAACCTCAAAGTTTTAAAATGGCATAAAAGACCCTTTTAAGATTTAACAAAGTTAACTTCTAAGTTAACAAAATTTAGAGATGTCACATATAAAACCAAATAGTGAAGTTGCTCAGCTAAAGCAGACAAAATTGATAATTTGGGATGAAGCACTCATGACTCACAAACATGCATTTGAAGCATTGGATAGGATGATGAATGATGTATTACCTAAACATACTTTTGTATCTTCAGATATGTCATTTGGTGGTAAAGTTATTGTTTTTGGTGCCGATTTTAGAAAAATTTTACCAGTTGTTCCAAATGATAGTCGACAAGATATTGTTAATGCGTCCTTAAGCTCATCCTACCTTTGGAATAAATGCAAGTTACTTACTTTAACAAAAAATATACGACTAAAAGCCGGGGGACACCCTTATGACAATGAAGTAATTGAAAACTTTGCTAAATGGCTTCTTGATATAGGAGAGGGCAACGTTGGTGGTTATAACAATGGTGAGGCAACTATTATTATACCTGATGAACTCCTCATCAAAGACTCGATCGATACTTTATCAAGTTTGATCCAATTTGTTTACCCATGCATGTTAGAGAACTATAAAGACAAAGAGTACTTTCGTGAGAGAGCAATTCTGGCACCAAAAAACGAGATCGTTCATGAAATTAACGATCGTTTGCTTTCAATTTTCCCTGGTGATGAGATAGAGTATCTTAGTTCAGATAACATATGTCAAACGGAACATTTTAATATTCCGTTACAGGAAAATTTGTACTCCCCTGATTTTCTAAATGGTCTCAAAATATCCGGACTGCCAAATCACAGGTTAGTATTAAAAGTTGGTGTTCCAGTCATGCTTTTACGTAATATTGACCAACAAAATGGTCTTTGCAATGGTACTCGCCTACAAATAGTATCTCTTGAAAAAAGGGTTATTGAAGCTGAAATAATATCTGGAAGTAATATTGGATGCCGAACATTTATTCCAAGAATTAATCTTGTGCCATCTGATAAAAAAATCCCTATTAAGTTCTTAAATAGTTTCGTTAAGTGTTTTTTTTGCAATGACGATTAACAAGAGTCAGGGACAATCATTGTCAAGAGTTGGTTTGTATTTAAAAGAGCCAGTTTTTACTCATGGGCAGTTATATGTTGCTTTGTCAAGGGTGAAGACTACAAACGGGATAAAATTACTCATTTTAGATCAAAATAGTAACATTACCAATGTGACTCAAAACATTGTATACGAAGAGGTGTTTACACATCTACAAGAAACTTTTTAGAGTATGAATTTTATTTATTTCTATTTTCAAACTTTGATATTTATTGTTTTGTATTTTTCATAATGGTTATTATGTAATCAATATTTGATGAAAGTCATATTGATTAAATCATCGGTGTATCACACGGGTTCTAACCTAGTACATTATATTTTAACTTTTAAAACGAAACCTTTTTATATATTAACGTCAAAGTGTTGACGGCAACTTCGTTAAAAACGAAAAATAATAATAAAAGAAACCCGAAAGACTTAATGAAATTAT
The DNA here is from genome assembly GCA_025506515.1 of Flaveria trinervia. NCBI lineage: Eukaryota > Viridiplantae > Streptophyta > Magnoliopsida > Asterales > Asteraceae > Flaveria > Flaveria trinervia. The sequence goes on along the minus strand of CM046452.1, from coordinate 89,200,982 downwards.
CGTCGACATGTTTACAGCAAAGTTGTTACAAATGCTCAAAAAAATAGAATTTAGATTAAACAAAAGAAACTCTAAATTTTAAAGAATCTAAACAAATTAAAACAACAAAGAACTAAAAAAACACTTGCAATAAAAATAAAATAATGTCGAAACATTGACGCGTACCCACGTGTTGAGGGGGAACGGAGTGTTGAAACTTCAAATTAGAAAACGAAACCTGAGGCGAACCACATGTTGTGGCAAGGCAGTTGATATTAAGCAAAACTTCATAAGAAAACTAAGTGTTAACAAATTTCAAGTCGTAACGGAAAATTAGTTACAAAACTGAAAGAATAAAAATGAAAGGAAGAAAATTAAAAATAAAGCCAAAATTTAAGAAAAGAACATTAAAATAAAAAGAGTTAAAGAAAATCAAAAAAGGGGCCCTCAGGGCTATGGCTTATGTAGATCAAAAATGATGAATGGAAAATGATTAAACCGGCTGAGAGAGAGTTAGGTTAAACCCGCACCATTTGTGGCAACACCACGAACCAACCACTGGATGAACTTGTTTTGTCCCGTCTTTAGTGAATATTACAGTCTCTCACATTCTAGCAAGTGTAAAAAGTATTTATATATGAGTTCTATTATTAAGACAAAAAAAAAATGGATGGGTTGTCACTTTCTATACGTTATGTATACTACTATTCGTGATGTATAGGACCATCACTTCATATCATGGTATATTATGGTCAAATAAGTCATTCAAAAATTTTTTACGTCATATATTATATGGGTTGAATAAATAAAATATTAATATAATAAATTTATTAAATTTTGTTAATTATATAATGATATTCTAAGCCATATGTAGCAATGGCTTTTTTAGATGAGAGCTTGTTCATCGTCACTCATTACATCAATCATTCATAAAATAATTATGTGGCGTATAGCATTGTAACGTATGTCTATAGGTGGCAACTATACGACACATGCATTGCTACACACCATGTATAGTTGCCACCTATCATTATTTGAGTTGTTCATTTTGTTTAGTTGTAAGTATGTACAAACTCACGTTGTTTATATACTACTTTGGTTATTTGCATTTAAAATGTATGTTTATAATAATTTTTGTATTATTTGCTCGGTTGTTATTTAAATTACGAATGTTGGTATTATTCGATTCTATCGGTTAAATTAAATTACAAAATTTTTTGTATGTTTTTAAGTAAAGATAATATTTTTTAAACTAAAATGATGTTTTCTACAAAAATGTTCTTTTTTTGTAAAAATGATAATTAGAAAAAACTACATGTGACGTATGGTTCTATACTCCACGTATAGGTGTCAAAGTGAATCAAAATCTTGGAGGTTTAGGGAAAAAAATAAGTCATGTGTGACGTATAAAGTTACACGCCATATATAACCCTCACCACGGACATGAAATGACATCTCGGATGTCAAGAAATTTTATGTGTCACATATATGCCTTGTATAGGTATATACGATACGTATGGAGAGGTGTGACGTTGACTTGAATTTTTAAGGTGTTTAGATAAAAAGCCCTTTATATATAATAACTGATAAATGATGAATTGTGTTTCGTTTAGCATGTATAAAATTCAAAATATTGGATTTTGTTCTTTCATTTCTTTTATTTCTATCTTTTTACTTATGACATATTCAACCAATCAATCTTTCCCTTTGTTTTAACTATATGGATTCCGGGCTTTACGTCTAAGGGGTGTTTAACAATCTTTGAATGTTAAGTGTTAAACCAATAAGAGGTCTAAACCATTAAGTGTTAAACTTTTAAGAGCTAGTATAAGAGATTATAATCATTCACCATTAGATCTCTTAACCATTCAGCATTAGTATAATGTTTAACCATTCAAATGTAAATGTCTTAACCATTCAGACATTTGCTCACGAAACAAATAGTCTTAACCATTAAGTATTGAATCATTCAAATATTTAAATCATGAAGAGACTGATTAAAAACCTGTCAAACGGACTCTAAGACGCAAGTAGTGCTAGAATTTTTTTAACATATTATTTTTCCTAAAATTACGGTTGTACATTTTGAAACATTTTACAACTTGGGTGTTAAAAATTTTAAAATAAAACAAAACATTAAAAAATTTAAATAACTTGAAAAAAGAAAAGTAAAAAAATATAGGAATAAAGGAAAAAAAATAAAACAAATTTATTAAAAAAGCTGGTCAGCAAAACATATAACAAACAAAGAAAAATTGAAAAATAAAACGAAAACTAAAAAAACTATGAAGAAGGAAAGATGAGAAAAAGAGAAAATGTGAGGGGACAAGGTTCAAACATGAGTGGGAAATAAAATTAGAGGGAGCATGTCTTTCCAAACCAACCCCTCTTTCAGTTTTAACTCTTCTCACAAAAAGTATTTAACATATTTACGAAATGAGATAAAAAAATGTTGATCCAGTCATAAAAAGATACATATCAAGTTCAATCAATCTTTATTTACTACTACTCATCTCAATGTAAAATGTATATCGGAATATATATTAAACTTAACCATTTGTATTAATTCTTATGAAATATTGTTACATGAAAGCTTCAAATAATTTTAGTAAAATAAAAGAACTAAAGTCGATGCGAAATGGTGTTTGAATGCTCATTGCGGGATTTTCATGACCAGATTTATTTGATAAGTCGTATTATAATTTAGTTTATAGCTAGTTAGGATGTAGAAGACATGTTTAACTTAGATTCGATAGCATTTTTTAACAACATGGATGGTGAAATCGAGGAACATTAGAACTCTATAAACTTATGTGGATACTCAGAGTTAGAAAGAATTGTAGGTCAATGTACACATAAAATAGTTTGAGTCTATTGTATTACTAGTACACAATTAAATGGTTTCAATGATCTTTTAAAGGTGCCAAACACTTATAGTTTATCATTTTTTTTTCTGTTTTTTTTAACAAAAAAAGCCGAGGAATCGGTAACATATTAGAAACTAGAGCTCAAATGGATCACTTCTAAGCAACAAAAAAATAAACACTAGCAACATGTGTAAAAACTATTAGATTGTACAAAATCATATTGTTAGACTAACGCTCTTAGTGACTATTTGTTGCTCTCTTCCTAAGTTATTCCAGCTTCTACATAAAACTATGCAATGATGTACTCAACTCTATGTCATCTGTAAGGAAGATAGCCATTGGCCCATTTCCGTATCACATGATAGCTTGAAACCATTCATGCCATAATGCTACAGAGCATAATAAATAGATGGCGACAATAACTATCATCATCATGAAAGAGAATAAAATGGATATTCATTCCTGTCCTTCAAAACTGAAATTACGATCAATGGTGACAAAAAAACACTTATATCTTGAATGTTGTTTCTTTCTTCCAATCACATAACCTGTATCACACCCGCTCTCAATTGGCTCTTTTATAGGTCCATATCACACATTTTGCTTCAAGTTTTCTTCAATCCTCGATCTCACACGATCAATTTTTCGTTCTTGCTAATATCACACGATTCATTTTGGCCTCAAACCTTGATCTTGATTGTTTCACACAATCCGCTCGCTTTCACAACTTTTTGGTCTCCTTTAATCGTCCCTCACGATTGAATCTTCTGTGGTCTCGTTCTTAACTTCAGTTGTTGACCTTACTTTGATACCAATTATTGAAAAACAGGTTCTAACAACATATAATAAAAACATGATCAATTTGTGACCCAATCCTAATATCATGACCCTTTTATTATTAATATCAAATATCATAATTTACAATGACTCTTTAACTTTATATTTATACTGACACAATATTTGATCACCAAGTCTTTTAATCATACTCTAATTTTTAACAACTAAATAAATTCAAAACAAATCTACTAAATTTTCTAGGCTATAAGTTTCATTTTTTATGTTCATCTCAATTATTAATTTCACATTTAACATTTCATCTCTCACATATGTACGAATCCAAGATTTAAACCTTTAGGAAAAACTTTATCTAAAATCTTATTCGGACAAGTTTCTATCTGTATTCAAATTTTTTATTCAGATTTTAGGACAAATATCAGATATATAAAACCTTGCTTATCTGGAAAGGTATCCGAATTCAACCGAATGAACCGGTTTATTCGGTTAATATCCAGTTCGGATTTACAAATCACACTTATTCGGTTTATTCGGATAGATTCAAAACGGTTAGGAACATCCCTTGTCCGAATTGATCCGGACTTCGGATATATTCATATAAAATTTCTAAACTCGAAGAAACCGAATAAATCATCAATGTAATAATTATCGTTAAATGATTTTCGAAAATGTTGTAAGTTATGATTCGATATTAAAGATTCCATAACTTTTTTACATGAAGTCGTAAATTATATATTTTAAGTGAAGATCTTTTTACCCCGGTCTAATAGCTGGTTCAAAATAATATTATTCCAAGTAATTAATCACAATATTCATATTCATTTCGCCGTTCTTTCCTTTGCCTCAAAGGGTTTATAGATTATAAAATAAAATATTATTATTATTTACACTCCTCCCCCAAGAGGTGTCTGCAAGCTACAAATCCTGCAAAATTTCCGATTCCCATCAACAAAATCCCACAAAAATCGATACCCATTTTCCCTTTCTCTGAAGAAACTTCAGCAAATCGAAGAATTGCATTCGATTTACATCTCACATGTGTTAATCGTACCTCTTTGGTGACTTTATTTGTATGGTTTATGCTCTCTCAGAGCTCAATTCTGCTGTGTGAAGCTTCCAGACTACTGTGTTCATCTCCCTTTTTATCAGTTGTTACTGTACCATAAGGGAATCCCCTCATTGGTGAGTTTATGATGTGTTTTCGGTTTGTTGCATATGTCGGCTGATTTCGTTTCGTAGGGTTTTAAGATCCAATCGAAGTTTTCGAAACGTTGGTTTGTTTTTGTGAGAAACTGTTTGAATCGATGTGGGTGTTGTTTGATTTTTTGAGTTGGGTTGAATCCTGAAGCTTTTGGTTGTGTGATTCTTGTATATTCAACAATTCCGTATTTTTTATTTAGAATGCCAAAAATTTTCAAATGCTAAATTGATGCAAATTTGTTTACAAGGGTAACATAAAGGTTATAATTTGCAGGAATTATGGCGAAACGTAGAATTGTTAGATGTTTTTCCCTTCTAAAAATAGCCAATCATATCAATTTTGAAATTGTAAACTATCCATTTTGATATTAAACCTTGACCCTATTGAATAATGGAGGAATGAGACTGTTTTCGGTCCAATTTTCTTGCAAAGTCCATGTTTTAACTATTATTTAATAATTGGACAGTAAATGCCGTGTAATTTCTGTTATGACTTCTCATCTTGTTGACTTTTTATAGCATTCTTGTTTAATGTGATTCAAAATTTCAAATGCAATGTAGGTAGATCTAACAAGTTGATTGGATAGTTGTGAGGTAGATTGATCTCATATATTGACCACAAATGATCATATAATTTTCTCCTATATGAAATTTAATTTTCCGTTTTTATATTTGTTATCTGCATTGTTTGCTCGTAGGAAGCTAGCATAGACTTAATGACTCAAGAAATCACTATTGGTGATTTTGCATCAAGAAAGCAAGGTCTATTGAAAGATCAAGTTCGTTTAGTTAAAAGAAAAGATTGTGACCGTTATGAGATTGCAAGAATTCAAGATAATTTATCATTTGAGAAGGGTTTCTTTGTTGTGATTCGTGCTTGTCAATTATTAACCCAAAAGAATGAAGGGATTGTTTTGGTTGGATTAGCCGGTCCTTCTGGTGCTGGGAAGACCTCGTTTAGTGAGAAAATACTCAACTTTATGCCAAATGTTGCCGTCATTTCAATGGATAACTATAATGACGGTAGCCGAGTAATTGATGATAACTTTGATGGTAAGACCTTTATGATGTCTTGAAGTTTGTTACTTGGTAATTTGGTATCATATAATGAATTGACTATGTTAATGCCTCTTATCATTTTGTAACAGACCCTAGGTTGACTGATTATGACACCCTACTGAAAAACATTCATGATTTGAAGGAGGGGAAATCGGTTGAAGTTCCAATATATGATTTCAAGTCTAGTTCCCGCACCGGTTACAGGTTTGTCTATCTGTTTTTACAGCCTACATTATGCAAATGCTATAACTAAAACACATATCACATATGAGACATCACTATCTATCTATATATATACATGTAACTGTGAGATGGTGTGTGATACCAGGACACTTGAGGTCCCAAGCTCCCGTATTGTGATAATTGAGGGAATCTATGCATTGAGTGAGAAGTTGCGTCCATTGTTGGATCTTAGAGTATCTGTTACTGGTGGTGTTCATTTTGATCTGGTAAAACGGGTTTTAAGGGACATACAACGTGTTGGGCAGGAGCCCGAAGAAATAATCTACCAGATATCTGAGACGGTTTGTTCTTGCTCATATATGATTAGATTCAATAAGTTGATTTGGACCATTTTTTATCTTTAAGGGGTCATATGGTTTAAAAAAAAAGATAAGCTAAACAGGAAATGGGTTGAAAGTCACCCGTTGTTTTCTTAGTGCATAATCACATAACCTTCTAATTGTTTTGGTTAAAAATTTGGATGAAAATATAATCTATCAGGACAAAAGGTGTTTGGGTCAATTTGGCCTGGCCCGTTCAACCCATATCAAAAAGTTTACGTCTTGACGTGATCCATAATCGTCCTGCTCATTTGCCTCCTCTGCTGCAACATTCTTCATCTTTTCTAGAGATTTAAGTTGCTATCTTTATGCAGGTTTATCCAATGTACAAAGCATTTATAGAACCTGATCTCAAGACAGCTCATATAAGAATTGTGAACAAGTTTAATCCCTTCACGGGATTCCAGAGTCCAACTTACATTTTAAAGGTTTAATTCTTTTCCTATGACATAAATTTATAAAAATTTTGATGTTTGGTTTTTCAAAGTCTTCATACTTTTTCAGTCATCAAGAAACCTAACTGTGGATCAAGTGAAGTATGCCATGTCAGATGAATATACTCAAACTTTAGAGGAGACTTATGATATATATCTTCTGCCACCTGGCGAAGATCCAGAAACGTGCCAATCGTATTTGAGGATGCGCAATAGAGACGGAAGATACAGTCTTATGTTGAGGTTTGCTTTTCAATCTTTCCATCAGTGATGGAAACTCTCGCCCATTTACCTAAATGGGCTAATTGAGTTGTATTTTTGTCTCTAACGATCAAATAGGTGAATGTAAAAACACATAGCAAAACATGAAACAAGTTAAATGGGTTGAAAGCATCAAATGTGTCTAAGGTTACCCGAATTGTTTTCAAATGCTTAAAAGTTAAATCCTCCCAATCGTTTATTTTTATAAATAAAGGTTCTTCAATTGTATTTAATAAATTATTTATTTACAAGTAATCTAAAAATTGCAAAAAAAAAATGTTGGCTTATCAAGTTGCTCTGATCCTGTCTAAGCCATGCTAAAAGTTATTCATTTTCACCTGTTAGCCAGCCTGACCTACCGATTATGGAACCTTGAAGTTTTAACTATTATCATGATTTTGTTCGTAATTCTCATTGTACTTGTTAGGAATGGGTCACTGATGCTCCATTTGTGATATCTCCAAGGATAACTTTTGAAGTTAGTGTGCGGCTTCTTGGCGGTCTAATGGCCTTGGGTTACACAATAGCATCTATCCTAAAAAGAAGTAGCCATGTGTTTTGTGATGATAGAGTGTGTGTGAAAATAGACTGGCTCGAACAAATTAGCCGACATTATGTTCAGGTACCACAACTTTTCTTTGTCCGTTATTTTTTATTTTATTTTGAAATTTTTTCATGGTGGTTTTCAAAGGTGCAAGGAAGAGACCGCGTAAGTGTAAGATGTGTTGCTGAGCAGTTGGGTTTGGAAGGTTCGTATATTCCACGCACATATGTTGAGTTAATGCAACTTGAAAAGCTAGTAAACGAGGTCAAGGTATGATAAATTAATAGATTTATAAAAAAATTATGATTATGCGTTACCATTTTGATGCCATTTAATTATAAATCATAATCACAAATTTCTGTAGGTACTTCCAGATGAATTAAAAACAAAGCTAAGCATAGATGATGAAATGCTGTCTAGTCCAAAAGAAACACTTTCTCTCGCTGCAACAAGAAATAACTTCTTTAAAAGGTTCGTATTATTATATTTATGTTCATTTTAATTGATTTCGACTGTTCGGGTCCAAGTGAAACATGCAATATTTTGACATCTAAATGTTTTTGAGATGCTTGTTGTACAGTCGTATGGCGCATTCATATTCAACCGCACAGGATAATAATCTGGCCTCAAATCCAAGATATGCAATCAACGGTTCAAGGTTTGATGACAAAACAACAGAGTCAACCGACACGATGGCGATCCAGGTAATCCTGTGTTATCTTTTAGGCTTGTATAAATTATTGGGGCATTTTAGTTATTTCACTATTAGTTGACTATGTATATGTAGTAAGACTTCTAAAAGTCAAATTGTGTGAATTTGGTGTTTTGTCATCTTCTAGGGAGCAATCAGCCATCTTTCTGAACAGATCTTTACCTTAAATGATCGTATGGATGAATTCACATCTCGTATTGATGCTCAAATTCCAAAAACATTTTTGGGTAACCAACAAAACACCTCATGCAATGATTTAACTTCACAGTTCACCACAAATTTAACCAATGGTTCTTCAAACGGATCTAAAGTGCGCCATTCGACTTCATCTACTCAATCAGCAAAGGATTCTCCCCTCATCGAAGAGGTACGTGTGATTATTCTACTTCCATTCTTCTTTACATTTGCATAATCATTTGATATAGAAGTCAATTTCAACTCATTTACAACTCCCCCAGGTTCTTGGGCCCTGATTTACAACTAATGTCAAATTTATGGAATCAATATATTGATGCAAATCAGACGCTTGGGCTCGAGCTTATTTATTAAAAAGATTTAATTTAGGCTCCAATTTTTCTAAGCTCGGCTTGATTTAAGCTTTTAACAATCCGATCTCAAGTAGCTCACAAGCAGCTTAACTCATTTACACCCCTACCTCTTGTTTTGCCATTTTAATGGCCCCATGATATTGTAATCCCGCTTAATGCTCATATTAATTCATTCCATATGTACAATAACAGATATCTGCAATAGCCCAAAGCCAACGTAAAATCATGCATCAGTTAGACAGCATCAGCAAGCATCTTTACGATGAAATAGGAGAGAGATCACGTCACGAAAGAAGAATCAAGAAAACCAATGGGCCAACAGTTGATGCGGTTGCGGTTTCTGTAGTATTAGCATTGGCCGTTGGTGGTCTTGGAGTCTTCTTGTTTAAGGGGGTTGCATCCAGAAACTGAATCTTTTTTTTTTCTTAAATTTTATCTAGAAACAAAACAAATATTACCCACCAATTTTCTTTCGACTTTCCTGCAGATAACACCCTTGTAACCGAGAAACTAAACTGTTAATGAGGTTCATTTGAGTTTTATTAAAGAAGGGTGTGATTTTTATGTTTCTTGGGTATTGGTTCATCGGTTTTATATGTATTCTGTCAATTATTGTCTTAAAGAGCCTTACCAGGCTTGATTTGGACACGGTTTTAATGACTACGGTATAAAACATCAAAGACCGGTTGGGGTCTGCGGGTCATATGTTTTTTTGTAGGGGATTCGTAATTTAAACACCGGATTATACTGAGAGTTGTGATGTACTTTCATATTGAAATAGCTTAGTGGTTTAATCTGAATTGATAAATTGATTAAAACTCATAATTCTGATCAAGAATGAATATGTGTGATGCTATGAATTTAGTGAACTAGAGTTTGATCAAACAAGATGAATTTGTGTTCAAGAGAAAGTTAGAAATTGTTATCATTTTCTTAAGTCAAAATGCATAAATTTTAATCAGGTTTATTATTCTGATTTCACATGTGAAATTTTAAAAAAATAAAATTTTAACATGTTTTTCATGGAGCAAATTTTTATCATAATAAAATATTTTTAAACTAACCTGACAGTTCAACCCCTGTTAAGGACTGCTTCTTGAGCTCACGCTTTTAGGGGCGATACACCCTATCCCATGCCAAGAGGGTGTTTACCTTCTTGGAACTCCCATTACTTAGGGGCACACGTGTAAATACATAAAATCATAATAAACTCAACCAAAAGTGCAATTTGTATCTCCTAACTTGTTTGATGAATATTACGAGCTACAACAGTCAAGAATTCAATCCAGTTACCACTAACATATCTAATATTCTTTACTAGAGGGGCTCGAAACCGTACCCTTAAACGAACATCACCGGTTTACTTCTAAATGGTTTTGTCATAAAATAACCTTACTCTAACAAGTAAATAAATATTCATGCCATTATCACATTCCAAAACATTAATATTTGCAAATCAATAGATTAAATGAGCCAACTCAAAGAGTATTATGTAACCAGATAAATAGTTCGCCAAGACTTTACACTTAAGTTTACTATCTTGCTTTCTCTCCGCTATTGTAAAATGCTACATGATCTTATCCGAAACGTGGTTTACTGTTTTGTTTTTCTTGTGGTTACTACTTTATGGGTGATTGTTTGACTGTTATTTTATTTGTTCGAAACTCTAAGAGATGTTTTTTTAGCATCGTACATTATTATTATTCCTATTAGTTTTATAAATGTTCATCTTATGGATTCTAGCAATGTGTGAATTCTTAGTGCCTTTAGAATTACTGTTATTTTCCTTATTATTGCTAAACATATAAATCAATAATTGCATTAAAGATAACTTTCATTCTACTAAATTGAATCGTCTCTTTAACATAGTAACATACAATTTAGCAATGTGTGAATTCTTAGTGCCTATAGTTTATGTATGCATTTACTTCTTGAAAGTCATTTTTTCCTCGAAAAAATAGTTATATCACTATGTTATTGACATACCCGGTCATAGGACAAGTATAAAAATAGTTACTATTAGACACATAACCGGACATGAGGTTGATGACCCCACTGTTGAGTGCCCTATAACTTTATTATTGTTTCATTCTTAGAGCAATGTAATGTTCATCCTCTTGATTTTTCCCTAAAACTTAAATGTTGCTCGTTTGAGACTAAAACTCAGAGGCATCTTTATAATATAGACAACTAGAGCAATTATTTTAGACCCTCAAATTTAAAGGGCCCACAAAATGTAAAAAGAAAAAACTTAAGCCGAGAGAAATGGGTTTGAATGGTTTCACGTTTGTTTGGAAAATATGTGGATTTGAATACCTATGATGTACAAATTGTATGTCGCCATGCGCGTTTACTATTATCTGGTTGATTAACGTTGGAATACGTATCGAAATATTTAGGCCTAGGACTCCATAATTGACATATGTTCTTTGTAGCTCTAATAATAATTTTTTGTTGAAAATTTTCTCGAGTGAAACGGAACTATGAAATGCACCTCAATGAGATACACTATGATGGATATGAGAGCTAATAGTACACATGACATTAAGTTTCACTGTAATGTAAAGAGTATAAAAAATATTTACATTTATCAATAAGATTTGAAAATGTAGTACAAGAATAAATTGTATTTACCAAATAGACTTTATGCAACTTAAAACACACATAACACATGACAAGACCTTTTAATACCTATTAGTGTAGTAATCATGTATGTCATTAACACTGAAATTAATTTTTGTGACATATATGACTTTGTGTGGCCTAAACAACTCAATACACATGACAAGGCTAATTAGTGCACTATCAACATATACACATCGTTAACATTAAATTGATTTTTGATACCTGATGGGAATTTGTATAACTTGCAACAACTAATTGACACATGACAAAAACCATTTAGGACCATTAGTGTATTAGTCATCACACACATGTCATTAACATCATAATTACTTCTTATGACCTAATGTTATAATATATAATCTAAAATAAATCACTAACATATGACAAAGCCCTTTAAGACTTATTAGTGTAATCGTTACGTGTCATTAAAAACCAAAAATAACATATTTGATATGCGTAACTAGAAAATGACTCATTATCAAACCCATCATTGTAATAATCATCACACACGTGCTATTGTCATCGAAATGGCTTGTTACAACTTAGTGTGACTTTGTATAACCTAAAAGAACTCAAACTCATGACAAGGATGGGTAAGACCTGATAGTTACTATTTGTTGAACACATGTCACTAACATCAAATGACCTATTATGAACTAATGCGACTTTGTGTAACCTAAAACAACACATGACAAGGCCCATTAAAATGTATTAACGTACTAATCATCACACACATGTTATTAACACCGACATTGGCTTTTATAACCTATTGTGACTTTATAAAACCTAAAATAACCCACTACCCCCTAACACATGACAAGACACCTTAGTGTACTAATCATCACACATATTTTATTAACCACAAAATAACTTATTACAATCTAATATAACTTTGTGTAACCTCAATCAACTTACTAAGACATGAAAAGATTCATTGAGGCTTAATACTGTATTGATTAATTATCACATACATGTTTTCCACACTAAAATGACTTGTTACAACCATATATAACTTGATATACAAAGCCCGATAATCATGATCTTGTAAATTTCATCGGTAATTTTGCTCTTAGTTTTATCAATTACAACCGCTATGCGTTCACTGATTTTTAGGTCGAAGACTAGCACATCAGCTCATTTCCCTCTCGATGGTCTCTAGGATCTCAATACTCAACCACAGCAACCAATACGACCACCTTCAGAGCAACCACCATCACAACACCACCTTAGCACCACGACCAACCACTCCAACACCATCTCCCGGCCCACCGCCATCCATCGCCTGTTTTCTCAGTTGACCCCCATTTCAGTCACCGCTCGTCACCACCTTTGCAAATGTATTTGGTTTTTCTAGCAATAACAAACTGGTACACCTCATTTCCAGTTTAACCGACTGGAGTCTTCCTGTTTTGAAAACAATGCCCTAATACATCACCCACATACTTGTGTGTATTACTCATAATATTTAAATAAGGAATGTTTAGCTACATAAGCAGCAGTCAAGTAACAAAAGTTATATTTCTCAGTGGCACCTGCAATTTTAAAGAGTATGCATCCATTTTCAAAAAAACCATTTGCTTTACCCAAAACTGAAGCATTAAAAAACATAGTTCCACGTTATTAATCCTGCAAAAGGTTTAATCATAATCAGATAAATATACTGACTATGTCCTCTCCATATATCCATCTATATCTATCCAACTTCTAATCCTGACAATCTAAAAACTACAACATCATCGCCATCATCATCGTCGTCATCGTCATCCTAAGTCTTTATCATTCCATAACCTTGCATATGATTTCCCCCCACTCTCCTGCAATCCGCGAGGCAAGTTCATCCATCCTAACTGAGCTTCATTGCCACTCATGTAGTTAAGGCCCGGCCCTCTAGCGAGCCGAGGTGGCACACTGTTGGCGGTTGTAGGCAGAACGGGTTCACGTCCCACCTCTACATAGTTCCCAGGCTGAATAATCTCTGTTGAACCATAATGAACACCTGAACGCAACCCGTTACACTCGGATAAAACACTATATAAGCTCTCATCCACCACGTGACCACCACTCCTGATGTCATGGTTAGGGACTACACCACCTGACCACCCGTCACGTGCCACCTCGTCATCAGAAAACCAGTTTTGACTTAGCTGCTGATGGGGCGGTGCTGACATTGGAAGGTTAACAACATTGTTCCCGGGCCAACCCTGAACCTGATCCAGTGGCAACAGGTGTTCTTCCCTTGGAATTGGAAACCGGGCCACTCCATCTGTGTATATGTTCTGTTGAATGTTAAGTCTTGGATCTAACGGTAACGAATTTAAATTTCTGGAAAACTGACTGCTTCCCAGATAATGAGAGCTCCCAGGATCTTTATAAAGTGAATGTAATAGTAAATCGTTACGGTCTTGATTAGCATAAGGATTAAAGAAAGTATCTCCACCGTCGGATCGCCTGTGGAGAAAACTTGATTGACTGATTGAAGGGTAATCTTGGCTTACGGACGTAGGTTGATGATAGTACACATTTGGTAGGGTAGCTAGTGGCCAAATTTCATTGGCAGAAGAGGGCGGAGGAAACTGTTCACCAACAGAAGCATCTGCATGATTTATATTTTCAGGATAATCAACTAGACCCGAAGGAAAAGCAGCCGACTCGGTCATAACATCACAGTTGGTGTTAATGGGCACGGGACAGAAGTTTTGGGTATTGTTATGCACAGCAACTTGAGGCAGATGCTGATTCTGATCAGAATCTTGACTAGACGTGTTTGTAGTATCATGATTCTCGGCATTAAGATCTGCTTCGGACCGATATATTGAAATATCATTTTGTTCCATGTTCTCCTGGGTGTCACAATATAAAACTCAGCATCAGATAAACAGCAACATTCACCCCATAATAATTACAGCAAAGTAATTTTATAGATGGCAGTATTGAGCTGTTCACTTATGAATGGGTCAGTTTGGGTTCTGTTTGAGGTCAGAAGTGTAAAGTACAAATATATAGCCCCAGGGGAAACAGGTCAAACATGTGGAGCATCACCTACAGTCTATTTTTAATGAATACAACCTCATAAATCATTTTATTCACTCTTAGATTATAATTATTATTGTATAAATGTTGTTTACTTAAAGCGCAAATGTTCAAAAAAGTCCATGAGCCTTTGTTAAATTCACATGTAAGTCGTTATTATGTTTTACTCTGCATGATTTTACCTTGGACTTTTTAGACCTTAATGAAAAAAATCATTTGTATAAAAAAGTTTGGGAGTTAATCGTGTAAAAACAATCCTTTCATCAGTTTACAATAAGTTGAAAAGTTTGATTGTGAAAGAAAAGACTTGTCGGTTAAAAATAAATAAAAGGACTTTCTTCTAAAGTTACAAAAGTATAAGGATTTAATCATGCAAAGAGAAAGTTCAGGGACCAGACTAATAAGTTCTAACAAAATAAGATTTTTGACAAAAAAGTGTTAGCGAGTTAACCCAACATGTGCCAGTAAGTGGGAAGATTTTATCCAAACCTGTTTTGACCGGACACTCAATCCATCTGACCCACCCAACTTGCCAACTCTAATTATAAAAGAGCATAAATGGTGCTTAGATATCTACAAACCTCTAATGCAATTAAAGTTGCCTCATTTGTTTCTCCATCAACATGTTGCTCTTCATTCGACTGTTCTAGCTCTTCATCCTGATCGTCAATTATGAACTCCTCATCCTGATTATTATACAAATTAGATGAGAGACCATCATTTGATTTCCATTTATCTTCCATTTCTTTCCCCAAAGACTTCGTCAATTCCCACTTGGCAGATCGCCAGAGCTCCCAATTCTCAAAGCCTACAGGGAGAGCTTTTTTAACCAAATGCAACCTGTTTTAAAAATAAAACTGATCTTAATTCTCAACAAAACGAAATATGATGCAGATATAGTCCGTAAGGCAGGAACATAGTAACAAACCAGTGGTCATGCAACTTCTGTCTCTCTTCTTCCTCGAACACTTCATATGGTCGAACACAAAAACCATCAAGATTTCCTAGAACAATATTAAGAGACCTTTGTTGGATGCTGGTGTTAGACTGCTTCATACTGCTTTTAACTCGTTCATGCTGCTCCTTGCTAACCTGCCAGATCAACAATAATATCTGTTTTTAACAACTAAATTCTACGTGCTAAGGGAAAAAAAGAGATAAGTTTGGTTTACATATAATTAAAAATAAAATAAACACCTTGATATAAGACATATATTTGGCACCATCACCACACTCTATATTGAGCTTGGGTGCATCTCCTTTTTTAGGTCTTGCTACCAATCTCCACCTAATGAATTATTATATTTGTTCTTCTCCAGATCTGTTCTGGAAGCACTGACAAGAAAAATATATACATTAGTTATGTGCATAATACGCAGAAGTTAAACATAAGTTAATAAACAGCTAATTTCCAGCAAGGGGGCATTACCTCACTAAAGTTTCTCCATTGCTAGCTGATAGATCTGGGCTGTCACTATTGCATGATTTATCGTCAGCATCCAATGAACAAGAACCAGATGTTGCACAAAATTCATGTTGAGAGCCATATTGTAAGCCAATCTCATGTGAGGATCCACTTTTGTGTAAATCCCTTTTAGGCCTGTTCAGAACATGGATCATACATTCATCATTAACAAAACAAAATAAACACAGAGACAGATGCAAGGTTCCAAAATTAAAACTAGTAGTAGTAAAAAGAATAATAAACCTTGGTATATTTTGCATAAGTACTCTGGATTCATGCTGACTGTCCATCTTTCTTTCCACAGTTGCAGACTCTCTATCATTCTGTCAAACAACAAAGGAAATGACTAAGCACAAAAATGGTAAGAAAAGGGGAGGAAATCATGTATTACAATATAAGATGGCGTACTTAGTATGGTATTCATGCAATTCTGAATAATATGCTACTTTGCTAGCCTTGTTACGCTGTTCTTGACGAAGAATGGCATCAGGATGATAATCACCTGAGCAAATTGAAGCACCCCTACGCAGGAATATTATAGAACATCAACTGAAAATTTTTAGTCAAAAAATTAATCGACTACAACTTTCAAATCATATATTCATATACATAAACCCTAGTATCCTACTATTAAAGTTGAATAGAAAACTCAATCACTTGAACAAAATAAACAATAGTGAACAAACGAACATCCCATGACTATTGCTTGAAGCATGATTAACCAAACCGGTTTTCTTTGTATCGTTTATGTTCTCTATTACCTTAGTCATGTGCTTCGCGCATTGTGAACGGTATAATTGCCTTTTACAGGTATGAGCTAAATGTATAGAAAAAAATCCAACTCCACTAACTCCTAACTAGAATATTGGTAAACTGACAAAATCTCCCAAATGAATAGTAGTATACTCCAATAAGCTTCTTTTATTCACTAATAAAATTGAGTGACTAAATTTACCATTTTAAGAATGGATTTCCAAAGTTGAAATTATTCCCAGCTAACAATTCGTGAACAGTATTATGCGGCTCAGATCCTTCAGGAAGAAACTGGGCCAGAAACTCTCTTTCTTGAACTGACAAATGAGTTTGCCATACCTACAACATGCTCCAAAAAACAATACATCCAGAATGGGTCAATTTCGGCTTTACTTATAAATGGGTCAATTTATGTATTTTTATCTCTAACAGGTATGATAAGAAAATTGCTTAAAAAGAAATGGGTCAAAACTCAAAAGGGTTGCAAAGGCATCAAATGTGTATTAATGTGTCAAATCTACTAAATTTCATGTTCAAAAGCTATATCATTAACTTATTCTAAACAAATTTGACACTTAATGATTTAAAAAGTTAAAATGTTCTGAAAATAACTCTTTCAGATCAACCAATCCAGGCCTGGAAGGCTGGAACCGCTTTGACCCATTACCCAACCAGCCCATTTTGCCAACTTACTTGTGTGGTTAGCCTTACCTCATAAGATAGCACACCAGTCAAGTTATTAAGTTCAAATAACTCAGGAGGAGCTGCAAAGACATCACGAGGACATTCTTGTGATGTGCAGCAAAAGGAAGAAACGGGATCAACTCTCTGTGTGCAATACTTATCTGCTCCTTCTTAGGAACAACACGTTCCTTCCTGCCATCCCACTCAAGAGAAATACGTGATGTTGTATTTGAATCATAATGAAGATATTTTTTCTTTTTCACTTTCTGCATCTCCCAAGATGAGTGACAAATGTCATTGCTTACTTTAGAACGCTTATTCAGCTTATCTGCCGCCATTCAACACACAACCCAAATGAAAATAGTACAAGTTTCTGGAAAGTCTGTATATCAATCTCTGTCCAGCCGTAACTTTCTTCCATGAGCACACTAACAAAAAAACAACCTCAGAACCAAACCATTCATCCACATAAGTAGTCATTCTCTCATAGCATGATCAAACTATAACAATAACAACACTGAAGCTTAAGAGAGCTTCTTGAATGCAAATGAACTTGTGACACAATCACTCAAAATCTTTACTGCAAACGTAAATGATTGCAGTTTTGACTATGTAATCTACTTAAATGGACAACCTTGTAATCATAGCTATGCAATAATTTATCTGTTCTACTTTAAAACGTCAGTATAGCAGAACAATCACACAACTAGAGATCAATAAGCACCTTATCTTGACAGTGTTCGGTTTATTGCATATATATAGATAACTCAATGCAGCAAAAAGTAAATGTAAAACAGAAATAGCTTATGTTCTCTTTTTTTCCCAAAAGAGAGTGCAAACATCTTAAAAAACTGAAAAGAATCATGCCCACTTCATATTCCTGTCACAAAAAGCAAATAGAGACTAAAACACCTCGGTCATTTCCACATCTGAATAAAGATATAAACAGAATACTCATAAACAACTTCTAACTCAAGTATGTACCACTCTTTAGCAGAGCATAATTAGCTAAACAAGTAACCCTAAAACTCACACACCATTACAAAACAGGCACAATAAACAATCACAAACTGCACAAACCAACCAAAGGGTAGCATACAATCATCAACAATCATGTAACCGTTAAGAAACTAAAATCAATACATTTACCTAACAATCCAAAGCAAGAATCTTCACCCCCATTGCCAAATAGAGCGCCGACACAACCATAGGCAAAGAAACACAAAACCCACAAGAAAAAAGAGGGTCTGAATCCGATTTGAGAAAGCAAACCCTAGAAAGAGGGATTGATGAATAACACAAAGGGTAAGAGCAAAAGGGGGGTAATTTTTTACAGCTGAGATAACAGATTGGTGGATTGATTTAGGGCGCAAATAGGGTTGATGATTGAATTAAATGAAGGGGGTAAGAAGAAGATGAAGAAGAAGATGAAGATGAAGAGAGTAATTGGTATTATCCGGTTCGTTTATGAAGGAAGGGGGAGGAGCGACACATGTATGACTGAATGAAGAGAGGAGACACCAACAACCTCAAAACTAAAAACCAATTAAAAATTTAACATCTTTTCATCAAAAGTTTAGCCTATAAAATATAGAGATTAAATATCCAAATTTAAAAAGTATTTAGATAAATATCAAGATTATTATATTAAATAGATTCATGTGTTAATTTATTTTATACAAGTTCCATTTAAGTTAGAAATTTATTTCTAAGGTTTTTATCTTGAAATCTAATGTGTGTGGTATTTAAATTGGACTTCAAGAGACTAAGATTCATATGCACGAATCTGGATTTGGTTTATGGTTTTTCGATTTGAATTAGAGGTCAATTTAACTCAAAATTTGGTTTTCGGTAATCATGTTAGCTTGCGAATTTGTGAGCTTCATAAGCATAAAAATTTGAATTCATGCTACCTTCATACATACATTTATATGTGTTGTGCTTTTGTAGTTTCTATCTAATGACATCTCAAATCAACAATCAAGTGGAAACCCCTCACCCTCTTAAGTCACGAGTTTTTGGTCTCGTTGTTGCAGTCTATGATTTGTTTGATTAAACTTGAATCTAATTTCTGAATTTAAGTATGCTTTTAAAATATATTTAAGTCTGCTCAAATTATAATATACCTTCGTATTTTTCAATTCGAAAAATCATATGATTATATTGAAAATCTATTCAACAAACACACATAGTGAATATAGTGATAAAAGTAATAAATCGTTAATAATAATATCTATAAACACAAAATTTTAAAAAAATACCGTTGGATGGGATTGGATCCCTAAACATCTCTTACAAAGGTTGGGGTGCAAAACATACATGATATCTTCGTTTACATTCACTAAGCAACTTATATAATAGAGACAATTGTTATTTTCGTCCGAGGTTTTTTCTGTTTTGTTATTTCCATTCAAAAATGTTTCATTCTCTTCTAGGTCTTTGACTTTCTCGTCATTTTTGTTAACTTAGTTATCTCAACCCGACTAAGCGAAAACATCAAAAGCATGATAAAATTGAATTATAACACAATGATAAAGAGTACTAAAGTAAATTACTTATTAAAATTGAATAGTTTATTACATCCAATTCTGAAACCAAATAATTCAAACAAGGAATTAAGTCTCCATTTTATTCAGAATCTAGCTAGGTCAAACTAAAGCTCGTCATTGAAACCTAGCATGAACAAATCAACGAACTTAATTTCCATTACCTAAAAACATACTAAAACATATCAACTAAAAAGTTGGTGAAAACATATGTTTAGAAGTATACATATAGTAAATAATAATGTACAAACCAACAAACAATTTTTCAAATACAAGTAGTTAAACTATTATATACGAGTCCACAACAAACTATAGTTATTGACTGCTCTCTCGTCTAACCTCTTGATACAAGAGGTCATATTAATAGTATGTGTTTTCTAGTATGCAATTTCTAAATATCTAGCTCCTTCCAAGTCAAAAATAATATGTTGACTCAAATGATGTTTGGTATTATTGGCATGCATCAACCCGGGTACATAATGGACATGTTAGATCAATAGATTAATCACGTACTCTTGTGACTTCCTCGAAGTTAATGGTTGTGTGGAATTGAAAAATAAAAAAGACTTTGTAATAAAAACTAAAAAGTGTCATGGAATATAGAACATGTATATTCAATTTATCTTTACTATTATTAGAAACATTGTTACTGAGTTTGCAAAAAACTAGTTTTGAAATTAAAATTTGAACTCCTATTTTTATATAGAGAGTATGTTTCAACTAAATATTATAAAAGAAAATGAGTTATGAACTCACCTTGTAAATAAGTGGATTAATCTTGTAAGTTGTAATAACTTAGAGTGAGATTACATTAAGTAAGTTATTTAGTTAGTTTATTATATTTGTGGATGGTTAAGGGGTTGTTATTGTAAAAAAATCAACAATGGTTGTCTTATACTATAGATGTATCATCCTAGGGTTTCATGTAAAAAAAAAGAATTTACAGAAAAGAGCATTTAAGTACCCAATCTTTCCTTCCATATAACTACATACGAGATGAAATGATTTTAGATGTATATTAAACAAAGTTAAATGTGTGATTAGTATGTTTATAAACTATAGAAACCAATATAAATATATATATATATATATATATATATATATATATATATATATATATTCCTAGAAAGGATGAGAATGAACAAGTTGTATTGTAGAGGTTTACAATTTAAAATATTAAGAATTATATACCAGAAACAAGATTCAAAAACTGCTAGATAATCATGATGATTAATGTAGTTTAGACTTTTATTGTTCAAAACATGATTATATTGCTATTTTATATATAAATCGTTGCTTTAAACTATATTCAATAAAATATTGGAAATTTGCAAAATTTAAGATTTGTTGACAACTTTGTACAGATTCATGACTAAACTTGCATGAGTTTTTTTAGATGTCAAATCAATGAGTTAGAAGACGTTCTTATATGGCTGGAAAAATAAGACTTTGAATTTAACTTTGAAAGAAAATATTTAAAAAAAGATTTGTTATGAGTGAGATATGATTGTGAGAAGTTGGTCTCGTGAATGTGTCAAAATTAGAAAATTCATGTTTAATATGTTTAACCAAAGTTTTGATGATTTCATGTTTATTTGATACTTTGATCGATCAGTTGTATAAAACATATTATGTAATCATAGATCCAAGCTAGTTTTTATTGAATTTTGATAAAACAAAATTTGAAAATGTATTAACACGAAAAAAAACTAAAATTACTTTATAGGAAAAGTTTTTGGATCTTTAGGAGAGATGCTATCAGTTGATATTTATTGTTATGGGAGCTTTAGAGTTAGAGTTTTAGTATGAAAATAATGGAAGTAATACCTCCTATTTATAGTTGAAACTTAGGGGCTTTAAGTTTTAATTAAAATATATTATCTTAACATTTTATTAATAAGAATTCATAGTTTTAAGTGGCTATGGGATGAGAACAAAATTTCAATGGTATTTTAGAATTAGGATCAGTTTAATTTGTTGGTTGTTTATACAGGATAATTACTAGTTAATTATTTACTAGATAATTAAACGTATACCATTTAAATTATTAAAATAATAGAATATATATGTGTATATATGTATATATATATGCGTATAATTCTATAATCATTCATGTATATATGTGTGTGTAATTATATACGTTATATTTAGATAATTACCAGACACAATTTAATTAATTAAATTTTTATCCTTTTAATAAAAGTTACATTTATACATATGTAAATTTTCATCCTTATAGTTATATGTGTTTCACTTATGTTGAACTTTGTATATGTATTAGAATTTGATAAATTATGGGGCATTTTGAAGTTATTTTTTAGATAAGAACTAGTATTAACACATGTGTTACCATAGAATCACAATATCTAGTATCACAATAATCATAATGTATGGAACATGAGATACTTTGCACATATAGATTATTGAATTTAATTAATGATTACATAAAAAAATACTATAATCATTAAAAGAGTTAAGCATAAAAATGAAGATGTTACATTAGTTAATTGTGTTTATTACGTTAGGAGCATTTAAGTCATTATACTTATTGAAACTCAATCAAATGATTAATAATGACTTAAATGTCTATAACTTAACAAACACAAGTAACTAAGATAACAAGAATCAGTGAAAATGATAACTTTTAAAAAGTCAAGGACCTAGAAAAAATTTTAGATGAAAATAATAAAATAGACCAGAACTCATGGACAAAAAGTAAACAACCTAACTCCATATAATATCTACGCTATGTACCGGAGTTTTATAAATGAGAGAAAATAAAAAAGGGAAGTGAAAGAAAAATAACAAGAGAAAAAATTTAAAAGAAATGTAGTTGAGAAAATAAAAGAAAGGAAGAGGAAAAAAAGACACCTTTTAAGTTTTTTTTTCGAAATTTGGGTAAAATGAATAGAAATTAAAAAATTGTGTTTTTCTTCTCTTTTTCATTTTCATCCATTCTAGAAGGGTTAGGAGAAAAAATATTTGGTAAAATATTTATTTTCTATTCACTTTCATCCACAAAAACTTGAAAACATAAATATTTTTAGTTTCTTTTCATATATCTAAAAAAAACTCAAGAACACGTTTTCTTTTTCATTCACTTTCTATCGTTTTTTTCTGTACTAAAAAGGTTCAGAAACACAACCATTTCTACATGCCGTATAAACCTGTACTATTCATCTTCTCTTACAATTGATTTATTGTACTATTGCAGTGTCAAATTAATAACAGGACATGAAATTTTAATTCCGCATTTAGGTTGTCCTTTTAAGTATACAACGTATTTTAGTACGAAATTAGTATTATAAATTGTTTTAGTCTATACATAAATAATTTTTATTTATTTGTTAGTAAAACCCCACTCCAAATAAAAATTGCCTCCTCTACTTTGTGTGCCCTACATAAATTATTCACCACACATTAAATACATTCTTGTGTATTTGGTCACATGTTATAACATCACCTAGTGTTGAGGTGATGTGTGGTGTCATAATTACATTCCTGTGTATTAGGTCACATGTTAATACCTTGAGTTGGTGTTATAAACATCCTCTTGTTCATATATTTTCTAAGTATAAATAATAAGTATGTCCATATACTTAGTTATTTGTTTATAAATTATTGTTATTTTATTATTATTGTTATTGTTATACTTGCCACCCGTAGTATTACTATATATACATACACGTGAGATTGATTGATTATAAAATCTTTAGTTGTCATACAAATTATGCATATAGTCATTTTAGTTGTTGCATCAGGAAATTATTTTTTATTGATTTAGTTGGTTAGTTAATTAAAGTTGGCAATTTTTATGTTACTACTCTAATGAAACAAAATAACTATGAATCACATTATTATTTTTTGTATTTTGGTTTCATCTTCACCTAGGCTCTTTTTAGCATTGTTCATGTGTCGCCGTTACAATACATTTACAATTATGGTACAAATCTTGACTATAAAAAAAGTTTTTTAAAAACTCTCATTTAATATTATAATAATCAAGAAAATTTCTTTATAGAAATAACGAACATTTTATTAAAAATACTTTAATAAGACTTAATTTTAGGAAATAGTTAAATTTGTAGCTAATCATTGTTAAAACTAATATTTTAAAAATTATATATAAAAAGATTTATGTATATGAATAATATCTTTCTTTTGTACTATTGTTTATACCTTAAATATATTTGTTCTTGATATATTGTTATCTATAATATATATTAAATTATACACATATATACTCTATTATATAATTTTTTTATTTTAACTTGTAAAACAAACTGGTATCTAACCTAGTACTAAATATAGAAAAATATTATAACATGTTTTTACCGTGATTAAAGTAAACGAAAATTTTAACACGAGCAAGATAAAAAAATCCATCCTCATGTAACACATAAGGCAGTTCCGTTGGATCATGCAAAACTAGTGCAACCAAAACCAAACAATTAGACAATTTTGATACAACTTATGAAGAACTTTCGAAGACAAATGAAGGTCTTCCGAAGGCAAATGCTGAGCTTCCGAAGCTTATGTATGAAGAAGCTTCCGAAAGGAAACCCAACTTTCGAATACAAAGTCTTCCCTCTTCCAAAGTTCAATACTCAGAATAAATAAAAACAATGACTTTTGAAGTATGAAGACCCGAAGAAAGCCTCAAACCTCGAAAAAGTAGCCTCTTATGAAGTAAGTATGGTCCTTCTGACACTCCGCTCCAAATTTCTGACATACTGCATGGTGTTTTCCCACGCCCATGCAGTTGACCATACTTTATTCCACTATTCATTGTTTATTAGCTTGTACAGTTACCAATTTTAGTTTGTGACAAAAGGTACATGAACATGTCATGACTACCTATTTTAGATAATACTTTATCTAAGATACCTTACATTTAGTAATGTAGTATTTGCTTTATTCATAGGTTTCTAGTTGGTATCAAAGTATATCCGACTTTAGATAGTAGTATATATAGTTTCTCATTGTAACTTGTGTAATATGTTTGTAAGAGTCTTCTAATACTTTGGATTGAGAAATAATATATACAAGTACCTTGAAAATTATCTTCATGTGTTCTTAGTTACTTAGTATATTCTTATCAACTATTAGAAGGGATTCTGTATCATCAAAACCGAGTGTAATTAAGTGAGTTTGAGAGAAAAATCAAGTGTTTAGTGACAAAAACCGATCCTGCAAATTCAAAACTTAATATCATCAAATTACTTCTCTAAATAATATAGAATTGTTAGCTCTGGTTCTTGTATATCATTGGACCACATCCTAAGTGTAGTACAATGTCATGCTTACTATCTTTATTTCGCCACGTTAACACCATTGGTTTTATATTGATTTATCACTATCTAGGGGTGTTAAAATATCCGAATCCGAGAATCCGATCCGAAAATCCGAATTCGAAATATTCGAATTTTCGGATATCCAGAAATATTCGGATTCGGACGGTGATTTTCAAAAGTTTCGGATATCCGATTATCCGAAAACGAAAAATATTTTTTATTTTTTTTAATTTTACTTTTATTTTAGATTGATATTTTTAGTATATATTGTGACTTTTATGATATGAGATGTTTTTTATATTATTTTTATAATATTATATGCCTAATTATTGTAAAAATATAAAAAAATTAATAATAAAAATTTAATTTCGGATAACTGAATCACTATCCGAATCCGTGTCCGAAATTTTGGATATCCGAAATTTTGGATACGGTTTCGGATAGTGATTTCCACTATCTGAAATTTTCGGATATCCAAAATTGCGGATATCCGACTTTGAACACCTCTGTTCCGTATTTCGTTTTCCCAATATTCATTTTCGACAGCTTCCAAATTTAAAGCCAAATCAAAGAATAAAGTTTTAATTCCATCCGCTTGAAGTCGATATCTCCACCTAAGTAAGAAAATAGATCGTTCTTTTTTGTATATTGTTTTGCAATTGTGCTCTAATGGTTTTCGATTTTAGGGTTTGAGCTAGTGTTGAAACAAGCAATTTGAATGTTATGGCATATTTGTTAATGTAATTCTGGGTTGCTTTGAAGACTAATGATTGGTGTTTCTTCGTTTCGGGTATGCCTTCATCTTTTGCTTCTTTCTAGCGGATTTGTATTTGTGCCGGTTACATATGTGATTTATTGGGTCGGTCTCCGGTTGTTATGTTTTCGTTTTGGATTTTTATACCTCACATGAAAAAAAACCTAGATTTGCATCTACTAATACAATAACGCATAATGTTAGTAACATCACTCAAAGATAGAGCATTGGTTTCTGTTATGGTTCTTCTATTTGGATGTCAGTGGCACTGTAATTGTACTAGGAAAACAATAATGGTAGCCAGGGTAAGGCTCCAGCCGATCACAAGTAGTCATCAAGTTATAGATCGCTTGAATTTGATGTGCAAATCCGATGTTTTTTACAATGCTTCTTTTTTATGTTGTTAATTGTAAGATCGTTGAAGGGTGATCAAATACAACACAACAACACAAACAGGAGAGTAACTAAACTTAATCAAACAGTGAACTAGATTAACTACAAGTAAAGATACTAAGAACACAAGTAATAAAGAGGCATAACACAAGAACAAAATACACAAGGAGATGGTTTTCAAGGTTGCAGTATATTGTTTTCTCAATGTTCTGTTACAAGTGTTACAAAGCATGAAAATAACGTTACAAGAACATGAGATACTTAAAATTGTACGCATTTTCTTTAAGTTATTTTGAAATTTAATTAAAACTCAATATTTTTACATCCGTTACAATTTAATTTTACAAGTTTTCACTTTCAACTTTGGTCCCCTGCATTTTTCATCTCTTACAAATGTTTCATTTTACTTTTCACTTACTTTTTAGAGTTAACACGCTACAACGTGCGTGTGTGGTTCAACGTTGTTACGTTTTTTTTTCATTTAACGACCCTATCGGCGTGCGGGTCCAATATCGACTTCGTTATTATTTTAAAGTTTTAAATTTTTATGTGTGTTGTTCAATGTTTTATGTTTATTTCCTGTTCGGTTTTATTTTTTATTTTAAATACAAGTTTTCTCGGTGTTGGTGTTCGCTGACGTCGGTATAACATTGATGTTACTTGGCACGATTTTACGCCTCTCGTCACAACAACATGAAGGCTTGATAGTAGTTATATATATATTTTTAATGATTTGATGAAATTATGAATATAGTTTCTTGTTAAGGATATTTACAGATTTATTCCATGATAGCTTTGTTACCTTTGTCTATGTCTACGGGAGTGAAATTTAACATTGAGTCGTTATTTATCTTTAGATTTTAATTTTAAAAACAATATATTTAATTAAGTTTATTATTTTTATGTACTTTTACATAAACACTAACCACCATCAACCGCCATCACTCGATCTCCACCCATGACCATGATCTCCACCATTGACCACCTTACTTAAACAACTACTAACAACCCTCGTAACTCAAACAACCGCCACTACTCCACACTCGTGTATCTACACACTCCATGTAACAATAACCATTAAATCGTTAAAATGCTTGTCTTAAAAATCACTCAGGCATCCACCTCACCCTGTCATAGCAATGTCGTCAACAATCACCCAACACAAACCTGAATCATAACTCAAATAACAAGTCACGTGACTATGACAAATCTACCTGTGACTGTTACAACTTCTAGTTTACCTGTATATTAAAAACCAAGTCCATGAACAATAAAAAGGGTGGTTTGATCATTTCAGGTTTTTTGCAAATGATATTTTGGTCTTGTGGTTTAAACCCTTTTTTCATCTTCATTTGCATTTGCAGCTATTATTTAGAGAGAGAAAGATAAATAAGATATACATGGGAGAGTGTCCACCGTTGCACCACCACTATCGCACCACTAACACCACTACAAGACACCATCGGTGTTCATCACCACAGTGACAGCTTGCCGCTACTACCGGGGTGACCCTAAAAGGTTAGCCATGGTAGTGGTGGTCTTACACTTCAATCACCTTTTTTGTTCCATATATACAACATGCATGAACCGTTGCGCATTGTTTAAGCCTTTATGTACAACCCTTTGATTGCCACTTTTAACTAGGGATGACAATCATTCTGTTGGGTGATGATGTTGGTTTTTATAACGCCAATGATGATGAAGTTACCCCATACGAGACACTCATGTTGCTCATTTTAAATTTTAAACTTGTTTTGGGTTTTTCTTTGATTTGTGATTTTTACTGGTGTTCGTACTTTGTTTGTAGGATGTGATGCTGGTCTTTCTTTATTGGATGATTTTGTTCTTAGTTTTCCTTTGATTACAACATTTTCTTAGCTTTTATGGTTCATATTTGGCCTGTGATGTTAGGGTTTTTCTTGTTGGACACTTGATTTTCATAGTTTGATTCATATTTGGTCTATAATGTTGGTATCTATCTTATACGAGACTTTTCACTTGATTCGGTTATGAAGGTGAGGGTTGACTCCTTGGTTATGATGATGACAATGATGACTATGATGGGAGTTACTTTAGTCGATAAAAGTGAGGTTAGGCTGGTGATGAAGAGAGCCAATTCATTTAAGGCATCTTTAGACCGATAAAACAAGTTCTAAACCAAATCTAATGCAAGAATGTTGTTTGGTTTCTTCATGTTCTTGGCAACCATGGTGACGGGTCGACACTTTAGTTGGTTTTGCAAATACTTAGGTTGTTCAAACACAAATAAATTCATATGATAACAAAGAATCCACTATAGCTTCAAACACTAAAGATTCACGAACAACCAAAATGATTATGTTCCATGTTAATTAGAATCGTTGAACAACAGGGGCATTAAAGATTCAAAAACTTACGATAAGTTAAAAAATACCTTGATTACCGACATGCAAGTGAAGTTGGCTCGTCAAAACCCTAGCCACCATCACCGACGTTTCGACCGGGTTTTGATATCACCACCGTCGGTCTCCGCCATCCGTGTATCATATCAAAGATATCAATTTGGTCAGTGATGAAGCCAAGACTAAGATGTTATAGGAGAAGAAGATGAAGAAAAATCAAGAGATGAAAAGTTTCAGCAATGACATAAAAAAAAATAAACTAAACATAAAAAACGAACACTAATAAAGAATGAAAAGTGGAAGCTCAAACCTAAACGCGGTTAATGAGCTACACCATAGTATACATAACATCACTCTAAACATATTTCTTGATAAAAGCAAGTTTAAATATTCAAATTATATTCACTTCCAATTAATCAAAAAATAATAAGAAGAATTATCTTTGAATCACACGTAGAGAAATTCAAAGCTAAAATTGTTATGATATGATATTATTATTATCCGATTTTCAATCAAAGTCCAACAATCGATGCAAAATTCTTGACAATTTTTAACAAATTTGAATTTCAAACTTTTACCAAGCGAAAAAGAAGTAAAAAAAAAAGAAAAAAACAAAACCCCATTTCGTAATTTCGTAAAAATAAATATACACAGAAACAGATTCCGACAGTAGAGCGGCATTTGACTATTTTCATATGCTTTTGCCGCTCTATTTCTCAAAACCCTAATTTCATTCTCTCCAACAGTCACTTCCCCCAATTTCATCTCCTCATACTCTCATTTATCACCGTTTAGCTCAATCGATCCACCATTTTTCATCATCTGTTCACTTGATTGTTGTTAAAATCGTCTCTCTCTGCAGGGTACCTGATTCACACCTTCGCGATGGTAGTTGAGACGATCAAATCGAACGAAAACGACGATGCATCGGAAGTCGGAACTACACTTAAAGGTTCGAAGGCTCGTGCTCCGGCTACGAGGACCAGTGCTCGGATTCAGAAGATTAAGATCACCAAGGATGCTATTAGGCGTCGTGAAGAGGAGGAGGAGTCGTTAACGAAAGCGGAGAAGCCGCAGAAGCAGCGACGGAAGTACAACAAGCAGAAAGATGTACCGAGGAATGTGTTGACGGAGTTGGTGCACGATGAAGGCGTTCGGAACGTCGTGCCGGAGTCAAACGGGGGTATTGAGAAAGTGGAGGAGCTACATGGAGATGAAAAGAAGGAGGTGGTGATTTTTTCTCCACCGAAGGGACAAGTTGGAGAGAAGAGTGTTTACTCCATGGTGACGGATACAGTTAGAGCTTTCTACAGCACTTCTTGTTTTTTGTTCAGGTATTGAAGACATCTGGAGTTTTTTAATTTCTATGATTGTTGCTGCTGACACAAAATAACTAAGGTAAGAAAAGTAGAACCGGAATATTAAGCAGTAATGAATACACTTAAGGTAAATTCTGCCTTTAAACGAAGTAAACGTACCTTTGTGTTTCAGCTCTCTACCACTTGAAATTATAAGGATTATAAATTATAACTGTAGGACTGAAAAAGCTTATTTTTTACTGACTTGCTACTGCAAATATTGTAGGCCTTCATCTCTTTGTTAGGTTTTGAAAAAAAGGTTGCTTTTGGGGACATGAAATCTGCAATATTCCTTTTTTTAACAAACCATAGTTGTCGAAGGCGCAAGGTGATCCATAGGCGCAAAGGGCGAGCTTGGGCCTAGGTGAACTATTCTAGGTTGAACAAATCTTCATCTCTAAAATGTGAGGGGCTTTTTCAGTGAGTTGCATAGTATGTTTTAGGTTGACTACAGGTTTGTTTAGTGCTGGTGTAATTGTTTCTGACATGTTCAGATGTTTTTTGGTCGGAACTTGGCTTGAAGATGTGCCTGGGCGCCTGAAAATTGGGCGTTGGAAGTGAGACGTCAAGGTTGTGTTTGGTTGCAGTAAGCGCCTAGGCACACGTTTTGTGAGCTTTTGACACCAAAGGAATTAACGAACTTGTGTTATAGCAAATAGCCTTTACAACACACTATTCATATATATCTGCCACTGATTTGATTTAATTTGCATGACCAGGCATGTTAAGAGATGCTTCTCATGCATGACACTATACATGATTATACAAGTTGATAATTGACCCTGCTTTTGTGCTATCATTTACAGGTAGAGGAAAAGAGGTGCAAAAAAGATGAAGACGATGAGAAAAAACCAAAATCTAAGGTTAGCATCTACTTTGCTTTACCTTTGGAAATTTTCAGGCTAGTTTATATGTTAGTTGTTTTGTTCAGGTCCATGATTTTAATTAATGTATTTGTGTATTAAATGGCATTTTCTAAAAAATCTCTAATGTTTCGTTTTTTTTGTGTGTTTTTTCTTTAAATTATCTATATCAGAATATAAGCTTCTCAAAAACCATCATACTTTGTTTAATTTATACAGCACAAGTTATGGCAAACTGTCTTTTGGTTGCAACCTAATTTTTGTCACATTTAATGCATTCTTTTTTAACATGGTTTAGACGTGCAGAGGGGGCATCTCATACACCTTTTATATCTTTGCATGACTTTATACATGGTTTTACAAGTTGATATTTGACCCTGTTTTTGTGCTATTGTCTACAGGCAGAGGAAAAGAAGTGCAAAAAAGACGAAGACAATGAGAAAAAGCCAAAATCTAAGGTTAGCATCTTTTTGCATTACCTTAAACCGGAACTTTTCAGGCTAGTTTAAATGTTACTTGGTTCAGGTTCGTGATTTAGTCCAGTTCTTTTGCCGATGAATTCTCATTTGTCAAACAACATCTAATGTGTGTTTTTTAATATATATTCCAAAAGAAATTTTAAATTAGAATATGAGCATCTCAAAAACAATCATACTCTATTTAATGTATACGGCACAAGAATACCGTCTGTGTATTTCCACGTAATTGAGCTGTATAATCTCAACCTGACAGATTATTCATTATAGTGTACTATGATCATCAGTAATAAGCAGTATAATAGACCACATTTTGTATATGTTCACATGAATTATGGTCTATGGACTAAGATTAAGGGTTGACTTTGTGATTGACCGTCAATTTTTTTTGTCCCATTTACTGGTTTTGCTTTCTTTTTTACTTTTACCTTTTTGGGGCTTCATGTGCATTCGTAGTCACTTACTTTTAACATTTTATGTTGCAAATCTATAGAATATAGATTATGCATTTTACACTCCATTATTATTTTTCCGGGTGCATTCATAAATGTTTGTTTGTGCAGTTCACATGTTAATGATGTTTGCACGAGCATTACAATATGATGTATAAATTTGTGCAGAAGCAGGATGAAGTTGAAGAACGAAGACAGGCCAAAAGACCTGATCTTAAAGCTTTATCATTGGCAAGTCACTTTTTTCTTCATGAATAGTAAAATAATATTCATGATATTCCAATGCAGTTTATTATAGAGCTTCATGATTATTTTGACAAAATAAGATTTGTGTGTATATTTGATTGTATTTTATTGCTATGCAAAGAGGTTCAGAGGTTGAGTCTATGCTTGTGTTGACATTGTTTTGGCAACATAATGTGCAGATGCTGTCTTCCAACACCATACTTACACCCAAAACAAGGATAGGAGCAATTCCAGGTTAGTACAAGGTCTTTTATCCGGTTCACATGTTTGTATGTGTATACATACACACATATATGCATATATTCTGTTCACATTTGTACTCTCTCTAAAATCTACCTATATGTGTACATATATTTGAAAGTTGACCGTACCAAGGGCATTATGAATGCAGGGGTTGATGTTGGGCATCAATTTTTTTCACGATGTGAGATGGTTACCGTAGGTTTTCATAACCACTGGCTTAGTGGAATTGATTATATTGGGTCAAGTTCTCAGAGGGTAATGTATTTTAAATCATTTATCTGACTTATCATCATTGTAGTGCTTTGTCGTCATAGTTATTGCTTGTGATGTTGGTATTGCAGTCTACAACTTAGTTTTAAATGTTTTTTGTGCATGTTTTCACCTAAATTCATTCTTATATAGATCACTTTTATACAGGAGTATCCTGAATATAAGTTGCCACTCACTGTGGCCATAGTGCTGTCTGGCCAATATGAGGATGATCTTGATAACTCTGAAGACGTTGTGTACACTGGTCAAGGTGGTAATAATCTACTTGGTAATAAACGTCAAATCAAAGATCAAGTAATGGCACGTGGTAATCTAGGATTGAAGGTAATTAGTCTTGTTTTTTGATGTTAAGCTGTTAACATGGTAATTTTATGTGACATTTCAACTATTTTAATTTACATCTTTTGCCTATGAACATGCGATATCTGATATTTGGTAACATAGCATTTATATTCAAAAGCATTAGTTGCACTTTGTTATTATCATATATGGCGACTAAAGCAACCATAGTTTCTCTTTGCTATTTATTAATGTTCTTTGCATGACACCCACACAAATGGCACTCTACTTGCGTTTACACACTTAGAAGAATCTGGTATTATCATTATATTAACACTTAAATTTTATTGGTTCAAACACGGAATTTGAATAGTTTATGTTTTATCTATGCAAGAACATACACAAGAATTTATTTTGACCTATGATTTCTTTGATGTATTTATTGCCACAAAAGACGAGCAGAAGCGCATAGACCCGAATGCGCTACCACCTCAGTGCTTCTGAAGATATATTTAATGCTTGATTTTCCAGACGCAGTTGGTTCTGGACTAAAGCTGGTGCAACCAATTAATTGCTAAAGCTGATTAAATGAACATGGGGCTAATGAATTCTAGATGTTAGGTTCAGACTTTAGTAGTTTAGATGCGGGGTCACACATCATTCTTTTTGTGATATGCGCACAAATGCTACTTTACTTTTAAGAGTTCAGATTTACACACACAAACATACAGACACAGATATATAAGAATGAATTATTATCAGCTCATCATGATAGTAACACTTACGGTGTATTAGTTCAAAAATTCAAATATGTAATTTAATTAAAGTTTTTTTTGTATTTATTTATGCAAGAGCACAAAACAATAGTATTTTGTCCTCTGGTTTCTTTGACTCATTTTTTTGGGCTTTTGTAGAATTGCTTGGAACAAAATGTGCCAGTTAGAGTCATTCGAGGGCATCAATCTACAACTAGTTATGTTGGCAAAGTTTACACATATGATGGTTTGTACAAGGTAGATTTAGTGATTGTTCATGCCAAACACCTTTTGCTTATGAATTTCTTGTCAAACTTAGAGGTATGCTTGTCTTTCCAGGTTGTCAAGTATTGGGCAGAGAAAGGGATTTCTGGTTTCACTGTTTATAAGTTTCGTCTCAAGCGTATGGAAGGGCAGCCTTCTCTGTTGACCGAACAGGTTATATTTCTTGGTCATAGAATTTGTGGGACCAATATTGTTATATTTTATTCCTGATTTGTGGGACAATGCTAAAACGTTGTCGCTTCTTG
Source organism: Flaveria trinervia (assembly GCA_025506515.1). Lineage (NCBI taxonomy): Eukaryota > Viridiplantae > Streptophyta > Magnoliopsida > Asterales > Asteraceae > Flaveria > Flaveria trinervia. The sequence goes on along the minus strand of CM046452.1, from coordinate 89,166,623 downwards.
ATTGTTGGTCTCATTTCTCTTTGTTTAAACATTTTGTATACAAATTTGTCAGGTTTATTTTTCTCGAGGGCGCATTCCAAACGAAGTTTCTGAGTTACGCGGGTATAATGAGAAATAAAGTTCATGGTTTTGAGTATGTGTGTTTTGACACAGTTGATTTATTTTTCTGTTTTTAATCCAAGGATGGTATGTGAGGACATCAGCAGAGGCCTTGAGAATATTCCTATTCCAGCGACCAATCTGGTTGATGATCCACCAGTTCCCCCAACCGGCAAGTTATACTGCACTTGAATGAATCTTCTGTTAAAATCTTTAATTCTGTTTGTTTCCTGACTTGTTATTTAGCAAGTGCATTTGTTTTAGGCCTATTATAGACTATACATATCTATGTGTTCAGTGTTCCACACTGACTACTTGATTTGTGCTATATCTTCAACAGAAACACAAAATTATTCAAATTTAGTAAAAACTGTTCCATGTGTTAAAACTAATTTGGATTTTTCAACTCAAGTGTGCACATTTTATATGTTTTCATTTTTCATTAATTTTTGTTTTAATATTTCTTCCAGGCTGCACCTATATAAAATCTCTCCAAGTTTCAAAAAATGTGGTGCTCCCTTCTAGTGCCTCTGGATGCAACTGCAAGGGTAGTTGCACTGACCCTAGAAGTTGTGCGTGTGCTAGGCTTAATGGTTCTGATTTTCCCTATGTACATCGTGATGGTGGCAGGTAAAATTAGTTTTATTCGTCGCCATTTGTAAATAATGTCAGGTTATGAAAGCTTCTGTGATTATGGACTTATGTGATCCTTGCCATCCAGGCTAATCGAACCTAAGGCTGTTGTATTTGAATGTGGACCAAACTGTGGCTGTGGGTCCAGTTGCATAAATAGAACGTCTCAACGTGGGTTAAGATACCGACTTGAGGTTCGTCTTTTTAGCCTTTTCAAGTTCTGTGTAGTGATATACTGATATGTATGTATTTATATGTAATATTAACTTGCTACACATGACTATCAGGTTTTCAAGACTCCAAAAAAGGGTTGGGCAGTTAGATCTTGGGACTTCATACCATCTGGCGCACCTGTTTGTGAGTACATAGGAGTTCTTAAAAAGACAGATGATGTTGACTCTAACCCTGAAAACAACTATATTTTTGACATTGACTGCCTTCAAACAATGAAGGGACTCGGCGGGAGAGAGGTATAAGGGTATTTTGAGAGCACAATTACCATTAGGGGTGTTCATAAACCGTTTGAAACCGATTGAACTGTCTAAACAGCCAGTTGGTCGGTTTGGGATGTATGCGGTTTGGCTTTGGCAGTTTAATGGTCTGGAACTGGCCTTGTAAGCCTTGCAGCCACTTAGCCTTTATTTGCTCATTTACTTTTTAATTTTTGGAACATACAGTTACGTTTATGTGTTATATTACTCTATTTCCTTTGAGGGGGACAAAACTCAGTTTGAACCACCAAATTGCCAGAACTGAACTGTAAAACAGTTAAAACTGGCTGGTCTGACCGACCAACCCAACATTGTCGTTTTGGTTTGTCATTTTCCAAAATTGTAGTTAGCAGTTAGGACCATATTTTTTTTCTTAAAACAGCCAAACTGGACTGTAAACACCCTTAATTACTATATAATAGTATTTACAATAATGCGCTGCGACTTGTTATGTAAACTTGACAGAGGCGAGTCGGGGAGGTAGCTATGCCATCATTACTAGTTCAAAACGACGACAAGGATGGCGGGCCAGAGTTTTGCATTGATGCGGGAACATCTGGAAACGTGGCTCGTTTCATTAATCATAGCTGTCAGCCAAATTTGTTTGTGCAATGCGTCTTAAGTGCTCACCATGATATCACCCAGGCCCGCGTGATTCTGTTTGCTGCTGACAATATACTGCCACTGAAGGTTCCCACTTTACCGCATTGTATTTTGTTGCTTTAATTGTATATTTAGCACATTAATTGGGGTTGATTATACAAGTACTTAGATTATGTTATTGGGTTTTCCTGTAGGAACTCACCTATGACTATGGATACGAATTGGACAGCGTGCATGGTCCAGATGGCAAGATTAAGCAACTTGCTTGCTATTGCGGGGCACCAGATTGTCGCAAGCGATTGTTCTAGGCCATACAGTTGTATGAATTGGATGCACTATTTGTTGATAGTATTTTTGGTGATAAAATTCACAGGCCTGCCGAGCCCCAGAAAGATAACGGGGCTGGTAACCACACTTGAAATATGATGTCATCGTGCTGATTTTTATTGTTGAGATGACTAAATTACAACCTAATTGAACATCATTGGGCTATGGGTTTTATTGTATTTCATCTACGCCATTATAATCCAAGTATGTTTTGGGTTCACGTGGGATAAGGTAAGGCTTGTTCTTACTCATCCATTTCATACTCTTTATCTGTGGTAGGGTGGAGTGGGATTTCAATATTGCATTGGCTAATTCTTAAAGGTTGAATACTATTAAATTCTAAATCTTAATCTTACTTCTTTAAAGCAAAAGTTGCAAACATATAGTTATTAATAAATGTTTCTAAGGGATGTTTTGGTGTTAAAGTAGTGCACCATTTAATCATAACTTGTGGGTTTAGTTTTTATAATGTGTAGTAATTTTAAAAGTAAGCGTAGATTAAAAAAGTGTTTGTCTGATAAAAAAAGTTATTACTAAATGCTTTGGTCAAAAGCAGGAACCATAAGGTCATCATGATTGTTTTAGTTTAAAATTTTGATTTCACTCAACTTTTTGAAACCAGTTCATATGTATAGCCATATTTGTATTGTAGTCTCTTTGTTGGATACTTATTATAGTTTGGATGGTTAGGGCCAAGGACAACACCTTAAACCTTGCACCTAAAATGATAGGGCTGTAATCAACTTGGTTGATGTTTGAGAACATTGTTTCATATCTTCATCTTTGGTAAGGCCAAGGCTTGAAACCGTTAAAAATACTCCAATTTGTCAAAGGTGACACATTCGATTCCTATCAACTCTTTGCCATGACTTTGATGTTTTAGCAGAGAACTTTTAAGGGTTGTTTGATGATTCCTGAATCATTAAATGTTGAACCATAAAAAGGTTTGAATCATTAAGAGGTAATATATTGTTTAACTATTCAAATGTAAATGTCTAATCAATTCAGATAAGAGGTCTTAATCATTTAATATTAGACCTCTTAACCATTTAATATTAGTATATAATTTTTAAACATTCAAAGACAAATATCTGAATCATTTAGACACTTGTTCGTGAAACAAACAGTCTGAACTATTAAATGTTAAATCTTCCAAACATTTGAAACATTAAAATGATGATTAAGAGGTTTCCAAACGGCCTTGTACTGATTCTCACGTTAAAAATAGAGTGCATGAGACTCCTTCCTACGGTCAACAGTCTTATAGTCTTAACGTGCTAGGTGTAACTCAAGCTCCCCCCATTACTTGATCATGGCGACCCACCTTTCTACGTTGGTGCAATAACTACTTTTAGTAGGGGTATTAGTCGAGTTGGTGGTTTTGAAATTGTGGCATGTTCTTGTCTTGCGTCAACCCTTAAAAATGTGTTTGAATAAAATGGATTCAAGTCAAATAAGGTATCAAGGAATATGGCCTTTTTAGTTTTAAAATAAAGCATGAATTCATTAATACGAGTCATGTTAGAAAGGAAGCCAACTCATTTTAACATGTTTTATAGCATGTCTTGTAAGAGTCAACCGTTCAACCAGTTTTTATTTTGAGAGGACCAAATGAAGCTATAAATCAACTCATTCTTGGATGAAAGGGTCAGGATTGCTACCAATGTCTAGAAGTAGCATTCACTGGAGCGTACATTTTAGCTCAAGCACTTTGAATGATCAATAGCAGCATCAAATGACAACAGGCAAGTCACACAGACACATTTCACATGAGAGGTTGATATGATAGCTTAACACCATGGTATAAAATTCGTTAAAATAAAATTTCAACAAATACAGACAATTGTAGCATATTCTGCAAAAACCATAACAGATCACTTGGTGGAAACTGCAAACAATATATAGCCTACCTCATTCCAAACTAGTACCGTCTTTTGTTCGATATCTGCGAGCACTTCTCTGCAAGCTGCTACTTCTATTTGTTGCTATTTCAGGTTCATCTTCATCCATCATGGAAACCTCACTTTCTGCAATACTGATGGGTACAACTTTCTTGTCTTCATATCCATCCACCTTACTCTTCTTCATTGAAACATCACTTGATTTCTTTCTTGGAGTGAAGATGATTGATGTTGCAGATGCGGTGGAAACATCATCTTCAACCTCCATGGCAGCAGACCCCTTCAGTGAACTGAAGAAGTTCATATATGCTTTACGATTAGTTTCTTCATCAACACCAGCCACTGAATCAAAGGTATAATGTGTGTATTTTGAAGGATTGCGTACGTAATCTGGAACACGAGAAGTTACTTGGGGCAAAGAGGTTGCAACTTCTGAACCTGGAGTTTCATTCACCACTAATGGTTCTTTCGATTCGGTAGCGGTTTGATTTGATTCTTGAATGTTGTTGTCGGATTTCTGCAAGCCCAATTTTTTAGCAGAGTCATCGTCTTCTTTGAGCCTGAGTTTTGCTGCCTTGTGATTTGCTCGAGGATCCCTAACTACATCAGTAAATGAGCTGGGAAGCTCGTTGTTGGAATCAATGTCAACTTCGTAATCATTAACAGCTTTCATGTAAAATCGATCTGCAGCCTCTTCCTTGCCTACAGCCACCTTGTCATAGGCATCTTCCTCCTCCTGCATCAGATTTAATGGAATGATATCAAACAAAAAGTAACAGAAACCCCAAATTAAAGAGGATACATGTTCTTCCTGCATCAGATTCATGAGTTGAAAACATACAAAATAACACAAATCATATATTGAAGGGGATGTATGTTCTTCAAGCATCAGATTATAAGTTAAGAACATACAAAAGATAACATAAACCCTAAGTTGAAAAGAATATACGTTCTTCCTGCATCAGATTCATGAGCTGACGACAAACAAAAGATGACCTAAACCCTAAATTGAAGAAAGACATATTCTTCCTGCATCAGATTCATGAGCTGAAAACAATCAAAAGATAACACAAACCTTAAATTAAAGATAATATAAGTTCTTCCTGCATCAGATTTATGAGTTAAAACAAACAAAAGATAACACAGACCCTGAATTGAAGAGGATATATGCTCTTCCTCCATCAGACTCATGAATTGAAAACAAACAAAAGATAACATAAACCCTAAATTGAAGAGGATTGAAGTCAACATCAAACAAACATAATTGATAGATGCTCTAGGGTTTCAACATTATACCTCGTTGTCGAGAGTGCAATCCATGCCGACGGAAGATCGAATATCCCACTCCTCATTACTGTGATCATCCGGCTTAGACAACTGCTGCTTCCGGTTTCCATTATCATCATCAACATCATCATCGTCTTCTTCGTCGTCGTCAAGCTCATGGATGTCAGACTCCATGTTTTGATCGGAAGTAGAGGGTTTGGCAAGAAGGCCTTGCAGAAATGGAGAATAAGGTTTGGGGTTTTTGAGACGGTGGATGTGATCATCGTTATCTTTGTGGGGATCGACTTTATCTTGAATCCATTTGTTTCTTTCGATTTCTTCGTCGGTGAGGCACCAGAGAGAGTTCAGAGATGATGAATTCGATTGGGTTGAAGAAGACGATGAAGCTTGGAGGGATCCGAAAGTCTTATCAACACGAACCTTAAAGCTATCCTCCATTGATGTTTGATTTCTGAAGATAGTTTGATTTGTAGGGTTTAGGTTTTGTATATTTGGGACGAAGATGACCGTCTTTAAGCTGTTTGATTTTTATATAGTTTTGTTTTTTATATTTTAATTAAACATTATAGCGGTAAAAAAGGTGAATTAAATGTGTTGAGTCTATAAGAAAAAAACAAACTGTTTTTTAAATTTGTAGAATATTGAAATATTTTGTAATTAAATTAAATTTATTTTTTAAACTTTAAAAACAACTTTAACATTAATATATAAATAAAAGTCATACAAATACATTAAAATATAAATAAAAATCATACAACACTACAATAATATTCATAAAACCATACAAATACATTTTTAAATCATTTATTCGACATTCTGCATTAACTGCTCAACAATTTCATCTCTTAACTCAGTCATATATTCCCGATATGATGCGGGACCATGTTCTCAACATCATTTTCATCGGTATCAACGTGCATATCATAATTTTCAAATGACACATTGGGTTGATCGTATTGTGTAAAAAAATCATTGCTAAGACCATTTTTCCTTATAAAATTATGTAGCGCGAAACATGCAATGATAATGTGTAACCAATGGAAATGGTGTCATCCTCTTCAATATAGAGAACCGTGCTTTCAAAACACCAAATGAACGCTCAATAACGTTTCGTAGTTTTGCATATGCATGGTTAAAATTTTCTTTATTGGTCAATGCACAATTCCTACGAAAATCTCCAAGCCAATACCTTATATTACGATATGGAGCTATAAATCCTCGTATGTGTGCATAAGCGACATCACAATGATAATATTTATCTGTAAATATATATAAATAATTAGAAAATTAAACTAAAATACAAACATTTGCAAACAAATTTTATACAAATTAGCCGGCGAGTAAACACAGGTTTGCATACATGTATAGGTTGATTAAAATGATTGTAAACAATTCAATTCACATGGCAATATCAAAACTTATAATGCAATAGTGTAACATAAAAGACAAAACAACACAATCAACCCTAATGACTGACTTGGCTCGGTTCACAGACGAAGCCTTATAGAATGAGTGATTTCGGTTCCAATCACCATGCGACTAAACAAACGGGGTGGGTTTGTCAAACCAATAGATCTATCATTGTTATCGTGGTTGTATGAATTAATGATTGTGTTCTTATCTAGTTTATCTAGTTATGTACACATAATTGTAAGTAATAACATAGCATGTCTTGAATTGAATTTAGAATGAAATAGAATAACAATGAATAACAATTATTGAATATAGAATCACATGATTTCCCCAAAATATAAAACACATAAAAAGGGTTATGAATACTCACCTGATAAATATAAGCAATTTGATAATGATAGAAGGCTAGATTGGACAACAACAATTCATCACGTTACAACCTAAGGGTTGGTGTCTTATGGTTAGAATAATGATAGATTAAAAGTTAAATATGGATTAGGGTTTCAGTGGGACTTGGGGCTTGATAAATAGTTTTACATAAAATAATGTAATTTAATCTATATACCTTGATTAGATAAAATATATTAGCTTAGGTGATTGTATAATGATAATGATAATAATAATAATAATAATAATAATAATAATATAATAATAATAATAATAATAATAATAGAATTATTGAATATAGTTTGGTATTTATAATGATAAAGATTGAATATTAAAATGTGAACATGAAATAGTTAATCTAATAATCAATTATTTAAAACTTGATCAAAACTAATTAATTATATAGATTGTATTTGTATTTGGTCTTGATTTAAAAATAAGTTTAAATATTATACATTTAATTTTGAAGAACTTGTAGTTTAAAACTTGTAAATAGAGTTATAATGTTTTATCAAGTGTTTAATCCTTTAAATAAAGAAAATGGTAATTAATTCTTTTACATTATTTGTAAATATTAAATAATGATATCTGAATTAATATTAAATGATTTAATAATTCTAAAGTATTATTTTACTATTAAAGTAATTTATGAAATTAAAAAATACTTTTAAAATGTGTTTAAAAAAAGAAATGGGGTTGCCCGGATTTGAACACGGGTTTCCCCTGTGAATGTTCTATGAGTTAACCAATTGGGCTAAAGCCCGAATCTTAAATATTATTGTAAAAATTTAATAAAAACAGTTAAATAAATATCCCCAAACACATATGAACCCTAATTCGATTTTATCCCAATTGAACACCCAATCGATGATAATAATGAAATCAACCTTAGCGCTTTAATTATCCATGCACAAACGAGTATAAGAATGTGTTTAATTTACCAGGTTTGAGGTTAATCAATGGTAACAAGATCAAGAATAATGTGATAGGACGAGGAGATCAATTATCGTGTGTGTGTGTGTTTTGGTTGGAATTGAGATCACAAAAGGTTTGAAGGAATGGATTATGAGGTTTACCCTCACTTATATACATGGATTTGGTCTGTGACGAGCCCAACGAGTAAAGGTTTTGAATCGGTCATTTCTACTCGAATTGTTGAGTAATTGGATTGTTATAAGTGAAATTCATTGTGTGTTCAAATCAAATTTGATTAGTGTAACGTTTCTGGTTGATCAGTTAGTTTGATTCGGTCGGGTTCGAGTTGTAACCGATTTGGGTTTGTATTAGTTTCGGTTTCAAGATGGAATAGGGCAATAACCGCTTTGATTTTCGAATTGAAACAGAATACAAGTTCGAAACGGGTTCTCGAATTAAATGTGGCGATTTGATTGGGATAAATCAGTGGTTTTATGTGGTTGGGGGTCACCGGAGACTCGGGCGGAATAGTGGCCGGAGATGACAGGGCCGACGGGGAGGAGGGTTGGGTTTTAAAATGAAATTTACAATTTGGTCCTTGATGTTTAAAGAGTTATCATTTTATGTAAGAACTTTTAAATTAAGTTTCAGAACTTACAAAATAAACCCTAAACTTATAAAACTAATTTGGATAATAAATCAAATTAATTATTTATAAATCTTTATAACTTTTATAAAGCTTGTAACTTTATAATTTACTTATTTATTTTCACTTAATAATTAAATTTTATAATTACTAATAAAACTTTATAAGTTTATTAAAATTCATTTTGTATTTTATAAATTTAAGAATATTATCTTAGAAGCATTAAATTAAACAAAAACAACTTACTAATGAATTTAGATTTAAAAAAAAGAAAACATTTTGTACTTTGTTACATTCTCTCTTACTTTAGAAAATTTCATTCTGAAATTTATTTACGAGGAGGCCAATGCAAATAGATATAAGGGTACTTGTTTTTTTATTGAGTATTCACGTTCCCAAGTAAAATCTAGACCACGTTTAGGCTCACAACAAACTTTGACAATAGGAATTTGATTATACTTGAGTGGCTTGATTTCCTTGAATTTCAAGACGAAGTGAATAGAGTCAATAATTTGAGTTTCATCGAAACAGACAGCTTCAACATGGTGACCAATCCATGCCTACTATGACATCAGAGTTTGCCAAGTGCATTAGAATAAAATCGATAGGAAAATCATGCTTTTGAAGATTAATGATTTAGTTTAGAATAACAGAATCAATTGTAGTGGTTTCCAGAGCGGGTACGGTTTTTGATGAAAAGGCAATTGGAAAGATTATTTAGTAATCTTATGAGAGTTGAATAATGAGTTTTAGAAATCCAGAAAACAAAATCAATGATAAGATGATTCAAAGTAACAATGAGATGTTCAGAGTGTAAATGTTCGGTTCGTAAACCAAAGCGAATACATTGACTTTATCAAAGCATTTAGTCAACCACAACCTTAATTAATACATGCGTACCTGTAAACGGAAACTCACCTCAAGGGTTTCCAGGTAAGGTAAACAGATACATCGGTAGATTTGGATTTATATGAATACCTTGCGTAGACAGAATACCTTGAAATATAGGTGTCATGCTCTTCCAGCATTGCATGTATCTAGTTATAGGACACAAACTTTGATGAGATTTGAAAACCATGAATAACAATTCAAAACTCAAATTTTGAAAACCATTTGATTTAGGCACACAATGCCTTAGAATATGATTTGAGAATCGTGTTACATTGATTGAAACCAAGGTGTAAGAATAATCACATAAGGCATATAATCACATAATAAATGTATAAGATAATCACATAAGGCATATAATGTAACATCTTGTAAATTTGGGTTAAATTAAAGTTAACATTGTTAAGTTCTTGTATGGGCTAATTTTGCCATTTGTGAAACTTGTGAATTTGTTATGCTCATTCTTCGTTGCCTTTAATTTTCTAATCAACTAATCATTATGATAATTATAAATAAGTAATAATAGTAACAATAATAATAATAAGTCCTAGTAATAATAATATTAATGTTTAAAATCTTAAAATAATTAACTAAAGGGGGTTAGTTGTTATGTTTTTAAATCTTTAAATGAAAGTTTTGCATAAAATAATAAAGGTTGAAAGTTGAGGACCATTTGTGTAAACTTTTGAAACCCAAACCCCTCCCCCCTTTATTTTCCCGTCTTTCCGGTCGGTCACCGGCCACCGCCGGCCGAACCTCCGGCGAGCCCCGAAACCCTCAAATTCTGTCGACTCATGATCTAAAACCGTTCCCAAACCGTTCTAGGATATAATTCAAACTTAAACGCCTTGTTTAATCAAAGTTAAAGCATCGGTTACGATCTAAACAATCACATAACCGAAACATCTTCAATCCACTAGCCGTTTGGGCATTAACATTTCTTAATAGCCTAATTAAACTAACCTAAACGATACTATACCGTTTGTTAATCGAGCACCACACTCAATTGAATAAAAAACAATCACAATCTTCGAATTTGAGCTTCATCTTCGTCGGGAACCTGCAACTTAGTCGAGGCACTGTCCGAACAAATTAACTTAAATTGACAAGGGCTTCGCATCTGGATCATCTTTCGAAGCTTCCCTCGAATTTAATTTGATTATCATCGTCGTTTGGGTAGCAAACAAGTGATACGTGGTCGCGAGCGGCTCGTGTACTCGTTCTCCATTAAAATCTCACCAATTCAGGTAACAAGACACATCCTCACACTCGGTTTCATATGGGCAATGAAAACCCTAAGTTTAGTTTCATTAACAATATCGATTGATGTTCAATTTGATTCAAGAACAATCTAGGGTTCTTAGATTTGGGGGTCTTCTGTCGATTTAGGATAAATCAATTTGGAACTGGGTTATACCGCGGCTGAGAGCCTTGGTTCACCGGTTCACACTCCACAATTCAACTTAGAGGTCCCGGGTTCGAACCCGGGCATCCTCTTATTATTTTTAAAATGGCTTTTTAGCCTTAATTCTATTTTAGAAAAATGCTATTACATATAAAAATGATTTTTACAAACTTCTAATCTTTTAAAATCAACAAGATATTTCCTGTAAAATATTTAATATTTTATTATTATAAAAAAATTATTAAATTAAGTATTGTTATAAAAATGGAGTTATATAATAACTTTGAATTATTAATATTATTGAATCTTGTGTTTTCCTTGATTAAAGACATATGTTTATATGGTTATATTCTTTTAAAAATTTTATAATGTTAAAAAGAATTTATTGAATGTTTACAAAACCCCAAAATCCTAAAACCCTAGTTCGCGTTAAAACGTTAATTTTATTATTAAACTTAAACCTTGTAAATAAATGATTTTAGGTGCATTGTGAAGGGCTACGTTGAAACGACGCTTATTATTATTATTCTTATTAATCACCAATTATATATTATTTGATCAAGTGAGTATTTCTATACCCTTTTTCATATTTTCACACTTTGGGGTGAAACATGTTACTTTATAAACTTTGCACTTGTAAACACGTTGATTCTTGTAAACTTATGGCAATTTACTTATATGTTGTGATTAGTTGAACCTGTAGCTACCATGTAATGTCGATATATGTACAATCATTAACTATTGCTAGCCTAGTGAAGTCATAGATCTATGGGCCAGACAAGCCTGCTTGGTTGATCCAAGTACACTTAGCTAATTGTATATACTTTGAAACGTTTGAGACTTGTAAAACTTTATCGAGGTTTGATTGTGCATTCTGTCTTACATCCCTAGCTTACTTTGTTCTCTAATTTACAACATGAAATGCCATCTTTTACATACTTATGTATTTCAACCTATGGAAATCTCACCAACATTATTGTTGACCATTTTTTTAACATATTTCAGGAAATACTCAAGCTTGATTTCTACTCATTGAAGCATACACATCTAGGAATGAACCTAGATAAATAAGTGAATTAAAGGACTTGTTACATTTTATGTTATGCTTTTAATTTCTTTGAGACTTATGATTGTAATCGTATAATTGGAAATTATGTTTAATATATATTGGGTTATTAATAGCGTTATGTGGCTGTGAATGATCTTAACTCTCACTCCTCGACGTTTCCGCCGTCAAGGTTGGGGTGTGACAGATTGGTATCAGAGCCCATAACTATAGGGATCTAGGTTATTAGAAATGGTGACCTAGACTATAGTATGCATGAACCTTATAGAATTATGATTCTATCTTGTAAAATTTATAGTTTGCATGCTACATAATGTTATGCCCACTTATGTGCAATTTGATGCCTTAGCATGGGGTTGCCTAAACATTGTTACTCTCTTCCTAAACTTAGCTTTGACTCTTTGACTCTCCCCGAACATGAAATCTCTTAATCTTATTCTCGTCAATATGTGGGAACTTATGCTTATACTTATGATCTTTAGACGTTATGTCTAATCTATATGAATCTCATCAAGGTTTTGATTTCATGAACCTAAGAAGTTTGTGTGACATATAGACACCTGTATTCTAGATTTCCTGGCAAAAGGCCCTCGGGCTAAGGCAAGCATATCGCATAAATCCTACGGGACTAGTTATGCTTACCTGGGGATTTCTGGGATGAGTGATAAACTATGGTCAACATGCACAAATTTCTAAGGCGAATGGGTCAACTTACCTTGACGTGTCAACGTTTCCAAATGGTAATGCGTTACCAAATGGAACCATTCCATTTATTTTTAACATGTTTCAGGAAATACTCAAGCTTGATTTCTACTCATTGAAGCATACACATCTAAGAATGGACCTAGATAAATAAGTGAATTAAAGGACTTGTTACATTTTATGTTATGCTTTTAATTTCTTTGAGACTTATGATTGTAATCGTAAAATTGGAAATTATGTTTAATATATATTTGGGTTATTAATAGCGTTATGTGGCTGTGAATGATCTTAACTCTCACTCCTCGACGTTTCCGCCGTCAAGGTTGGGGTGTGACATATAATAACATAATAAATGTATAAGCATATAAGGCACACAAAATCCTATCTAAGCATATAATTGCATGAGAGAATTCATTTGTAAGGTACTTAGTTATAGTCTAGGTCATTTCATTTCTAATAATCTAGTTCCCCATGGCTCTGATACCAATCTTACACATAATGGTGCCCGGGTTCGACCCGGGACCTCATGGTAAAGGTGCAAGTGTCTTAACGAGTGAACCATTTAAAAAAATATAAACTCGAACCCTTATGTCATTTTTTAAACGGGGCAAATGTTACAATCCATGCCTCTCTCAAGGATGACGACACTCCAAAGATATGAAAAACAGCTAAACATACAGGATCTATCGGGTCTAACCCAACTAACTTTAACATCTCAGAACATTCAAGTACTGTTGGTCTTTCTTTCCTTTAATCAAATACTGAAGAGCCTTTTGCATATCAGATGGTAAATCATCAGAAGAGATAGATGATTTTGAGGTTTTGGCCCTTTTGTTTGGAATAGGGTCGGGTGTAGGATCCTCGGTAGGCTTGAGGGTATCCTCAGGAGTAGGATCGGGATTGTGTTGTTCAAATCAAAAGAGCCGACATCATCTTCTATGTCATGAAGAATTGTATTTGTAATCATAAGTGGTTTGACACGTTGAGCAGAAGATGATTCAGCAATTGAAGTTGTTTGAGTTGAAGTCCACTTGTAATTTCTAGTGGCAGTATTACCATCAAATAATTGTGCATAAAGTTCTGGAAAAAACAATGGAGTCGTTTTAAAAAATCTAGCCTTCAGATGCCCCTAAACCCAAATATAAAATATTATAAGTTTATGTTTGTAGGTAGCCATTATATATATATATACCTTTTTAAAATTTCCCACTCCTCGTTTGTTAGGGAAAAAAATATTTGTTTGAGCATTATATATATTACCCGTTTTGTCTTTCAAATACACAAATCCGATGTACTTGGCTTTCAAATTATCATAGACGTTCTTCATTTGTTTTTATTCAACTCAAGGCTAAACTTTTCTTTATGAACTTTTCGTAACCTATTCCAAGAGTTTTTTTGTATACTCAAACATTTCCTACCCATCTTATTTATTTCTTCAACACAAGTTTCTAATAAACATTGTGTATGCTCACTTGACCATTAATGTTTCTCATCCATTTCTATTAAACAATAAAAACACAATCACTAATCATAAACGAAATAAAAAACTAACCAACACAACCAACCAAACAAACCAAATACTAAACCAAATCACTAATCTAAAACCAAAACACCAAGCACACAAACCAATTCATTCATCATACAAAGTAATCATACAAACTAAAATCACAAACAATACTATACAAATCACCAAACAAACCAAATCATTCATCATACAAACTAAAATTACTAATCTTACAAACTAAAATCATAAATCTACCTACACAAATCACAAATCAAACCAAATACTAAACCAAATAACTAACCATAAATAAAATCACCAACCAAACAAACCAAATCACTAACCATAAACCAAATCATCAATCAAACAAACCATATTATTCATCATACAAACTAAAATCACTAATCATACAAACTAAAATAAAAAATCTACCTACACAAATCACAAATCAAACCAAATATTTAACCAATCACTAACCATAAACCAAATCATCATCAAACAAACCATATTATTCATCATACAAACTAAAATCACTAATCATACAAACTAAAATAAAAAATCTACCTACACAAATCACAAATCAAACCAAATATTTAACCAAATCACTAACCATAAACAATATCACCAACCAAACAAACCAAATCACTCACCATACAAACTAAAAACACTAATCATACAAAATAATATAAAAATCTAACAAAATCATAAACCAAATAACAAATCATACTAACCAAATCACAATCATCTTACATAAACAACAAATTAATTATAAAATTAAACTAAATCAAAAAAACAAAAAAAACTTACCTTCTTGGTGGCAGTCGGAGTAGGGTGGCAGGCGGTCGGAAAATGAGGGCGAAGGGGGTCGAACGGCTGCGCAAAGGGCGATGGGAATGAGGGCGAATGGGGTCGGACGGTTGTGCGAAGGGCGACGAGAATGAGGGCGAAGGGGGTCAGACGGTTGCGCTGCGATCGGTGACGGTGGAGTGGAACAAGGTGGATGTCACACCCCGACCAACGGCGGAATCATCGGGGCGGACGAATGGGAGACGATTGCTCATAGTACATGGAACTAATAAGTTAAAATATTATTAAATACCATTATTCATTGAACAATACAAGTCAATTAAGTCATTACAATACACAAAAATATAAACAACATAATTGTTTAATTTATCTAAGTCCAAGTCCTATATGAGCAAGAAGAGAATCCTCAAGTATCAAACTTGAAACATGTTAAAAATAAAAGGTCAACTTTGAAAGTTGGTGATATTTCTATAGTTTGCAATACATAAGTATATAAAATATGGCAATTCATGTTGTAAGTTAGAGAACAAAGTAACTAGGAATGTAAGACAGAATGCACAATCAAACAGTGATAAAGTTTTACAAGTCTCAAGCGTTTACAAGTATATACGATTAGCTAAGTGTACTTGGATCAACCAAGCAGGCTTGTCAGGCCCATAGATCTATGATGTCGTCAGGCTAACAATAGTTAATGATTGTACATATAATCGACATTACATGGTAGCTACAAGATCAACTAACCACAACATACAAGTGAATTGCCATAAGTTTACAAGAATCAAACGTGTACAAGTGCAATGGTTATAAAGTAACATGTTTCACCCCAAAGTATGAAAATATGAAAAAGGGATATAAAAATACTCACTTGATATTTATAAGGTGATGATAAGAAAACGAGGCTACGGCGATTTCTTCATGATTCAATCTAATTGTTGATATCACAAGATTAGAATAACGATAAGTTCAAGGGTAAATATAAATTAGGGTTTCATGTGGAAAGTTGGGGGTTTTAATAACCAAATACAAAATAAAGCATTGATTATATTATGGTTAAAGATGAAATAAATAATTAAGATTAAGAAATGATTGATTAATAATTTGATTTATTGATTAAATAAAGATTAAGTATAATGTGTGCAAAGAAATAATTAACTTAATAATTAATAATTTGATAAAGATAGTTGAATATTTATTTAAATGACTTGTAAGATAACTTATAATTATTTAAATCATTTTATAAAGTTTTTAAACCTTTAAATGATCCTTATAATATCCAACCCTTAAAATGAAATAAAGAATAAAAAAATTATATTAGTTTCAAGAGTTCAAATAAAAATTAAAGAATAAATTTATTGGCTAATTATGATATAATATTTTTAGCATTTAAATTACATGAAAGATTTAATAATGTTTTGTAACTCTTGTTATTCTTAAAATAAATAAATAAATAAGTATAAAACCATAAGTTTTAAAACCCTTAATCCAATTTAGTAATATCTGAAATATTTTAGTTAAGATAAAGTTTTTATTTTGATTTTATAATATTATAATAATTTTCCTGAATTATAAAATGTTAACAAAAATTAATTAAAAAAATGGTGGAGGCCCGGTTCGAACCCGGGACCTCTGGGTCATAATCCGTGCTAATTACCAGTTGGACTACAAGCCAAATCTGGTTGAAAACCCCATTACAATATTTAAATATGTTGATTTCAAAATCCCCCAATTCACAAGAACCCTAGATTCGATTTGAATCAAATTGAACCCCAAATGATTAATGTTAAGGAATGGGATGTTAGGGCTTTTGATGTACACATGAAACCGAATGTATGTGGGGATTTAATTACCAAAATAATGAACGATTTGATGCTACAATGTGAAGACCTAGTCGCGACCACGATCGAGTACCATTCGAGATGCAAACATTGATGAACATCAAATTAACTTCACGTAAAGGTTCCCAGAGTCATTCGAATCAAAAGCCCTTTATCAATTCGTTTAATGATGCTCAGAAGATGGATTTTAGTTGAGTTGCAGGTTCGAAATGAAGGTGCTGATCTGATTAATGTTTGTGTGTTTCTCAGGAGAAATTACGTTAATTACCAGCTTAAGAACAGATGGATGATTGATCAGGTTGGTTTGATTGAGTTATTACTACGGTTTAATGTTCGAACGGCCATAAACTTTAAGGCTTCGGTTTCTTGATCGATTAAGGTTCGTAACCGACTCGTAAACACAATTAAATGATTCCATCAAGTTCGAAACATGTACACGGTTGAATTGGGAATGATTTGGAACGTTTTCAAGCGGTTTAATGGGTTCTTTAGGGCCACCGGTGCGTGGTCGGAATTTGGCCGGCACAGTGGCCGGAAATACGGGCAAGGAAAAGAGAATTCAATTTGACTTTATTAATTTGGCAGTTTTAGTCCCTGTGGTTTAATATTCAACATTTTATGTATAACTTCTCAATTCAAGTTTCTACATTTGCAAATAAACCCCAAAGTTTGTAAAATCATATTTAATTAACTAATAATTTTTTTTATAAATCTTGAAATAACTCTTTATTTTAATTATATATTTTAATTTAACAATTAGAACACATAAATGCTAAATAAATCTTTATAACTTTTGTAAAGCTTTTAAACTTTTCCATTTAATTATTTATTGTAAAAAGATTAATAAACTTTATAACCTTATAAAAGAATTATTTACAATCCATAATTATTATAAGTTATTTGAACTATTAATAAATTAATAGTTTTCAATAATAAATTTTACATTTAATTTATAGTTGATCTATTAGGATTATTAAATAATTTATAATGGAAACTAAAAATAAGTTTGGGTTTGGGTTTGGGTTTATAATATGAAAATGACGGATGTTACAGTGGAGGCGACGATCCTTCTTTTGCCGGAACAAGATGGAGTGGTGTGGACGCAGGTGTGGTTTGGAGGGTTTCAAATGAAAGCAAAAAAACAATCTGGAAGGAGACTAGAAGAGGTTGTGAAGACATGAGAAGTGGTTGTACCACATCTTTTCCGTGCAGATGTCAGGAAGACGTTTTTAATGAAACGTCTTCCAAAAAAACAAACAGTCTGCGAACTAAAAAACTCTTCCCGCGTTTGCGTGCACGCATATACAAAGGTGGGGAAGAGCTTTTGGCAAAAAAACAAACACCCCCTTAGTGACAACAAAAATGTATCATGATGTCCTTATTCTTTCACAATTTTACATTTAACCTACTTTATCTTTGCTTTTAGTTTAAATTAGGTGCTTTTTGTTTTTTCTGCAGGAAAACGTCTGCAGTCTGCAGACCACATTTGCAGACATCTGTAGCAAAATAGGTGGACCAAACGTCTGCGGTCTGCAAAAAAGAGACGGTTTGTTTTTAACATCTGCAGAATGATAAAAAATATTCTGTAATTAAATTAAACTTATTTTTTAAACCTATTAAATTAAACCTATTTTTTTAACACTTGTTTCCTTGGACTTGTATCACACACACATCCATACGTACATAAAACATATATACACATCCATACGTACAAGCAACTGGCGGGCGAGATGTGGGGAGGGGGTCGGCAGGCACAGGTAGGAGGAGGGGGGAGGCGGGCGTAGGTAGGGGAGATGAGAAGAGGTTAGAAGATCTCAGAAGTCATAGGTACACATCTTTTTTATGTAGACCTCAGGAAGATGTTTTTTATGAGACATCTTTCAAAAAACAAACGGTCTGCGCACTCAAAACCTTTTCCGCGTCTACGTGCGCGTATATCAAAAGGTGAGAAAAAGATTTTGGAAAAAAACACACAAAAACACCTTCAAGTTCTATTCACACCATATGTTGATATTCCACCGAAACACCACCCATACACCATCACCTTCAACAACCCTAACGCCGTCGATAGTCCTTACAACCACTAGTGCTTCCGTCGCCTCCGCCGACCCTGACCTCTACGCCGCCTCTGACGTCACTTGCCGACGAGCTTTCGATCTTCTCTCGTTTACCTTTGACATTGAGATAACTGATATCTGACATCGCCACTTGCTTCTCACCATCGTCTTCTGTAATATGTGATTCATCTCTATCGTAAACAATGGAGACAACACCGGCACCGGAGGGATCAATCGGAGGTGAATCGGAGATAGTGTACGTGAGCTACGGTGGAGAACATCATTTGCCTCTTATCATGCGCCTTGTTGATGAAGAACTCAGCGAACCCTATTCCATCTTCACCTATCGTTATTTCGTCTATCTATGGCCTGATCTCTCCTTCCTCGTACCTTACATCTACCTCGTGATCTCAGTACTACTGTAATTGAAATCAAATCAACTGATTGATCTAACTTGTATGATTTTTTGCAGGCTTTTCATAACGGGAAATGCATCGGAACGGTGGTTTCTAAGATGGGAGAACACCGGAACACTTTTAGAGGCTACATTGCTATGCTCGTCGTCCTCAAACCTTATCGCCACAAAGGCATTGGTACTGTACTTATATATTAATTGGTTGAATTTGTAGTTGAAGCTGTATGAACTTGTGTAGGTCTAGAAGAAATCATGTGATTCAGTTAATTCTGTTGGTAACATCTGGATTTGTGTTGCAGCTACAGAACTTGTTACCAGATCCATTAAAGTGATGATGGAATCAGGTTGTGAAGAGGTATTA
Source organism: Flaveria trinervia (assembly GCA_025506515.1). Lineage (NCBI taxonomy): Eukaryota > Viridiplantae > Streptophyta > Magnoliopsida > Asterales > Asteraceae > Flaveria > Flaveria trinervia. The sequence goes on along the minus strand of CM046452.1, from coordinate 89,146,884 downwards.
TGTTCTTATAAGATTTTATTATCTTAATAACCTCAATGTGATGTTGTTCATTTACAGTGCCTTATGAATCCAAGTATGTCCGATATATAGGATTATGATTAGATGCAAAGAGGTCATGTTTTGCACCATGATCATGATATGTCTTAATGCCATACATTTGAGAACTAGGTCGCTTTAATGCTACTAATCTCATGCTTAAGTATCGAGAAAGTCATGAAAGTAATCATTTTTTGGGTTTGTTGTACCGATATTGTCATGTTAAAAACAAACAACTTGTTTGGCCATGAGATCTAGGTAGGCAAAGGCGCTAAGTGCACTCAAGGTGCAAAGTGTGAATTTGTCGCCTTAGCTCAAGGCAATTTAAATGCGAAGGCCTGAGAGAAGCAATGCACATAGTGTGACCATTTTTAGTTGTTTTAGGTTGGTTTCATGCTATTTTTAGGTATCTAAGACTCTTTATGCAATTGCTACCCATCCTTTCCGTGCACTGTGGGTGTGCGCCTGCCTACCCTCAAGGCGGTTTGGTTTTTCCTCGCTTGGGTGCACTAGGTGAGCCTTTGGCACCTTTGACTACATAGCATGAGATATGCGACTCTTTTGCGTGTCAGAATTTTTCCCATCAATAGTGACTTAAGTTATTGTGATGTCATATTGCTTGCAGCTTATAGATTCGTGTATGTATTGTTTTTTGCGTATCGAATGGAAACATTTAGGGTTTAGGTGGGTAAATGTAGATACGTGTCCAAAAGATTCATGTATCTTGTTACTTCATGCCTGTCATCGTTCTGACATGACCACTGAGGTATGCACACTCTTAAAACAATTATGTTAGTGGTTGGCTTTAAATTTTAAGCAGGTTATCTACAGATGGTTCAATTGAAACTTATTTCTTCTTGGTCCAATTGGCTTGTCGACACTAGTGATATCTTGATGGATGTTATTACCCCTTTACCAACTATATAAAGGCTGTTTTCATTCATTTTATCAAAAATAACAAATTAGAGAACATTTTAAGATCACATGATTGTTTGTACAAGCAAGTAAACATTTTGATCCGAGATTAACTTTATGATTGAAGCAACATGTAGCATTAAATTATAGATAACATGCCCAGGTAATATTAGTTGTAAGTTACAACTTATTATTATCTGATAATATATCTTTTGTTACATTTGAAGGTGACATTGGAAGCAGAAGTTACAAATAAGGGAGCTCTTGCATTATACGGTCGACTAGGGTTTATAAGAGCGAAAAGGCTGTTTAGATACTACTTAAATGGCGTTGATGCATTCAGATTGAAGTTGCTATTTCCAGTCACCGAATTACCACCCTCTAACACGCACGCGGCAATGCCATCAGTTGTTGAGAGTTATGAAGCTAATGAAACAAAGAAAGACTGATCTCTGAGCGAAGTTTAGAAATATTGGTATAGTTTTATTCATAAATGCACGGTTATGGTCATCTGATGAAATACCAGTTTTGCTGCTTCCTGTCTTCAAACTTGCTATATTGATCATTAGCCTGCAAGTTACCATTCATATGGTGAACATGGTATTAGTTTTTTAACCTTTTTTTAGAACTTTATTATGTGAATGTGGTTTTGATAAACTTACTACAAATGGAAGTGCATGATGCTGTTTCTATTTTTATATGCATTTAAAAAGAAACAATGTATCCGGTGCTTGACTTATCTTGCTTTGCACTTGTTTGATTTTGTTTAAAAAAAGGGGTGTCAATTAGGTGTGGGTAGAGGTTGATTTGGTTCAATAATGAGCTAAAATCTTCACGTATAACTTATATTGTGTTTTTCAGATATTGTATTACCGATCGATTTTAATTACAAACAATTTTTTTTCCGTTGTTATGATAACTGGTTGGGTTATTTCAGGTAACCACTGGTTTGTGTCAATTCAAACTTGTTTTAGTTATAAGTTCAATCCGTTTTAGATATAAAAAAGGGCTAACATGCACGTTAAGTTAAAATTAGAATGACACATGCGATACAAAACTTGGTTTTGATGATAGTTTGGTTATTTATCCACAGTTCATAGCCAAATTGTAAAGCTCAGTTATAAACTTATAAATATCACAACCGAATCACTATTGATTTTCCAGTTGATTCAGTTTTTCAGCTAAGATTTGATTATCGAGTTTTCAGTGAATAGTTGTTGAATGAGGTCGTTTATCAACTTAAATGGTCATAAACACTCCAACCATAAGTTCATTTTTTTACTTATCACAACTTGTAAATCGTTTTACTTAAAGAACTAGATTATAACTTATAAGTGTAATACATAATCATTTATCTAATCATATTAACAGTAATAAACTAAAAGATGAAAAAATGGTTGCAGACCAATAACCCGAACTGTTTCCATCTCTACTTAAACATATCGTTTTAAATCCTCACCCAGCCCGTCCATTATACAAACTATCGTTGAAAACATTAAAAGAGACAGTTGCTCGATCAAAAATGGACAAAAGTATTCATTTGACTGAAAAGTGGATTTTATTAAATGGTGAAATTAACATGATTAACATTGTCGATATAACCACAAAAACAACCTGCTAAATGGCACCATGATATCCCGCTGTCTCTAGAAGCACGGCTTTTATCTGCTCCGGCAACATCTCCTGCCCTTCCCTACATTGCTGCCAAACATCATCACAGTCTTTTAATCACTCAACTATCACATCAAATGACATTTTCAACCCGTTAAGTAAACAGGTCGATTTGGGTTATAATCTTTCACCCATTTAAACGAGTCAGAAAAAGAATAAAAGGGTTTTGAACTTTGACCCGTTGCCTAACCGGACTTTTACATTTTGCAATCTCTAATAATCAATATAGTTTAATAATACCTGGGCTCGGAATACATCCAAAGCAAACCCATTGAAACAACTTATGACAGCTTGTTGAATGTCCAGCCCAAGGTTCTCCATGGCCCGCAATGTCGAAAGTAAGAGGCCCGGTCTGCGCCCACACACCATGTGGATGTTCACACCTCTCCCTTCTCTTGCATGTACCTCCACCTATACAAACCAAAACCATCGCTTCATTTTTACATGTGAACATCCCTCAGATCAGTTCGGTTATGAGCTAAAACCAAAGTAGATTTTCACAACCGCAAGTTAATTCAATGAATAGGAAAAATTATTTGGTTAACTTTCAGCTTTAGACGCCAATGAATTCAAGCTGATTTCAATTAATAAATCTAATCAGATTTTGCATCAAATAAAACATAGCAATTAACTTTATCTAAAAATAAGAATAAACCTCAACAAAACATGTTATTTGTTCAAACTATATTCAAAACTTTTCTGACTTAGAAAAATACAAAAGTTTCTCGGTTCTATTCAAGTAATTCAATAATTTACACACATGTAACCATAACCCACACATGAAAGATTGAAAGGTCATAATCAATCCATCTGCTTCTCAATTGTTTTGATTCAGTTTTTTCGATTATGGTTCGATTAATCAGTTTTTTCACAGTAGTTCCCCCTAATCATCTTTGCAACAAACACAGATAACATCATTCATAACCAATAAAAAGACTACCTTTGCAAGATGGCTTTTGCCGCCGGTGACAGCGGTGGCCGGACCTAATTCTTCTTTAACATGTTGCAGAAGTGCTGGTGGTGTGGGTGTTAATGGATGAATGCTCGATGAAGTTTGCATCAAAGATCCTTGTGGTGTTGCCTCCAGTTCATTATGAAGATCATTGATCTTTTGCAGCAGCTCCTTCAAGTAATCAATGGCGTCACCAAGAATCGAAGCTCTATCCATCTGAAACACACAAATCCCATGTCAAAACCACCAAAACAGTCATCATACGATTCAAATCACATGAAATTGAGACTGGTCATGCTTCATACCTTGCTGATTTTGGGGACAACTGATCGAAGCATGTAGAGTCTATCATTAAGCTTCTTTCTCCGTCGCCTCTCCGCCATTAGATTCTTTGCAGGTAACCCCTTCTTCTTCCCCTTCAGATTCTCACCTCCAATGGCGACAGAATTGCTTCCACCAACAGGTTCAACTTCATCGGAATCGTAATTGAAACCAGAAACATCAATGGTAGCTGTTTCATCGACTTCATCTTCCTCCATAACACTTCTCTTCCTCTTCTTCTCCATTTCCACCGCACCAGAGTTATCATCTCCTCTCTTCCCCCAATTCAAATCCCCCAATTTGTCGGAGCTCTGTCGTAACGCCGCTCGTTTCTGGAACAACGTAGGCTGAGCTCCCACCGGCGGTGAAACCTCAAGCGGCCGGAGAACCTTAGACCTTGCCGGAAACAATGGAGTCACCGGTACACCACCGTGAAAACCGTCGAACCCGGTTAATTGCGGGTTGAACCCGGGTCCTCCGATGTCACTACCGTCGTTGCTGTTGTTGTTGGTGGTCGGAAAGTCAGAACTCGACGAAATTTCAGCAATAGGGATGTGATTTTGCGAAGATAAAGCAGCAAAATTCATCAGACTTGAAGTGTGATTAGGTATGAAATTAGCGGGATCGCATGCGAAATCAAACGGGAGATCATAGGGATTCAATTGGTGCTGAATTTGGGGGGGAAGAAGGGGTACGATTGCGACGGAGAACACGAAGACGACGAATCGATGGATAAGAAGATCGAATTGGCGTCGGAGGGGTTGAGGTTGTTGTGGTGGTGATACCACTCGGTCTCCAGCATTGATTTCAGGGCGGTGAGGGAGGCGTAAGTGGTGGCGTTGGCGGTGATGCGGTGGTCCTCGTCGTTGCATGATGCTGCAGCTGGTGGTTCAATTCCGGCGAGGTGGTGGTGGTGGTTAGTGGTGGTGGTGGGTGACCATGAGGGTGATTCGTGGTGGTTTAGTTCTCCGTCCATCCAAACAGCGCCGCCGTCCGGTAGCATTAGGTGGTGGCGGAGGTGGCCGGAGTTAGGGTTCAGTGAAGGGTGGTGTGTAGTGTAGTGTAGTGTAATCTGCTGATAACGAACGTTGTCTGTATGTAAAGCTTTTGCAGCTTTACTTGTTTTTTAATTGCAGTTTCAGTTACCAATGACTTTGCCCTCATATTTTGTGCAAACTACAGTATTACCCCCACCACATACCCACGTATGGTTAAATCGCTCCTATGTGTTTATTTTTATTTTTTATTTAAGCGACTAATTGAATTATCAACCCAACTTGATTGATCGTATTTATTACTCGAGTATATATTTGAAAACCATCATCATAAAAACCTTTCGCTTTACTTGAAACTTTTTTTTATCACATGATCTATGATGAAAAAAATACCAGGTTGGAATAAAAAGTTTTCTTATCTAATATGTGTTTTTTTTTATTGTTGTCTCGGGTTTGACACTAATGCGGAGGTATAATGTACGAGTTTTTCTTCGGAGATGTGCTAGCTTGTAGTCCTAAGGTTTTATACTCAGAGTAATAAAGATAATCGAATGAGATAATGACCCATCAGTAATACATGTAACCATTAAAAAGGAAGTATCAAACATGATTGTGCCTATATTGAAATTCATTTAATAGATTAACTCGAACCTAAATATCACATATCAAACTTACTAGGCTTACAAGTTTAAACATTGTGTTACTTTTATGATTTCTGGTTGATATATTAAATTTGTATTGTGATATAATATATAGTGTTTAAATATATGTAAATAAGTTTAAACATTGTGTTACTTTTACGATTTATGGTTGATATATTAAATTTGTATTGTGATATAATATAGTGTTTAAATATATGTAAATAAGTTTAAACATTGTGTTACTTTTATGATTTTTGGTTGATATATTAAATGTGTATTGTGATATCATATATAGTGTTTAAATATATGTAAATTAAAAATTAAAAAATAATAAATGAACTAAAATCAAACTAAAAAATCTACTTAGGATCCGTGATTAAGGAATAATAATAAAGCTTGAAACGAGGTGCGAGTTAAACGAGCTAGCTAATTTTGAACTTTAACGAACTCGATTTATAATTCATTGAACATCTAATTCAATTCCATTTTCCTCGTTGTATTGACTTAAATTAAAACCTTTAGCCACATCAACTACAATTACGCCATTGAATTAATGTTCAAAAGGGTAATCAAGGGTTAATGATCCGATTTGAATGGTTGTTTCACTTTTTCACTAGATATTTTATATTTAAATGATTTAAAGTTTAACTTGTTTTATATCCGTAACGATTTATAAACTTTTTATCACTTTCAACTCATTCATGTTAAAAATTTAACTTATAAAATTTCCTATGTAAAAATCATTTTTGTACTTTGAAAAACACTTTTTATTTCAATATTAGTCATAACCCTAATTTGGTTTTCAAAAACCTGCACAACATTCGGTTCAATTCATCGCAAAATATGGTTTTCAAAACATTAAATTCAAACTCTCGAATTGGTCTTGGTAAACTACAAAACCAAATCGAGACCTACCGGATAAGATAAAATCGCGTATTTAATAACGCGTTATAAAGAACAGGAATGATGATAGTCATAGCATTGTAGCAACAACAGATTTCCCGTGATCACACCTAAATTTACTCCCACCAATTTGAATGCTCCAACTCAACCACAGCCGCCTAGTGTTTCACTTGAAGCAAGTCAAAAACAAACACCCAGAACCAGAAGTAATGAAAAGAAGAGGGGTCACGTGACACAATAATAAATGTGTTAAAACATTCGTCTTTATTAAACGTTGCATTTAATAATAACAAGTAATATTATTTTTGTTACATGTATGAGTCCCACCACCACTTGATTCGATATACATAACGTACTAGACATTTAAATTCATATAGATAGAATCCAAAATGCAACCTGCAAATGTGCATGTGGTTGGTGGGCCCATTGGCAGCCCTCTGTTTCACTCCTTTTTTTCATGTCAGACACATTAATGGAAGAATCCAAATCCAAATCCAAATCACAAATCATATATAGAATCCAACCATACCCATAGAGCCATCCAAACCCCTTATTATTACCATTTCATTGTGTTACCAAAGTCAACCAGAATTACTTTGCAATAAGTAATTTTAATGTAAGGAGTGGTAAACATTTGAGTCTTTTTAGTATCGGTCTCAAGTTTGAATTAACAAGTAATTGTGCATAGAAAACGATCGTATATACATAGCATATAAGTTAAGTTTATTTTAACTATAGTGAAAGGGCGGATTGGTAAAAATTTAAAATAGGTTCACGTCAAAGTAGGTCAAAATAGGTTGTGGACAAGAATGGATTTGAGTATTTGACAAAATGTGTTTTGGGTCAAAATAGTTCTGAACAAAATGGGTGTGTATTGAAATTATGAGATGGGTCATATTAAAAGAATATTAACACGACGTAAGAGGGTGCAATGTCGATATGGGGTAGGGGGTGGAGGCGGAGGTGGTGGCGATGGGGTGATGGTAGCGGGCAGAGGTGATGAATCAGAATCGTGGAGGCTGGTACTCATAATGTGACTCATTTGTAAGTTAGCATGTTTTATAGTAGCGATCCAAAATAATCTTTATATTATAAGTCAACACATTTGATTGGTTGTATAAATTTAGTAGTTTTAGATTTACTCAAAATTATTATATTCTTACCCAGATCTAATCATCTCTTAATAAAAGTCATAAATACTATTAAGCCCTCGAGGGGGGGGGGGGCATAAAGCCATGCAAACTAGCATCACCGTTAGACATCCGTCAGCGACTGTCAACGCCGAAAAACTCGTCTTAAAAGAAATAAAACAAAAAAATAAAATCGAATGTAAAGCAGACGTAAAAACGTTGAACCACACATATGAAACGTAAAATGTAAAAAACAATAACTAAGTTGATTTAGGACCCGCATGTAGTGACAGGGCTGTTAAACGAGAAACATAGGCGTAAAATGTTGAACCACACGCGTACATTGCGGCGTGTTAAATTGTATAATTTAGATCGCTATATACCACGAAAAAAATTTAAAAGATGAAAAGTAGACAAAAGTTAAAAGTTAGATAATATAAGAGTTAAATTGTAAAATATGTAAAAACATTGGAATTAAAAGTAAAATATAAAGAAGAAAAACCTTAATAGTGAATACAAACCACAAACTAAAAGTGAAACTTTTGATATAAAAAAAGTGAGTAATTAATAATAGTATGTTGCTATACATACTTACTTTTAATTTGTTTTTACTTATTATACCTCTCTTTAAGTTTATGGTAGCATATTAAAATAATTAATTAAATCAAATAAGTAAAATAACAAATTCAATTTTATCGCCGTCCATTAAGCAACAAACATTGGTAAAACCCCGTATATTTGTTCAAACCACTTTAAATCTTCAAGTAGACGATTTGGATGTTCATAAAAAATAAACAATAGGATACCAGGAGGTTTTATGTATTCATTATTTTCTTAACTAAAAATTGAAACATCATTGTTACTTCAAACTTAATTTGTTTGAAAAATAACTAAATAAGTGAAAAATTAAAAACTAAAAAGTCAAAGAAAACGACAGCAGATGACGGTAAAATGAGTTGTCGTAGAGTTAACAAGTGTATTTGTTAAAAATCATTAATCGAAACTACGTAGTTTATGTATTATTTAATCAAAACGACGTAGTTTTAGTTGTCCACATCTAAGTTTGCGTGCCTAACAACACCGTATTCACAATGATTTGTATCGTTATGTTTTGTTGTTTGAGTGTTTAAATGATCAAATCGTTATGTTCTAAAACAATTGATCTATACAACTTTGTATTCTTTGATGAAAAATTTAATATAGTTACTATTTTGGTTATACATTTTTTGTGATGCTTTGTTGATTTCGGATTGTTTAATGCAACATTTGTTTCACGGTTTGTTGTATTTAGATTGTTTTATGTAGCATTTAGTTTGTTGTTCTTTAGATGGTTGTAGTTATATGCATGAAATCATACCTTATATTAATGATTGTTTGACAATTAAAGTATAACATAAAATATAAGGGGAGAATATGATATTTTTAAAAATGAAAAATATCACAGAATGGTAACCAAGTTTCAAAAGTATTCTAATTTAGTCACTTATGTATATTTTTCTAAAATTGGACCTCCAAACGATCAAATCGAGTCATTAACAAAATTTATTATGACAAGAAAGTAATGATGAAAAATATATGGGAGTTAGAATTTTCAATATATAAAAGTATATTAAAAAATAAAAAAACATGTTAATTATGAAAAGAATAAAAAAAGTGCCTAAAGTTTACGTCAACATTCTATATCAGTATCAAAAGATAGAAAAAAATATTTTCTAACTGAATCCAAAAGTATAAAATGCTAAAAAATATGTTATGACTTTTAAATTGTATAAAATATAAAAATGAGTGATCTGATTGAAACACTTTTAAAACTTGAGTTATTTAATTGGAACACTTTTAAAAGTTGGTTACTATTTTATAAAGTTACCCCTTTTAAAAATGATATTTTAGAAGAAAGGGTATCTATCTATTATAATCTATTTATTATAATAAAAAAAAGGTTTTAAGATGTCACTTGACACAATTCTAGACCATCTAATTTTAATTTTCTCGTTTCTCTCTCATATTAAACAATTATCTTAAATGCTTATAATATTATTTAATTTCTTTTAAGATTAAAAATTATTTTTCAATAAATTAAGAAAGAGATGTTTTTATAAATGATTTTTTTATAAAACTAAAAAACTAAAATTAGGAGTTATAATAAGAACATTTTTAATAATGATATTTTTCAAAGCATTTAAAGACAAAAACAAATATTCTGCCCTCACTTGCTAACATGTGCATAACATACACATAAAGTAATAATTAGATCAAACAGAAGGAACACGTAACCATAATATAGTTAGCATAACATATAAATAAACATGTAATGAATAATGTGTAGTGTATGATTACTATTGACATAGTCATCATGGAAGCTTTTGCAAATGTGTTCCTATCAACTTAGAGAAGAGATTATTAATTTTTAATCCATTTCACCTCTATGGTCTCCTAAATAATATGAGCTTGAGAAAGCTGGCGAGAAGTGTTTTTTGAACCTGCATCATCGCTTTCAACTATTCGAGAGGTTTTTGTTGTCGTACCTTTGAAAGTCCTTAGAAGTTGCTGATCGATGTCTTGTGGTAGGTCAAAAATATATATTAAAGAGTACCTAATCACCCTTAATAGTAAAGAGTAAGTAGGGTGTCGAATCCACAGGGAATCACAGGACAATGCTAGCAACGATTAATTTAAAACTATTAAACATTAAAAAGGAAATTGCTTGATTATGTGAATTGAGAAAGAATCAAATTAAGAAAATAAAACTTTAGGTTTTTAACAATTTTGGAGAAAAAGCAATCCAATTCAGGATTCAAGTTTGGTAAAGTTCTATTTTTTCTCGAATAAAACCTAGTGAGAAGTCATTAATAATGACTTATACATGATAAGATCTAAGTGATAATTATGGATTAAAGTTTAAAGGACCCTATTCACACAATTACCAATTTGAATAATGAAACCCTAATTTTAATACTCAATCACACAATGATTAAAGACAACCATAGTAATAGAATATCAAAATTAGGTTTAAACATAATCAAACCATTTATATAATCAAATCATAAATTGAATCCAAATGAACTTAAATAGTTCAAGATCCAATCTTAATCTAGGTTACAACTAAGAAAAATAGAAATTTGCACAAACCCGTCCCCCGAAGTGAATCACAAACAAATTAGCCTTGCCTCATCATTGAATCTTTAACACAATTGTAATTGATCATGTGAATCTTGTAAAATGATATTGATGATGGATGAGCTTTAGAATGATCCAAGATTGCTAATTTTCGTCCAAAATTGCCGTCTAAAAGTTATCCAGCCGAATTAGGGTTTTTTCCCTTTTAAATTACTTCAATTTAGGTCAAATCTCAACAAAATCCCGGACCCCCACGTCAGTGGCGCCACCTCCCTGTGAAACCTTGATTTTATTGTGCAAATTTTCTAGATCTTTCCGTTGATAGGTCGTGGGTCCCATAAATCTTTTCCTAGCTCAAGTTATGCCCGTTTTAAGATACTATTGTCGTGCAACTTCGGTTTATCATATCTTTACTTCTCGAGCTCCAATTCTTGTCCTGTTTGTTCCAATTTCTCCGTATTCTTCATGTTTAGCCTACAAACACAAGATAACCCCCAAAGTAACTTTATTTATTATAATTCTACGCATAAAACACATAAATAAAGCCACTAAAAATTGAACTCCGATCGGTTAGCATAGGAGTGGTTTCAACATGTAGCACCTAATAATTCTAATTTGAATGAATCACGTCATTTGTAATTTCTATGTTCGATGCATATATATGGCTTATATATTGTTTCATAATACATGGCTAGAACTCTAGAAGTAAGAAAATACTACCTCTACTTAAATAACATAAATTGATATGAGGCTCGGAGTCTTCCAAAGGAGTTAATTACCATGTCTACAAAAAAGGTTGCAAGTGAGACGCCACAAATTTTTAAATTTGCCACGCCAAGATTAAACCAGTTTTAATTTTATTTAGATGTAATTACCTATCATTGCACGAGGTAACATGATCCAATTCTGCACCAAATGGTAACAGAAACAAGTTAACTACTAAATATATGATTTGTATACCTTTTACGAATCCTATTTAGAAAAAGTATAAAAAAATGTTAGATACCGTTGAAACAAACCAACGATATGCATAAGCAAAAACTTACCTTTGTTTCATGAAGTTTTAAACTCAGGAAAGGTCAAACAATCATGCTTGTAATAGTGGTTGCAGGTTACGATCACCCGAAGTTGCCTCCAAAACATGAGCCTCAACAAATTTTAGGTCATATCTACTTTGTATGAGTGCCTAAGATCTACACACCATGAACAGATAAGCGAAAACATTGCGCACATGTTACATATAAACCTTTAAACCAGATGTAAGTTGCTAGATCTCTAATCATGTGTTAGAAATATAGCATTTGAAATCAAAAGTGAACTAATTATTAAAATGTATGAATCATATAAACAAATTAAATTAGAAACATTAAGCACATGAATAGAAACTCAAAGCAAACCTAAGTCAGATATTATGAGGCTCAGAGTTTGTTAAACAACCGATCTACCATGGCTGCATGAGGAGTTGTAGGTCAAAACCTACCATCCTCCAACATCGCCACGCAAAGGTAACACATCTTTATCCAGCTTTCAAATATACGAAACACTCATCATAGCCCCATCACAAATAGTAAGCGTAAGCAGGTTGCACGCTGAATCTACACAACGTTCAAGAGGATACGTGTTTAAATCTATGGCAAGATACAATAAGGTGGTTTAAGAACTGAAGTTTTGGGAAGCAAAATAGCTATGGTCAAATAATCATGGTTGCAACAGCTTCAAGTGAACACGTACAATAAGGCTAATTTTTCAACATAAATTATGATATTCAACTATTTTTCTCAAATATGATGCTTAGTTTTGTTGCATACCCTTTAAACAACTGCAAGAGACAAACGTATAAGCAACAGTCATAACCCAAGAGGTGTATTAATGGCACATTGGATCAAACACGCATAATAAACAACAATACCTTATGAGTTATGAACAGAACTTTGAATCAAACAAAAATAAAGTTCCCAAACCAGTGAGCTTACCAGATTGCAAATGGAGTTGCAAGTCAATACCTATATCCTTTAGCCTCTCAATACCAAAGAAATCCGGCCTGATAGGTGTATCCATAGCAAACAAAAGGAGACCTTTGGAAGAAACAAAAAGCCACATTTACCCTACATGATTTGTTCAAACATAGCATCCTTTAAAGAAACAACAATATATATTAACAAAAAAACATGGATGAAAAAGGGCAATTGGAATCAACAGCTTTTATTGTCAGGTTCAGAGTTAACAAAGCAATGAGTCAACAAAGGTTGCAGAGGGGTTGCAGGCGATTACCTGTCATCCTCCAAACCTACGACACCAAGGAAACATTCTCATCCGGCTTTTATTCAGACCCATGAACTCATCACAACTTTATAAGAATCACTAATCTCAGATCAATAAACCAACTTGTCAATCAATATCAAAAGATTACCTAGCTATTCATGAAAGTGTATGGCCGGATCATGGATGCACGCCTAAAGTGACCTGGAATCCAGAGGTAGGTTGCATTGAGGGCAAATAACCCACCTTCCCACCATTGATATGAGAAGAAACATATAAGGTGAACAAAACATATAAAAATAGTTAAAATCAACAAATCAGTGTTCATCAAAGCTCAAAAATCATGAAACTAAAAACACTAACCTCATGAACAACACCTTCCTGTGAAGACTCGATTGTGGTTGCAGGGGGATGCATATGAACACCTACCAATCTAACAAAATAGATGGAGCGGTGGTCACAGACATTCAAGTCGACCGAAGAGGACATAAGTTGAGAGAAAGATCCGGTAGAGAAATTACTCTCCCAAAGAAGCAAATGAAGTGCGAGACGATAGATGAACATAGTAACATGGACATACGTCTAAAGGCAGACAAAGGTGGGGAGAGGTGGCATACCACACAATTGCTGACCTTCCTACTTCCACTATTCATTTCATTGCAAATTTAACATATAGGACAATGCATGTTAGGAAAACTATTAGTTGGCATGCCATGCAGTTACTCTCCTACTGTTGAATTCTCATGCTACCGGGGTCTGAGACAAGGCGATCCGCTATCGCCATTTTTATTTATTATCACCATGGAGGCGTTATCTGGAATTACAAAGAAAGCTGTCTCTATAGGTCTTCTTCATGGTATCTCTTGCACCATCTCTGGCCCGATCATTTCTCACTTCCTGTTTGCGGATGATGCGGTCTTTCTATGTGATTGGAATCGTTCAAATGCTATTAATCTTCACAGAATTCTCAGATGTTTTTACTTAGTTTCGGGTCTTAGAATAAATCTTTCTAAAAGTAACTTTTATGGTGTTGGGGTCAATGAAAGTGAATCACAAGCCATGGCTTCACTGTAATGTGGGAAATTTTCCGTTTAAGTACTTCGGGCTACAAGTTGGTGCTAATATGAATCATGTAAAGTATCGGAAACCGATTTTAGATACTTTTCAAAAGAGGCTCTCGATTTGGAAATCTAAAAATCTTTCATTTAGAGGGCGTGTCACCCTCATTAATTCGGTCCTAAACTCTTTACCGACCTATTATTTTTCGTTGTATCGTGCGCCCCAACAGGTTATTGAATGTATGGAAAAAATGAGAAGGCAATTTTTTTAGGGGGGTGAATCAAACAAAAGTCCAATAAACTGGGTTTCATGGCAAAAAGTTGTCACCCCAAAAAGACTGGGGGGTCTTGGTTTGAGTGATCTCAAAGAGGCTAATATTGTCATGCTTGCTAAATGGTGGTGGAGGTTCAAAGAGGAAAAGTCTAGTTTTCAATCCATGGTCCCTGGAATAATATTTCAAAAATAAACCGCTATTTGATTGATCAGGATGTTGACTTACAAAAATCTATTAAAAGGTCTGTGGGCTGCGGTCAAGACATTTTCTTCTGGATAGACTGTTAGGTTGAATTTGAGCCGCTATAAATACGCTTCCCTACCATTTTGTCCCTTGAAGTAGTGAAGGAGTGCTCTGTTGTTGATCGTATAAAACTAGTTAATAATCGGATATCTTTCACTCCCCAATGGAAGAACATGCGACTTCCCCTCAAGAAATTGCTGAATTGCATACGCTCTCGGCCATCCTTATTTCTATAACTCTAACTCTTGAAGATGATCGATGGACGTGGGCCCTGGACTCTTCCGGGAGTTTTTCAGTTAAAAGTCTAAAACATAACTCTTGGGTGCCTAAAAAGGTTGGTATTTTACTTTGTAGAGCGGAAATGGAGAGAATTCCGACTTTATCTTCCCTTACCCATAGAAACGTCAATGTGGGATCAGATAATTGTCATATATGCAATGAACACCCGGAGACGGCAGAACATTATTTGTGTCTTGTCCTTTAGCCCAACACTTATGGCATGCTATTTCAACTTGGTGTAACATCCCCCTATTATTCGCGTTTAGTCTTATAGACCTGCTGGAGAGCCACAACCATGTCCAAGGATCGTCGAAAAAAAGGAAGGTCATAAATTTGGTTATCATGACGGCATGTTGGTGTTTGTGGAAAGCTAGGAATGATCTCATTTTTGACCAAAAGTCAATTTCGTTGCATCAGGTAGTAAGAAGTGAAAGTCATTGGTTTCTTGTGGTTCAAAAATCGGGCCAAAATTACAACGCTTACTTGGGAATCATGGTTGATGTTTAACTTATGTTGTCTTGGTGTATAACACTTGATAGTTTGTTGGTGTATCTCTTGTATTTGTGGTGATGTAGCTTCTTGCTACATGGTTTTTAATATAGTTATTTTTGTTGACCGTTCAAAAAAAAGGAAAACTATTAGTGTCGCCGACTAATTTTTCCAATATATTTGATGATTTGACATCTAAGTTCTTAAGAAGGACCTGGTATACAAATATCTCAAAATTATAAATCAAAATTTTACAATTTTATACGAATCGTATAACCCTATAAAAGGAAGGGGTTGCATTATCACACCGCAACCGATGAGGAATCATTAAAACAGACAAATGTGAATTAATTACTTATAACATATAATAGTACATGCGTTAAAATGATATTAAATGTCAATTTTAGTTGAATAATCAAACATTGCATTACAATCAAATATAAATAAAATTAACATAGCAAATGTTTGTTATTAATCTAGGTTCAGAATCCTAGATGTAAATTTGCATGTAATCCAACTAAGCTACGTTATCTGAAATTATGTGAAAAAGCAACGAGTTAGCTAATGAATTAACCGGTGAGCAAACACATATTTAAAATACATATATAGATTGATTAAATTGATTGAAAACAATTTAATTCACATGAGAATGTCAGACTTATAATATAATAGTTTAATAATAAAGACAAACCAAACATAATTAAACCTGATGACTAAAAATTCTCTGTCAGCAAAGAAAGCATTATGATAGCATATGTGAATCCGGTTCTAATTAGCACTCGAATATTCATATGAGGTGGGTTTATCAAACCAATAAATTTATTATCACCACTCGAATGATCATATAGAGTGAGTTTGTCAAACCAATAGATTTATCATTATTAACATGGTTGCAGAAATTAATGATGTGTTATCATTCAGTTTATCTAACTATTCACACATAATTGCAAATAATAACATAACATGTTTTGATTTGAATTGAATTTTGAAATAAGAATAATAATAAATAACAATGATTGAATATGAATTAATAATTTCCCTAAAATATAAAACATACAAAAATAAGCAATGAATAATCACTTGGTATTAGAATATGATTTAATAATATGCTAGATCAGATAACAACAGTTTCCTCACGGTTTAATCTGAATTTAAGATGGAGTCGGTGATAGTAGCAAGTAATAGGTCGTGACTGAAGGTGATGATAGGAGGCAGTGCGTACGTGTGTTTTTTAAAGCAATTAGGTATTCAAAAAGTTTAAAAGAGTTAGATTCGAGCATTTGCCCTAACTATATAACTCTTAACTTTTTATTTATTTCAAGTAGAATGAGTAATGGAATTGATTCGACTGTTCACTTTGGTTCAATGGTTAACACACTGTTTCGATTGCAATTACCCATATGATTGAATTCGTGTTTGGGGAATGATTCTAAGCCCTTGGTCAAATGTGTAAGAAAGCAAATTGAGTCCAGTTCGTTACCATTAGATAATTTTAAAATTTCATGGCTTAGTGGGTCCAAATAATAGTGAATGCTTTTTTGTGGAGAGCTGGTATAGAACGTACTCCATCCATACATGGCCTTCTTAAGGTCAGTGGCGGAGCTTGAACATATACGTATGGGGGGCGGGGACAAAATTAATTTATTTTAAGGGGGGCGAACTCGAGTTTTATATAAAAATTTACACTACCGGACTAAAATTTAACACTACCGACGAAAAAAAGAGTGGGGGCGCTCCCCCCCCCCCCCCCCTTAAATCCTCCGCCACTGCTTAAGGTATTGTGGTTTAATTAAGGTTGATTCACTAAGTTTGGCGTATAACGAGGATGATGAAACAACCGATCATTTACTAATTCGTTGCCCAAGAGCAAGCTTCATCTAGACCATGTCTTTAATTGGTATAAATGCCCAAGAGAAAGCGTCAAACTAGTGTCGTTCTTGTGGACCAAAAGCAAGGTTAAGCAAGATAACCTGGCTTGGGAATCACGGTGCTCCTTTTCTTTCTAAAAACTAGAAGAGGGATGGGGTGCGTTTAGCGTGAATTCCAATGGGCCTTTGTGTTTGTGATAATGCACAAAGTGCGTTAAACGTGGTGTATTGATCGATATCGGAACCTTCATTTTTCAAGTCGTGTTAGTTTTCTTTCTTCTTTGGGGGGTTTAGGTAGCACACATTGGTGGATTAGGACAAGTCCAGTAACGTTGGAATCCTAATATATGGATTTTCCCACCATTCTTTGCCTACTGTGTATCTGCACTATCTCGAAGTACTATTGTAATTAGGGAAGGGGGAGTAAAGCATGGACCATAATATCTTGTGTTTGTGAGTGTTGGTAATAGGTTCTCAATACCGTGAGTAGAGCATTGTCAATGCCGATGATAAGGATTCTAGTGCCCTGAACGAGCCGGAAAAAGAGATACCTAGCCCTAACGAATATAATTATATAAACTACATTTTTAAACGAAAACAAACGTTTTAGCAAAGAACATTGCAAGATCAAATTATTAAAATGATATAGCGTAATAGCTAACAATAATTTGTGAAGCTCTCCTAGCATTCTTGATAACAAATTGGTTTATCGTATCTTCGTTGTTTATGCTCTCTAATATCTCGCTCTCGATAGCAAGTAGATTTAACTTAAGCCTGTCTTTTTACGTTTTTGACAATCGGATGTTTGCTTAGGACATTTGCCTTTAAACTGTTCAGACATTACCTTTAAATAGTCAAGCGATATACTAGCTCTTTGATGGTTCAACCATATGATTACATTTCAAGAGTTCAAATAGAAATAATAATTACTATCTAAGTTTGGTTTGGATAATTTAAGTATGACATGGTCGTTGGAAGGTCAACGAACCAGCAAGTTAAATATTGCAAGTAAACCGAATTCGAACTACTAACTAACTTATAGGTTTTTGTATCAGTTGGGAATAACCAATAAAGAAAATGCGAAATTTATATTTCTTGACTCTACTTTGTTATATTAAGATACGAATTCTTGGTTTTTTTATCATATTATAAATTATGTTTTCTGCTACTTTGTAGTACGGGTTTTTGATATCTTTACGTTTGGCTTTGACATTATGCATTGTCTAGAATTAATTGTTTATTATTTTTTAGTTTTGCTCTGCTCTGTTTCGGTGGACTTATTAGTGATAATTATTGAGACTTGTACCATACACCGGATTTTGTAAATTTATGCTCATTATTGCATGTTCTATAAATAATTAGCTGAAGTGTATCGATACGTTGGATACTAATTAGTTATACTACCCCTTTATTTGGTACTCTATTACCCGAATATGTCCGACATGTCATTGTGACGTCAATGGTATGATAGTTTTCTTGACGGATATAAAAAGTTCATGGCGTCTTTGTTAACATGTTAATACTCAATTGGTACTTTGGCCACATTTATATGGAGGCGGATTGATCGATCCTAGTTAAGTTAAGTTCTGGTCAGATCATTTCAGTTCCAGGGATGGAATTATGTATCGACGCCCCATACACCATCTCATAATGTTACATAGGTTAGCTAGCTATGTACCTGTCAGTTCAATTTTAGCTGTAGATAACTTCTATATTACACAACTTATTTTATTTGTATTTACTTGTCGTGTAGATTAGTTCAGTTTTTGTTTTAGTATATATGTTCAGTTCAGTATCATACATCAGTATCATATGCTTAGAATCAGATTCCAGTTTTAGTATCATATGATTAGTTCCGTATCAGTTCAGGTGTATACGTTGGATAATAAATTTTATTGTTATATCATCACTAATATTGTTATTTCCGTCACTAGACAATTTTTGGCTCATTCGTATTTCCTTTTGTGGTGTTTTCGTATTGATGTGTAGGTAACTAGGGTAATCCAAGAAACTAGTGGAAAGTGAATTGAAGATCAATGCTTTCCTTTTGCTTTAATTGATGTAATAAACATTTTAATTTGGTTCCTTTAAATTATTTGAGTTGTTTGAATGTATGATTTTGGATCGTCCATTTAATATCATGAATTTGTTTTTGATTTGATACGTGTAACACACCAACCTCTTTGGGTTGAGGTGTTACATCATACCTTGTTGCGGATCCAGAATGGTATAATGATATGAACCAAGCAATCAAAAAGCTTTAAAGAAATCATAATGGTGAATTAACTAGAAAGGAACAAAACTATCCCGAGGAAATCTGTTAACAATAGCAGGAATCGAAGACACATCATAGATATCTATGGAGTGGATTCAACTATTCATGTGATAAGAGTATAAAACAGATTGAAAGGTGCAGCTCAAGATGACGAAGGAACCTGCAATCTTTGTGCCTCAAAACAGGAAGTTGGGAAGGGAAAATGTTGTTTGTGGATGTCTGAGATTGTTTTTAGAATTTACTTATGATTTTTTGGAGGGGTAAAAAGACAAAAATACCTCTTCAAAAGTTATCATAAGTTAAAAATACTTATGGTGACTTTTGAAGATGTATTTTTGTCTTTTTACCCCTCCAAAAAATCATAAGTAACTTATATGAACAATTCTAAACATGCACTTTAGACTGTTGCTCAGGATCTATTACAACATGGGGATCATTTAAGGATTTAGTTGAACGAAAGAAGGGTTATGCACGTATGTGCATGAAATCTGTGAAGAACAAGGTGGAGGAAATACACACAAAACACACGCTAATATGTCTCCCACACACTAATATAATATTAGTTCTTAGTTATATCTCTTTAAAATTACTACGGTGTGTATTTAAAATAATTCATGACTCATTTGAAAATAGCTTGTTCGAAATCGACTCGTTTATAAACAAGTCATGCCCGAGTCAAGATTAGGTTAGGTCAGTTGGTGACTCACTCGTTAGCTCGTTTAAATTATAACTTAAATTATAAATAAAAAATATGACATATTAATTTAGAATATATTATACACACAGTTATTTTAATATTTTCTGAGTATAAAAGTTTAGAAAAATGATTACACTTTTTTAAATAAAATATTATATAACTATTTCAACAGGTTAATATACACAAATATAAAAATATTATTTATTGTTTATGCACAAACAAATTTGTACAAAATAACAAAATTATTCTACTAAAAAAATTAATAATTTGACTTGCAAGTCGGCTCAGATCGTTTATAAAGAAGCCAAACCCAAGCTCGGATTTTGAGCTTATTAAGATAAACGAGTTGAGCCCGAGCCCACCTTGGCTTAACTCATTTATATATTATTTCTGCTTGTTATAAAAAGAGATTGTTTATATATTTTCTCTTCTTAAAACCATAAATTATATATTTCCCAAGCCATAAAATCAATTACACATTTCCATTCCTAATACATATATATTACATATTTATCCATTTTATTAAAGTTTACTTATCATATGACGATTTTATTTGTTTTTTACTAATTATTTTTTTAACTTATTGAGGTCTTGTTATTATAATTGTTTAAAATTTTTTACAATTGTGTTTTGTATTTGAATATGTAATCTTGATTATCAGTTATTATTGTTTTAAAATAATCTTTAACTTTTGTACTTGGAATTGTAATTTTATTATATTTATTTATATAGAAAACTCAAACTTGATTTAATATGTGATTTATGTTTTCAAAAAGTAAAACGTATAAAAATAATTTCATAAAAATATGAATACAATAATCATTTAATATAAATTTTAGTATAATAAGTAAATATATAACATACATGTTTTAAAATGAAAAATTGTAATTTATTTTTTAGTTTGAGTAAACATGTAACTAACGGAATTATAAAGAGGAAATATATAAATATTTTAAAAAAGTAGAGATGATTAATTTAGGGGAAAGTTAGACGCGTGGCAGCCTATTATTGGACGCTGTTTAGGGCTGGACCCGCTCATCGCATTGGTCATCCCACAAATATAGCAAAATCAGGCCGTCAACAAATCTCGGAATATATAACGATCACCTTCGTCTTCCGAATCTCTCTTCATTTGCAGAGGCTATCGGAGTCCAGTAGTCCCCAAATTCTCCGATCTCTCTCTGTAACTCCATCATGGCGTTTTCCGACAACTCTCGTCAATCTCTTATCCCTAATTTCCTCTATTCGCCGTCTTCAACCACCAACCTACTCATCACCAAAGTCAACAACCATGCGATCTCAAGCTCTTTTCCGTCTCCTTCACCGCCCAAGGACAACGGAAGCTTCGTGGTTCCTGCTCCGAGTGAGCCGTTTGGTAAGATCGAGATGTATTCGCCTCGATTCTACGCTGCTTGTACTGTTGGTGGTATCCTCAGCTGTGGTCTCACGCACATGGCTGTCACTCCGCTTGATCTTGTTAAATGTAATATGCAGGTATAGGCATTTGATTTCGGATGTGTTAATCGGTTTTTGGTCGCAATTCCGCTCTCGTATCTTCGTTTATGTGATTATGTGTTGTTTGATGTGTTATCTGTGGAAATTCGATGATTTAGTTATTGTTTATGTGGATCTGTAGCGTTGAAATCGAGTAGTTCGAATTGGTGATGTTGTTTTAGATGCGTCTCTTGTTAGATCTATGTTTTGCTTCTTATTATTATTATTTTTTTTTTGCATCTGGTGAATGTTTTTGATTCATTTTTTACGTTTTAGCGGACACTGGTATGCGATGGCCGAGATGCAATATGTTTGATGGCTTGAGATCTCGAATTCGCTATGAGTAAGTTGAGTGATTCTGAGGTTTTGCGAGTAGTGCAGTAGGTGATGATTGAAAATCTTCTAAGCTGGTTTAGCTGCATAACCATGGGCCAATCAATTTTTCAGTGCTAGGGTTACGTATGTGTATGCGTGTAGTTCACGTTGCTTGATTGTGGAAATTTTGCAATCTGTATATGCAGAAGACTCGTAGCAGACAATGTCTTATATAGGTTACATGACTCTGGAAATTGTGAACTTGGAACTTAGTCACTTACAGACTCAGTTAACTATAAGTAGCACACCTTGGTTACCATAAGAAAAAGTCCTAGGGTACATGCAAAATACTTATTTCATTGGTGAGAGATTGGGCAGGCATTAGGTCTTTTGGCAGGCAGGCGTTAACAATAATAGTGGGACTCAAACTTTAGAACTGATGCTTCATGATGTATTAAGTTTTAGAGATTTTGCCACCACTAGATGATCACAGCTGTATGTTTATGGGCATATGGGCTATCTGCAATATTTTATCTTAGTTTTGGGGTTATACGAGATTCATTCTTTTATGCTGTAAATCCATACACGAAAATTGCTGATTATTTTCTGTGTATGCATGTCTCTTGACTCACTTGATAGGCTTTAGGTTAAGGTTGGTATTAAGGACATGATCAGCTGATTGACTCCCAAGGTTGTCTTTAGTTTACTGTAGGTATTAAGGAACCTGATCAGCTAAGTTTCCAATTCACTGACTGACTCAGGCATAGAGTAGAACCGGTAATGTTGTAGAACTCATAAAATTTCTATTTTTGGCATAAATACTCATCTGTTTTATATTTTGATTTTTGTATTGAGTTGGCATATTTGTGGATTGAAATTATGGTCACCACTGGTTTATTACTTTAATGGAATACCATATTCTGGCTAACTTATTTATGTGCATCTGAAAGAAAGGTACGTGAAAAGATTTGCAGTTGGTGCCAGTAAAATCTGTGTTACTAATATTTTAGGAGTTGCTGACTCGTATGTTAAAGATAATATTCTGCCTTGTTAATGTTGACTTGTTTTATGTGAATTGGGTATGAGTATGAATTTGTTTACCATAATTAGTTTCAACAGGTTGATTTTCAGTTTTTCACTTTTGTAGCAATGCAAATGGCATTCGAATGTCTTGTGCAAATTTTTACTTGTGTGTTTTTTTACAAAGCATTACATTTAGAAATTTCAACTAACTATTAGCTTTTTGGTTAATCAGATTGATCCTGTTAAGTATAAGAGTATCACGTCTGGTTTCGGGGTATTGCTGAAGGAGCAGGGTTTCAGGGGCTTCTTCAGGGGCTGGGTCCCTACGTTGCTTGGTTACAGTGCTCAGGGTGCCTGCAAATTCGGCTTCTATGAGTTCTTCAAGAAATATTACTCTGACATTGCTGGCCCAGAGTATGCTACCAAGTACAAGACTTTGATCTATCTTGCTGGTTCTGCATCTGCTGAGCTGATTGCTGATGTGGCTCTTTGTCCCTTGGAGGCGGTGAAGGTTCGTGTTCAAACACAACCTGGTTTTGCCAGGGGTCTCGGTGATGGACTTCCCAAGTTTGTCAGATCTGAAGGCGCACTTGGGTACATAACTTTATATTTGTTTATAATTCTCAACTTATTTTTATTCATAGTTGCATAATAGTTAGTGTCTGGATGTCCTATCATTGATTTTTTTATATTTATGTAGGTTATACAAGGGATTGGTGCCACTATGGGGACGCCAAATACCATGTAAGTAAAGGCATCTCAGATGCATTCCCTCCTGATAATATCTTGCTCTGTATGCATACAGTTTGGATCCGTATAGATCAATTTGGTTGTTAGTTTCTAGGTTATCTTCTTTGCTACAAAGGTGGCAAAATAGGTGAGTTGGGTAACGGGAAAGTTTTTGTATTCAAATACGCGTCCCATTTTTTTATAGAAAAAGCTAGTATTAAATATGATTAAAATTATTACTTTAATAATCTGTTTTTTAGCTAAAATTTCTGACATGACCCATTAGATATACACTCAAATCAACTTGTCCATAAGTAGATTGATCGAACTTGCCACCTCTTAATGGGATTTTAAACACCATGTATGCAGGTGTGTTTTGATTTGTCTTAGATCTATTAATGGTTGATTTGCAGATACAATGATGAAGTTTGCTTCTTTTGAGACTATTGTGGAGATGTTTTACAAATACGCCATTCCTACACCCAAAAATGAGTGCAGCAAACCCTTTCAGCTTGGTGTTAGTTTTGCTGGTGGATATGTGGCTGGTGTTCTTTGTGCTATTGTCTCTCATCCTGCTGATAATCTTGTCTCTTTTCTTAATAATGCAAAGGGAGCAAGTGTTGGAGATGTGAGTGCTTTTGGTTAATCTTGTTTAAAATCAATATAATTCATTCATTAAAAATAGGAAAATAAATAAATAAGTTGTTTTAATTTTATAGGCTGTGAAGAAACTTGGACTTTGGGGTCTTTTCACCCGAGGGCTGCCCCTGCGAATTGTGATGATTGGAACACTCACCGGAGCTCAATGGGGAATTTATGATGCTTTCAAAGTGTTTGTTGGGCTGTAAGTTGTCTTCACATTTTAACAAACACTGCCATCTTTCTCTCTTTGTACTTTACTGAAACCAGAGTTTAACTGACTTAACTATCGTGTACAGGCCAACCACTGGTGGTGCCGCACCTCCTGCAGCCATTGAGGCCGCAAAATCCTAGAACCTGTGACGTTTGTTTTGCGAGTGTGGGGACTGAAGCAGTGCTTTCTTAATTATTTTTTGGACATCTAAAATAGGTAACGGGTTTTATTATATTTTTGTATTAGAAAAGATTGTACTGGTCTCATTCTTGTGGAAAGTTTTGCATAGGATACGGTACGAAATGCGTATCATGAAAATAGCATTATGCTATTTCCGCCTTAAAAGAAATAATGGGCCTATGGGACATGATTTTACCTGGCCAAGACCTTTAAACCCTCTAAAGACAGTTTGTAAAGGCAAATTGATGCTGATTTTCATTTTCATCATGGTTGTATTATTTAATATGGTCTTTACAATTGTTATATAAGTTTTTCCTGTCTCAGTATTCCTTGTCCTCTTAAGTTGGAGCAGGTCATGAATACCTAATCTGTGAAGAGTAGAAAATGTAATTGTTGTGCATCTAATGGTTTGGTAAAAAAACCTGCTGTTTTCCTTTTGGTGTCAATGTGTAAAGGCAAAATTTCTTTAGATTCTAATCTTTCTCGGACAAAGTAACAATTCATCTCAACATGGGCGTGCACCTGTGTGTGTGAATGGACCCATAACCTGCGTACTGTAGCTACAATGACATGATTTTCTACTTCAATGGAGGAACATGATATTGCATGTTGTTTCTTCTTTTTCCACAACACAGAAGCTAATGGAGAAAGGGGATAACCTATTCGAAAGCGTCTAATATAGACGCATTCCAACCAATCAGCATCACAATAAGCCACCAGTTCCATATCACCTTCACTTGGCTACAAATTTCCCTGCTCAGAAATTGCATTAAAATTAAGAAGTATTCGACTTGCAGCTTTCGTGTGTTCATGTCTTTTTTTAAACAAATTGACTAAGAATATTTACTGAATAAAGAAGATTTGGTCTAGTTGATTAAGGATATAACAATATCCCAACTAAATGTCGGTACCGGTTTGAATCAACTTTTTTGGCTATTTTGACACTTTTAGATTTTGTCCTATAGGAAAAAGACTTGGTTGATACTAAATGAAATCATTATCTTCAAAAATATCAAGAAATTTTTGTTAAGAGTGGCCCTTCATGTGTTCTTGCGAACTCAATAATATCCAAGAAGTACTTCAAGTTGCAAAGGTTTCTGATGCTGAATCTTAGATGCTCATTTGTTTGCTCGATTTTCTCGATGTGATCACTGGTGATGATATCATCATCGACATAGGTTAAAGCTGCCACAAACAAATCGTTAGCATTAAATCTAAACACTGAATGGTGAGCCCTTGATTGAGTATATCTGATATTGAGTAATGCAACGATAAATTTTTTGTACCATTTTCTGGAGACTTGTTTCACCCGTAAAGTGACTTTCTAAGCTGATAAAGTCGGGTTTCTTCTTTCTTAGAGAATCCTTATGTGAATTTCATTTAAACTTCTTCCTTCAGGTCTCCATGAAGGAATACGTTATTCGCGTATAGTTAATGAATTATCCGGTTTCTTTTAACAACCATCGCGAGGAGAGTCCTCACAGTGTTGACTGTTGAGCTTAGCGACCGGGGCAAATGTATCTTGAAAGTCGACACCTTCCATTTAATTAACGTCTTTTGCAATGAGCCAAACTTTATACTTTTCAATATCACTGTTAGGCTTATACCTCACTTTGTAAACCCATGTATAATTGATTGCATACTTTCCTTTAGAAGGTGTTTATCGGTGGTCATTAGGTGGCAGTTTGCAATGGGTGATAAATTTCAATTTTTTTATAAATGTTTTGTCACTAAAAATTTATTTGGAATTTAAAATAGATTTCAATTCTATTGAATTCCAAATCATTTGGATAATATTAAATTCAAAATACAATTCTTTCTTACTTTAATTCCAATTTTAATAAATTTCGCGAACTAAACGTCCCTAAAAGTCGTAAGGAAGATTACGTGGGATTATATGAAGAGGTCTAAATGCTAGTGGAAAAGCACCAATATGTTTATACAACCCCAAAAACTGATATTTCTACTTATGAGTGGTTTTTGACAGCTTTGAATAAACTAGGATATTAGCCTGTGTATTACACGGGTTAAAATTTATAAATATATAATTTAAAATATGTAAACAAAAATATAAAAAAATATTTTTATTTTAAATCGATTATACAAAAATAAAAATTTATGATCATAAGGTCTAAAGAGTTAAATAATATTGAGATTATTGACATCATAAATTTAAAATCCCAAGTGGGTGGTGATTGAGGTACTTAATAAAAATAAAAACTTAACACTTATCGTTCAAAGAGTTAAATAAAATAAAAGCTTCAAGTAAAAAATATATCATGATTTGTGAAAAATTGGTTAAAAATAGTTTAGACGGGAAAGTTTTTGTGAGGTGAAATTGATGAAGACATGTGTCACCACATGTAATCATTTATTAGTGTGTGTGTATATATATATATATATATATATATATATATATATTATATATATATATATATATATATTTGTGTATCATTCTCACATGTTATAAGATACGTTTCGATGTTCTGATAATAACAAAAATATCAACATGCAATACAACTCTGTAATTATTTATGTTTACCCTTCACATCCTTAAATTGTTAATATGCACGCATAAAAGATTAAATAAGCAAAGCACATGAAATCACTAATATTGAATTCTAGACAAAAGATTCATGATTGTCTAATCATTATTCGAACGTAGATACACCCCTCAATCACAACACAAAGTTGTAATTCCAAGAACATAGGACCCACCGTCGATGCATGTTTTGACAGTAGATCTTCCTCATCAAAAAGTTGAATAAAATTCAAAGAATGCAAGCTACATGTGATTCATGATCGATGGAGGGATTGGACGGTTTGATCATGGATCGATAGTGTTATGCCTTGAACAAACTTTACCTAAGTTGAATCATGTCTTTTTTAGGTCAAGCACTCTCACCCATGAACATTATGAAGCATGATAGTGACAAATAGTCGCTAAAGAACAAATGCATAAAATTTCTTTATAAATCTCTTCAAGTTTATAAAATAATTCACATTTTATAAAAAATGAGTTTTTATGATGAAATCTTTTGAAAGATTATCTTTACAAAGATACCAAACATGTACGGATGTGTTGGTTACTTGGGAACATAGCAAACACTTTGAGAATGTTACAACATATCTCTTTCTTGTTTTGATCGAAACAAATTCAAACTTACCTAACACATCTATAAAAGGCTTGTTAATCATGTATCTTTTCAAAAGCCTAAGCTTTTAGTCTTGTTCCAAGAAAAGTATAACAATTCAACACCTTCATGGATAGTGAGAAGTTCTTGATGATTTTCTATCAGAGAGAATGTAACAACAAACTTTGGTGATTTTTATCATCTCAAAGAGACGACCTGTATATAACTCAGCAAAAACAACTCTTGATGGAGACCAAAGAGTGAACATAACATGAAGTAGTTAATACCCACTCAAACTACTATAAATCTCTTGCTTACGTGATGATATCGCTTATTCTCTTTTACCCTTGAATCAATTTCCTATTTTATAATTTGTAAATTTCATCAGCAATTAAAGAAATTATATAAAAAGAAACCTTTTATAATAAGTGGTAACATGTTGTAACATTTTTAACATGTTAAAACATATGATGATACAACATATGATGAAAGAAATCAGCCCATATTACGATTTAAAACAGCTAAACATGATGAAAAGATGGAAGTACTGATATGATCACTTGATTAACTTTCCAAGAAACATGCATACAATGGTCATAATACTTGTACAGAAACTGTTAGACCATAATTCAAGGAGTTCTTGTAGGATGGATATCCAAAAGAAAGCACTACAGACACAAAAGCAACATATACCGAGTTTTTTGCATACGCACCTGCTTATTCCATACGTCTACATGCACATACTATTACTCACAACATCAAACCTACCACCTAGATCTTGTACAGATCATCAATCGACAAATTCTCGATCGCAAAGTTTGGCTGAGCCGGGTAGCTTGTCATGAATCCACCCAAGAAATCAAGTGGAGACATAGTGTCGTTGGAGTAGCTGGTATCATATATGAAGGTCATATCCATCTGCTCCTCGACAGTCGAAGTATTCATAGGGTAGTTAATTGGGTTCAATAGCTCAACCTCAAGACCGCCCCATGAGCAGTTTTGGTTCATTAAACTACCAGTATTTGGTGGTGCTTTGACAGATTTTCCCTGAGTACCAATGTTTGATTTCACTTCTTTCTTTGCGTATTCCTCAACTTCATATGCTTTTACAGCTTGTATCACCTGATATGAACCATAAAATGTAAATTTTTATACTTGCTCAAATGGACTTATGATTAAGGTGAAAGTGATAGTACGCTTACATAGTTAAGATTCACTGAATCCCGATACAACATTATATAGTCACCAAGTTGCAGCTCATGCTCCTCGGCAAAATCCCCTGAAATATATCAAGAATATGCATACGATTTAGGTTTTCACAATCACCAAAGAAACTTTTGTAGTTGAAAATTTGAAACAAAGGTAAAGAACATACCAGTGCCCTCGAGGACATACATGCGACTGTTATTGTTTGGCCAGAACCTGTTGAAGGACGAGAAGCAAAGCGCAATTGCTTGGATGAAAAGATAGAAAATTTCTGGACTGTAATTTAATATTTCTAAACATGATGTGTATTCAGTGTCTGGCCTCATTGCATTTTGTTTTTTTTTTGTTTTCTGTTTTTTTTTTGGTTTTTTAAGACGGTTAAACTAACCTAAACTTGAAACACCACACATTCATGCCATCCATGTCATCCATCTCCAAAACGATACCTTCCTTCGCAATCAGAGCAGGTAGGTGTGTTTCTGCTGGTTTCTGAAACAAACCACACAACAACAAACATAAACACTGATAATACAACATACTCATCCATGTCAACAGTTCTGCGAAAGAAGATTTGGTTGCAAATCATACATCTTTTCTGTTAAATACCTACAAAATGCACGTCAATAATGCATCTATCCAAGTAATATAAATTACCCAAAAACTAACCTTTGGCAGCACAATTCTTTTTAGCACACCTACATCACTTTTTTGCAGCTTCTTGCTGAACAGAAATGTCAGCCTTCCCTGATCAACAATCTAATTAAGAGAAAGAAATATCAGATGCTCTCTGTGCATAGAACTATAATTGTTTAAAATAAGAACAAATATCCTAAAAATAAGATCATACTGACCGCGGTAACACACACAAATGAATGACCTAAAACAAATGACCAGCATTCTTAAAATTCATTTTATTTGGCGTTTGACATAACATCAATACAGGTCTATTTTCCAACTTAACCAAGTACAAGCATACAAACAGAACAAATCAAGCCCTGCCTTATATCTGATTGAGCAACTGGGCTTTTTAATCCTGTTGACCTGTACCAAAGCAATAAGAAAAGGATATACCGCACACACTAGCAGAATATGTAAACACAATTTGCTTCATGAACTGAATACAATAATAAAAGAATAACTTTATTCCTATATATAACATTTTAAATTTACAGACTGAGATCTTGTTCCAGTTGCACATTGGAAGATATGTGCTTACGGTATAACTTGCATAAACTCCCACTTTCACTCATCAAAACCAACACTACTACAAACACACAATTTTTCATAAATTTAAAGTTTTTAGCCACACGAAAAAAAGGTCAGGGACAACAAAGAGGTCAGATCCCATTAATAATCGGGTTCCTATTGCCCGATCAATGATCCTAAATTAGTAAATGTAAAAAGATTGATTCAATCAGCTCCTCTTTCTTGATCAAAGAACTCTCTTTTACACCTAACCACCTCTGGTTATGGTGGATTCATGAAGAAATTTCAGTCATTTACAACGGTGGATGACTAATTATAAGATCCAACAAACAGAAAGACATAAACTGATCCCCCTAATTAGTAAGGGGGAAAACGGAGCCCATGATAATGATACGATCCACAAACAGAAACCCACAAAATCAAACACACAGATCAAACAACATTATCAGATCCACAGAGAAAAAGACGATTATAAGAGGAGGAGGAAGATACACTGGCAGGTAGAGGAGCATTGAAGGAGGTGAAGGGACGAAACGACCGGAGGGCGGCGGAGGCACCTCGCCGGAATCTGGGCATCCGTTTCTTCTTCAAGAAATCAAATCGAGCAGCAGCGACGAGATCCCTATCAACGGCGGCAGAAGCTTTATTGGCATTAGCATTGGCATTGGCATTGGAATTGAAAGCGTTATCCATTCCGATTCCCATTTCGAAAGCACCAAATGCCGTCAAGCCACAGGCCTCGTTTCTCTCCATGAAGGTTCAGTTAGGGTAATTAGGGTTAGGGCTTGTTTATCGGCAATTGGGGGGAAAAGGCTTTTGCTATATTTAGGAAAGATTTGGTGAATGGAGGGAGTGACATTTGTACATGCTGCATTCATGGTGGTTCCAGATGAAAGCAATGCATAGGAGAGCGTGATGAAATGGCCAATGGGGGAGATGACGAATGGAAGGGGGAGATTGAGATGATGGTAATGGTGTTGAGGTGGGGAGTGAAGAGCATGTACACCTGTTTCAATTCTTCTGAAAAGATTATTGGGAAAGAAACTCGGCTTATTCAGGATCATCGATGAATTCAACCAATCAGAATGCTAATCCTCCACTCATTCATCGCTAATTTAGTAATTAGTAATTACTCACCCGCGAATCTCTGGGTGAATAGCATACCACTGGAAATGAAGAACAAATTCAGGAAGATGATGACGGTGACGCTGGTTTTAATTTTTGAAAACGACCATGCCACCTTGGATGTTATTCTCTTTTGCGTTGACTTTTTGACCTTTTTTTTTTTTATTTATAAATGTTTTGTTTCTGATTGTTTCACCTTTTGTAGTTATAAATCATTTTTAGGTTTGAATTGTGTTTTTCTGTTTACGCAAATAAAGTATTTGTAAGATTTGGATGGTAATGTGAGTATGTGACTTTGTGTTTTAACATTAACTCTTGGTTTAGTGTAAGCTTTATGAAATTAGTATATAGAAATTAATATTCTAGGTAAAAGAATTCTTTTACTTAGTTTTAACTTTGAGTTTTTCTAAACAGGTTGAGGGTTCTAAGTTTAATTAATTAACAAATAAATATTTTTGAGCATTTTTGCCATTCCATAAATACTTATCTAACCACTTACAAAAAATTTGCATAACAGTTAAATAATATTAAATTTAACTGTTCTTAAGGCTGATTGTATAGGTAACAATTACTTTTTTACCTAATAAAAGTCTAGAATTGTGCTGAATAATTTAGCTAGTTTATTATACTAAAAATTAAGCTAAAAATCATGTTACAGTTACTTACGATGTGTTTATAATTACAAAATATACGCGTAATAATGAAACACATTTTGACTATAAGTACACATTGATGTATTAATAACACAGTTATACATCTCTATAATAATATTTGAAAAAAAAATATTTTTAGAAGAATGTTAATACTATATTCAAGTCGAAGAAAATAAATGGTTAATTTTATAATATAAATCTTCTGTAAAAGTTAATACAATATATAAATAACTGCCTTTAAAAAAATAACAAAGTTAGACGAAAAGACAATGATTATTTTTTTGTGTTTTTTCATGTATTTAATTATAAAATTGTTATCAATTTTATCTTAATCATTGATTTACCTTGATTAAATGTTTAGATTCACTTCCCACACCTACTTCTCACTATATTCGACTTCTTATTTCATCAATATTATTCAGTTAGGCAAAATTGGTAAGATGCATGTGTTTAAATTCACCAAAACATGCTTAATTTTAGTTTTAAAAATGTTTTTGATTACTGATTTAAAGTCGTGGTTAAAGGCACTGTTTTCGCGACCGGATCGGACCGGTTCGCTACAATTCGGTTTTGAGGGGTCGAACCGGCCGGTTCTTCCCGAACCAGTGGTCGGACCGGGAAACCGGACCGGTTTGGACCGGTTTGTGATTTTTTCTATATGGATAAAAACGGGGTGCTAAACCATAAATTAGTGTATTTGATGTACAAATATAGTTAAGTTATATATATATATATATATATAAATTACTTATATTTAACTACATATATAAATATAATTAAAATATAGTTAAATCCGGTCCGACCGGTCCGACCACAAAACCAGTAAGACGTCTGATTCGACGTCCGATCCGATTTTAAAAACATTGATTAAAGTTCTTGTTAACACCTTGAAAGCTACACTGGATTTTTATGGTTTAAAAGACGAGTCAACAAACTTTTATTGTTTACAAAACAACCACTTCTTTTTCTACTGTTCTTTAAAATACCTTTTAACGGTTTTAAAATTTTATTTCTTTTATTTCATTTTATTGCTTTTCTTTTTAGTTGTTTTAATTGTGATTGTTAATTATTTAATCAGGTTTTGTGTTCATTAAGCTGATGTTTTCTGCAATATTTCAACCTCAAAATTTTCGGGTTTTATTTATAACTTATGTGTAAATAAACTTTATGTGTAATAATAAATAAACTATTTTAATTTCTGATATTAGGACCAAAGCTTGGGAGGTGGGAGTAAGAACTGCAAACTCCATTAAATAAACTTGGATGTGCAATTAATAAACTTATGTGTGTGAACAACAAATTAACCAAAATAATATTTAAAAAGTTATATGTATGTGGACAACTAAAATCTAACCTTCATATTTTTTATTATTCATAAATATTTGTTATACGTTAAAAAAATTTGTTATACTTTTCATAAAAGCATATTAGCTGTCAATTATTCTCCTTTATATATTAACAGTCTAATAATATTCTATTTTACCCAACTTGTATTCGAATTCACTAACGGAATTTAGCTTGAATTCATTCAGAATTTCAGATCATAAAGTAATTGGTCAATAACAAAATAACTTAATCTTTTTTTTTCTAACTTATCTAAAATAATACCCATATTACATCACAAGGTTGTTAGATTCCCTAAAATAATACCCGTATTAGGACTAAATTCACGCAAAAACAAATTAAATCACTAATATTGCTTTTTTTTTAAAAAAGAACTTATGTTACGTAAAATTATAGCCACCTTCTAAGCTTTCTCGACTTTGAGTGGTGGTATTTTTCAAAAAAGATTGACTGGCGTCATTAGTAAAAAAAGATCGGGTAAGTCGAAAGTCTGACGTTATATATCATTTTACATAAACTGAAAAAAAAAAAGACTAGTATCAGTCGACCCCGACCTCTCCTTCTTATCTCCACCCCTGAACATCGCATTCCCCGTTTGGCGCAAAGAATTCCTGAAAGTGTCAAACACGTCCTCATTTCCTACCCGCAGCCTATGTTAAACACTTGGGACTTATGGCCTTATGGGAGCCTATGTTAAACACTTGGGACTTATGGCCTTATGGGGGTTTTAAGAAGAATATCATGTCGAAACATCGATTAAAAAAAACTACACCAAATCACCTTCTACTATAATAAGTGTGTGTCGAATCTACGAAAAGCATGTGTTATAAACCGAGTTTTGCAAGAATCAATTGATTGCGAGTGGCAAAAATTTGAGTGATTGTAACACGTTATTCTTTGTTCTGATGCTGATGCCAGACGCTGATGCCAGATGCTGATGCCAATGCCAAATTGAGAGATGCACATTAAATAGGTGGTACGTGGGATTTCAATACTGAAATTTGGAGTTCATCAATCATCAGATCAAAATCTGTGGAATCTTCGTCATCGATCGATCCCACAGGCTTTCTTGTGATCATCGTTATCGTTATGAACACACAGCAACTCCCACCACCATATCCTCCACCTTCATCTGATCCCACCAGCAAGTATTGGGGGACTCACGTCATGGGTACACCTGCACCACCCTCCTCCCACCATGCACCACCCAACCCCTATGTTCAATACAACCCCCCTCCGCCCCCACGAAACAACATCGAAGGCGCCCGTAACAAGCTCGGTTCATGGACCAACAAGGCGGAGGCCACCGCCACCAACATCTGGACCAATCGTAAGTCAATATCTACACCTATTAACTACTACTGAAACCACCAAACCAGATAATTCACTTTAATCGGTTGAATTTGGTACAGTTAGACATAGTTTTAATTCGGATTGGGTGGGTATTAAGATAAACCAAAAGGAATATTAAAACTGAATAAACTGACATCTGAACCGATGAACACTCCTACTGACATCAGTATTGAATCAGTGAGAACAGGCCAATCTGTGACTGGAACGGCATGGGGGAAGATGAGTTTGATGGCAAAAGCGTTAAACGAACATGGATTTGAATCGCTGTACAAGAACAGCTTCACGACGTACCCAAACGAGAAGCTTAACAAGACTTACGCATGCTACTTGTCGACGTCTACTGGACCGGTCGCTGGAACCCTATATCTTTCCAATATTCATGCCGCCTTCTGTAGCGATCGCCCCTTGTATTCTATCCAACCCAACGGCATGGAGGCGTGGATCTATTACAAGGTAATTCCATTCCGTTCCATTCCGTACCTTACATTTGATTTAAATCCTACAATATGTTTTGAAGCATGGGTCTATGAAAGCAACTTCTCTATCATCTGGGATAGATGTAAAGTTAGCCTACAGACTCGACCAACAGCTCCATGCGATTTACTGGGTTCGTGGTGGTTGTATATAATTGACTCAAATCTATTTGAAATTTAAATGTTTGATATGCAGGTTATGATCCCGTTGGAGAAGATAGCCATGGTTAATCCAGTCATGGTGTCGGGTAAGAAGCAAATCGACAAGTACATCCAGCTCTCGACGATTGATGGTTATGATTTCTGGTTTTTGGGCTTTGTGAATCATGATAAAGCATTGAAACATCTTGTCGATGGTGTCTCCGCTTGTAGTAATTCTATCCCCTTCACTCCATGAGATCTTTCACCATATCATATGCGTTTGTATCTTGTTCCATAAACACATATTAACTGTTTATGTTCTTGTATTTTGTTCCTAAAACACATAGTAAATTGAGTTTAAGTTGAAACCCTAAAGGTTTACATTGATTTCAAGACAATATATTTCAGACTTCTAGATTTAGGGATATGCAGACTTCTACGTATAGGGATGATAATGGAATGGGTTTGATAATTTGATTTGTATATTTGATTGTAAAACCATGTTCCATACATGATTGTAAAGCTATGTCTTAACAGTTATGCCCGTCAAATAACCAGTTACTCAATACCGTCTGGCTTTGGGTTTGTTTGTCATCTCTACACATGATGTCACATCAACACGCCACAACTCACAAGAAATTCTGTGTCACTTGGTTCATATTTTTTTAAATAACAATGAAAAGCTATCATCATTCATGAAGCCCCACGAATACCTTGCTAACCAGTGTAAAAAGGTGAAACGCAGTTTAAGTTAAACATGTTACCTTAAAGGAGTTAAAGGCATAAGCCAATATACTTGTACAATCTTTATGAGAACAACTACATACACCTGTGGAGATGATAGTGATCAACGTTGTTTTGAACACAGTAAGCATCCAGTGCTTCCAACACAAAAACTGAGTTTTACAAACATGAAAGTCATAATGTTGGTGATATGTAATACTACGTTAGTATCCCTTTATTGAGTTGAAATAAGGGGATCGAGTTGTGCAGGCAAGAAGACTCGAAGGTATTAATGGGTACTACTAAGCATTTAGTCAAGGCCATGATGTTCGAGTCTAGAATGCTTTAAGGTAAATTCTAATCTTTGAGAATGATCAAGTGTTGAAATGTTGATGTTTGTATACTACTGCTTAGTATCACAATTTAATCAAGGAATAGTGAACCGTCTAGGAAAATTGATTTAATGATTAACTTTAATTCAAGATGAATAACTCGCGTGGAATTTATAAATGTGATATTTAATGATTAACTTTAATTCAAGATGAATAACCCATGAGAGAGGTGACTTCGATTCAGAATGCCCTACCCCAAACATAGCTCTCGCCCAAGAGAAAAGGTTACCGTATGCAAAGCTCTCAAAGGCGTAGACGTAGGCAAGTACACCATGGGGAGGTCTGAGAACCTTGTAGGATGATCTGAAACCCTGGGGAGCAGTCTATATGATCTTATCAAGAATTTTAGATATTGATCTATAGATGATAGATGTTTTGAAAGTAAAAAATTTGCAGCTTAATGCTTAAGTTAATGTGATAATATATATCCTTGGTTGATTTGGATATGACAAGCAATCTTTTTCCATAATAAATAAACTGGTGGTGCAAAGCTATATGTATTTTAAGACAAACATCCAATTAACAAAAAACTATCCGTGCAACATGCCTAAGCCGAAACCTAACATCGCTGTTTTTCTGCCATTGTCAACTCAGTCAAAACACAAAAGCGGGTCGGACCAATGTGCCTCGGCTCTACAGATTACATTACAGGCACTAACCTTATCAACGTTTCTTCTTGCTTCCCTTTGCAGCACTGGACTTGGATGGAGTCGCAACTAGGTACACAAATAAAACAACGATGGAGATTACCGACACTAACGACCCATAATTAGCCAACAACCTCTGCAAATTCAGAACATGTAATATGATTCAAATGAACAACAACACATAAAACAGAAAATAATTGTTATAATCACATCATCGATAGATATCATATACAAACTGCATTAATAACAGAAATATATCATACCTTTGCCTGAAACGATAGCAAGATTAGCAGCCATCAAGCACAAATTCATGCAAAAAAAACAAAGCAGTGAGTAATCAGTTAAAGATCAAACCATTCGAATACACTCCAAACTGTTTAATGAATAGGTCAATTTTAATAAAAACACAATTTATAATTTGACTATTATACACTTGTCTTTCTCCATACCCCCCAAAGTCTCATATCCTAAAGCAAGTTTTAAGGGAAGGCTATAAATGTCAAAATATTAAAAAGGGTATATTTGATACTATAATTTTTTGTTGGGTAAACATGATATTATACAAGGTTTCAAGGGGATGTATGAAAATATCTCTTCGTTATATTGTTTGGCATTATAAAAACTTACAAGATTAAGTGTACTCTCTTTAGGCTTTTCTGATAAAATCTCAAGAGGCAGAATTGAAGTCGAATAAGCCTCCTGCAAAAAACAAAATATTGCAAGTAAGCATATACAGTACTTGAAATACTAGATTACTTCATTTTTTGTAAACAAACCTGTAGTGCAGCCTTTGTGGGTACACGGAATGTAATAACAGCCGGTGTGCTATAAAAGACAGTTTTCACATTTGATTCCAACTCAAAGGAGTGAGATAAAACAGCCCCACTGATTATATAAACAAGAAACAATTGTGAGAATCAATTAATGAAAAGCAATAAGTAAATTTATTG
The DNA here is from genome assembly GCA_025506515.1 of Flaveria trinervia. Classification (NCBI taxonomy): domain Eukaryota; kingdom Viridiplantae; phylum Streptophyta; class Magnoliopsida; order Asterales; family Asteraceae; genus Flaveria; species Flaveria trinervia. The sequence continues at coordinate 89,108,819 of CM046452.1, read as the reverse complement.
AAGAACATACTGCATGTAGACATGTTAAAATTTGAAACATACACATCAAGTCTTTCCCAAGAGTTTGAAGTGTTTCCTGAGACAACATTAAATATTTCAGGAGACCAGCCATCATCACTGAGACTAACATCATACGCAGTCCTGCATACAAAATTTGGTCAACAATGTGAAATTATGTAAGAGTGTTATGTAAACTGAAGATGTCTACAAAAATTAGTTTGAGATACAAGGCTGCTTGATAATGCAAGGTGCTGGTTTTGATTACAGAGCAAACATAAATACTACTACATCTAAACACATATAGTCTGATCAAGAAAAGTTGATTCATAGTCTTAATACTGGATAAGAGTGTAATCTATTACAGTCTTGCAGGAAATAGTTTGAAAGAAATATCAACTTGGGTCCCAAATTTCAAGTTGCATACTTTAGAGAACTATATGATATCTGTCAATTGTTAAGTGATAAAAGTAACTGAGCTAGAATCTCTCATAGAACAAATAATAAAAAATAACTTTTTCAAGGGAAACTTCAATGTGACCTCTATTTCAAGGGAAACAGCAAATAGAGGTCACATTGAAGCTCCCCTTGAAAAAACAACTTTTTTGTAGCCCTACAAGGTTATTAGGTGATAAATCATATTAATAAAAACTTCCGTGATGAGTTTAAATGAACAATACAAACATCAAGCTTGCAAAGTTAAGCGCTCTAAGTACATACCTAAAAGAGAGTAAGGGACAGCTGGTTACAGAAGTCCCTGATAGAAAATACTATCTAAGCAGTATCAAAATTACTATCAATTGCATGTCAAGGATCTAAAAAATACTAACAATCTATTCAAACCAACAAACTAAAAAGTAACCACATAAAAAAAATATAAATCGAGGTGCTTCAGATCAAGAATCAAAACTATGGAGCAAACAAACTCAGATCCAACTTAGAAGAGCATCCTGATTTAAAGAAGCATCATACTTTTATTGTATTCAGTGATACGACAAGATGATTGAATCCGCTAAATACTAACTCTAAAATAAAATTCTTCACCAAAGTCAAACAGGCAATTCAAGCAAAAAGGTTGCAATAATAACCAATTTCCAAAATCTAGAAGTTGCAAATCGTCGTTGACAATTAAACCGATATTACTGTTGAATCGAGTTTAAATCACAGCTATAACTTGAAATCCACAGCTAATTACACAGATTAAGCGTATTAAACCTATGCAATTCTATCGATCTATCCAGATCCAAAGCACAACGACATAATCAAGCAACACAACGCATAATTTACGAATCGGAGAACACAGATGACAAATCGAACTTGTGTAGCAGCGATCGAAAGTAATTACGAGAAGAAGAGATGAAGCTACTTACGCAGATCCTTGATTGTATATGTCGATTGAAACGGAGACCTTTTCGGCGCCGGATTTGAGTCTGTTGAGAGTAGCTTTCTTGTGAGCTACGATGAACGGAGAATCGGATCCGGCGACGAGCGATGATGAAACCGCGAGAAGAAGAGTTACGAGAGCGATGAGAGAACTCTTCATCGTGAATATCGCCATGTGAGATGCAGGTTGAGATTTTGTGTAATGGTGAAAGTATTTCAATTCAATGTGTTTGTTTATACTTTCTGACATCGATCTGATCACGTTTCTGTTTAGGAGTTTAAGAGTTAGGGTTTGGAAGCCCATCAAGGCCCGAAGTTAGCCCAAACTCGTCTGGTCCATTTTTTTGTTTTTATAGAGCCGATCAAATATGAAATTTAAAATTTGTCTAAAGAGAACATACCGTGTTGTGTTTTGAATATTAAAGAATGCAGATGTAATGATTTTGGAGTTAGAGTAAATGATATGTGTTTGTTAATATGAAATTTATAAATTTGCATTGTTTAAACAAAAATACATAGTACTAGGAGAACATATATTTCTTCATGCGGTTAAAAATTCTAGTCTTTACAAAATATATAAATCTAGAAGTCGGAGTGGAAAGGTGTGTGTCTATCTTTTTTGAGTTATGTTGCTACAAATTATTAATATGTAGATAGACCAAATAGTATTAAAAAAGTGGTTTTCAGTTTGTTAAATTAGCTTTTAAAGTTTAATACTTTGAAGTTCGGTTAATCTTTTTCTTTTAAATTTTGATAATGAATAGTTTAGCTTTTAACTTCTATAACTTGACCACACAAGTTTTATACTTTGTAGTTTGACTATGAAAGTGTTTTTCTTTATAAAATTGGTGAATATACATTATAAAACTTTATTATTTTAAAATACTATATATTTTGTAAAATTGATCATAATACTTTTGTTTATCAAAGTTTGATTATATATTTTTTCTATGTAACTTTAATTAAACTTACAAGAGAATTTTATAACCACTTTTATCATACGTTTTGATGTAAACTTTAATCGAACACAAACATACAAATCATCTAAACTATTTAATGACACGGTTATCCTTCTTATTTTATAAAATTCCAAATATATCATTGTGTACATTCTTCTTTTTAGTTAGTATCCACTACAAATGCCTTAGGGGTTGTTTGTTTAGGTCTGACCCGGCTGACTGGCTGACTCGGTCAGCCCATTTGATACGCTTAAAATCAGATCTGATCGGGTCCTTTTGGTCTGTCCCGGACCTGGATGTTAAACATGCTAACCAAGACCAAGGAAAGGGGCGACCCGACCTACACCTGCCTTCACCCATACCATCCACCATCGCGCGACCCGGCACACCAGCTTCACCATCCACCCCCGCGCGACCCCTTTGCGAACGCCCATCCCCACCGCGCAACCCCTTTGGTGGTTGTGGTGGTGGAGGCCAGTGGTGGTCGGGAGGGGATGTAGAGAAGGGGTGAGAGAGATAGAGATGGTGACGGTGGTGGTCCGGTGCTCTCTCATTGCAACAGGTTGGTTCGATGACATTCGACGGCGACGGAGGTGGTAGCGATGGTGCCGGAGGTGGGTGGTGGGTGGAAGAGGCGGTGAAGAAGATGAGAAGTTTGAAGGTGATTTGATTAAAGATGATTTATATATAATGTGGGGTTGGAATTGGGGGAAAGAAGAGATAAAGATTTGATTTTTGATAGAGATGATTTGAGTGTTGTTGGAATTAATGGGATTGGTGGTAGTGGTAAAAACGACTTTAGCATGGTATTTATTTAACTTATAGATATTGTTTCTGACTCAATCAAATCATACTGAGTTAGTATAATCAAACAGTTCCTTAAACATTATTTTAGTATAAACGTGGGATGCATGGTATTTATTTAACTTATAGATATTGTTTTCTTATGAAAATTTGTATTAAACAATTTGTACGGCATAAATTATTTAAATAAATGTATATGAAAATTGTATTGAACAATTTGTACTACATAAATCCAAAGTAATAATTTTCATCTAAAAATGTGGGTAAACGTGTGTTTTAATATATATATATTTTAGCTTCGTTTACTTATTTTATACTACCAATAACAAATCTAGATAAAAGACGGTTGTGCCAAACCTTTTTTTCAAAAAAAGCACCCGACATTGAAAATTTTGTAACATCTTAAGCAAATTTACTTTAGTGATTTATTTTCCACATCGGGTCTCTCCATCCTCACAAATAATATTGCAAGTATGTGATCACAACAACCTTACCACCACCATCACTATGTTTACTTATCAATTATCAATCCACATGAGTGTCACCAAATATCCAACGATGCATCTACCCGACCATGATCACCATTCTTCTCTTGTCGTTGCCATACATAGCTTCACCGTTCTTTTCATCGCAGAATGATGATAGTTTAATGTTATTACTCGATCTTTAGAGCAAAAGTAGGATACGTGTGATGGTATCATGAGCAGGGGTGGACCTAGTGTTTGCGGATGAGTCGTCGCAACCCATCAAATCTCAACCGACCATTATCGAATTTTGACACTGACCCTGTAAAACTTTGAATTAACCCCAAATATATGTTTACATGAATCCCAATAAATTCAAGATCGACCCAAAAAATTTAAAACCGGCCTCCATAAATATTTAACAAGCATAAATCAATTTAGATTGGATGATAGGTTCATTAACAAGTATTCTTAGTGTGTGGGTTGCAATAAGAGGAGTATCAATAAAAATTAAACACACACATCATTCGGAATATTTAATTCAATTGTATGATCTTATAATGAAACTAAGTGATAAAAACTGTGATTGCGGTTATAAAACTTGAAAATTTTAACTAGAATTATTTAAAAGTGGTCTCTTTTTTATCAGCAAACTAATATGTTTTCATATAAAGATTATGGATTTAAGATCAATAAGCACACCAACAAACCATTTAAAAATCGGATCTCATATTCGTTTCACATAAGCACTCGAATAAAAAATGATAATAATAATCCGCCATGCTAAACTTTATAATTAAGCCAGGCATCACAGCTAAATCAATTAAACCTAAAAAGAAACAAAACATAAAAAGCATAGGAAAAAAAATAAGAAACTCAAATCAAACTTGCATTCTAAGAGCTTAAATTGAAATTAGGCATACAATTGAACCGAATGTTCATGAATCGTTTGACGAGACTTTCGTTTATATTTGTTTATTAACAAATGGACGAACATAAACACAAAACACATGTTTTTGTTTGTTTATTCGTCTTTGTGGAACCTCGTTTATATTCATCAATATTGTTTGTTGTTTGTTTATATACGTCTATATATGTTCGTTTATTTACATGCATTCCTGAATGAATTATGATGTGTTAGACTTATTCGTTTGTGTTCGTTAATATTCATATATGTTTGTTTTTCTTTGTTCAATTATGTTCATTCATTTTTGTCCATTTATGTTCATTTACGTTCATAAATAAACATGAACATTTCCACTTTCTTAATGAATGAATATGAACAAACACGTCGATTCGTTTATAGGCATAACTAATATTTAATTTATCTGATTTCTTGATCTTTGCGTCATCAAGGGTGCTAGGAACCAAAAGATTATAATTTTTGTGTGTTTTGTCCTCAAATAACGCTCAATTTCTTTTGCCCTGGCCTAACTGATTTTCAACACGTCCCGAAAATTACGATCTCAATTTCTCAAGCGTATATGGTTGTGTTTACAATGCGTACTTTTTTCGCCTAAAATTCTCATAAATTAAAGACTTGTGTATATATACAATATTATACAGACTTGTAACTTTGTGAACCGTAAACTTACAATTTTATCAAGATCATTATTCTTCTTCTCATTTTATATGATTCATATTTCTTATCTTGTGAAATCGATCAAACTAATAAACTTGAATGCTTTAGTCTTCCTTAGTCCATGAAGTATTTCTAATATCTATTGTCATCTCTCGCGAGTGTGCCAAAACTACAAAAACCATAAGAAAAGCAAACCAAAGTATATTTCATTCAATGAATACACATGTTGCATCATACATGATACATGTATGTAATGTAATATAAATAACTATAAAGTTGTGTTGAATTTTTGCCTAAAAATGAAATAAGCAGTTATTCCATTAGCAAGGCGTGGGGGCTCTTATTTGGTCACGGTCAGGAGCATTGGCGTGTTTGGGGTGACGAAAAAGCCTTTGAACAACTTTTGTCTAAAAATTGATTTAAAATGTAATTTGAATCCTATAATGCTAAACAACTTGTAGTTTCTTCATAATTTTTCGAATTCCCCTCTCAAATTTAATCTAATCACTCTTTAAACTTTGCTATCATCGTCCTCATGGTAATAATCGAATTCATCTGTGGGGGATGAGACTTGCACTTTGTGCGGTTTCAACCACAGTCCAATTTTGTAACCCGTCACGTCAAATGTTCACGTCCACTTACAAGATGAGTTCGAATTAGTAGGGATTGTGAGGTTGCTCGTGTCTGTCCGGTACGCATGAGCCAACCTAGGTTATGGGTTGGGGGGGTTCGAGGAACCTTTATATGGCGATAATATGTTTATTTGTTGTTCTCACATGAGTCGACAACTATTCACACAAATAATTAGAGACTTGAACAGATAGTTTTAATACTTTCATCAACGGTACAACACAAGACGTAAATGAGGTTTATTTAAATTTCGAATGTGTTACTTTGGTGTCGTCAGATCAAACATGATACCAATGTTTTAGATCAATTGCCTGTTTTTGACAACATCATGGACACATTTGCACCCAATACTTCGTTTTATGTAAGTGGAGTAGAGTATTGATACGTGCATTATATTGTTGTTCTTATTTAGCCATAGGCGCCATATTTGTCAAATCATTTATATGCCTACATGATGACAATAGAAATGATCTAAAAGACACAATAATCAACATGCAGGATATCGAAAGGGCATTTGGTGCCCTTAAAGAAATGTTGGCATATCATGCATGATCCAATAAAGGTTTAAAGAACAACATGAGAAGCAGGGGAGTAAATGCAAAGATGTGACTGAAACACAAAGCTAGGAACTTTGTTGCGGAAATACAAATAATTAAAATATTATGATTCATTAAAATTTTATGTTTATATACAGTTAACGTGTTATATATATGGTGGTAATGTTGTTGAATCAAGTAATTATCCGTCTTATTTCATGACAGGTCATCTCGGTGCCTCTAGCAACGAGAGTTCTTACATTCCTCGTCCTAATCAAGGGATCAATAATTATTTTACAGTTTGTAGGATGTAGGATGTCGTCTTAGAAGAATATATTGGATGTATCGAAGGCAAGGGACCAAACACAGGGCACGGAGAGGGAGACGTAACGCAGAAGATGGAGGAGAAAGAAAATATGATAGATTTAAACAAACTATTGAATATCTATTAAGAAATCATTTGTTGTTGTTTGTTTTTTTTTTTTTTGCATCAAAATGTTTGTAGTCTGTGAATCATATCTGCAGACATTTGCAGGAGAAGAGGTGGACCAACATCTGCAATCTGTAATAAGAACAACGTATGTTTTTTAGCGTTTGCAAACTGCTAAAATCAACTGGTGGTGGTATATGGTGGTGTTGGACGGTGGTGGTGACGACAATGGGTGGATGTGGTGGCGGACGGTGGTGGTGGACATGAGTGGGGGTAGGTGATAGTGTTTAATACTATGTAGACTTTAATTGATTGTGTCAAGTCTGCATCATGCAGATCTCGCGCAAACATTTTTTTTTAATAAAAAGTCTTCCAAAAAACAAATATACTCTATAAACCTTAACGTCTGCGTGTGACCTACACAACGCGAACAAAAGAAGTCTGGAATAACTTTTTTGGAAAAAACAAACACCCCTTAAGAATCAATAGTTCAATACCGCCCTCTCATTAGCTAGGTTTTTCTTCTTTACATATTTTGCGTATAGAAGTTCGTATTGTGCTTTGTTGTAATTGTAATATTTATATTGCTAACAGCGCAGTACATGTATTTATAATCGGTACATTTTGTAGTTTTTGATATTCTAAATATTGTCGATAATTTTTGGGTAAAGTTGTTTGTTAATGATATATCTCGAAAGGTTTTTGAAAACATTATATCACTGAATAAGAGATTGTATATGAATTATATAGTATGTTTTTAAAACATACTAATATAAGACTCTACATAAACCAATAAAAAAATAAATTTTAAATAAACCAAACACATTATATCGTTAACCGAATAGAGGTATCATGTTAATGGAATAATTAAGTGGCTGCCAAACAACTACTAAGTTAAGTCATCAAACTATCGAAATTGAGCTTACCCGTAATCATATTCTCAACAGTCGAATATAGATAGATTTTTACCGGTAACCACGTTTACCGAAGGATCGAAAACAATTTTACTCTTAGCTAACGGTTCCTTGTTTTGTAGATATAACATAAATTCAACGGTACCAGACTACAAAATTTAAAATTTTGAACCAAATATCTCAATTAAATACGTGCGCAATATATGAAGATGAAGGTCCATCGCTAGACTTTAATTATGACAGATAAGCCGAAAGGTGCCCATGCTAATCATGTGTGCGACTTTATCCATGTGCCTCGTCTCATCAAATAATGGAACCTGTCACATCAAGTGATCAATAAATATATTGAGATCTAGTAATTTATGAATACAACAAAAAATTGTTGTTTAATATGATAACTTAAATTTTCACTTATTTCTTTTGCCATGTGTTTGAAAGTAAATTATGATGTAACACGTATATTAATCTATATCTATAAATCTATATATTTAATGAAATAAGATTTTTTTATCACTTGTCATATTTATAAATTAATTTTTTAATATTTGTTATTTTTTAAACATTCTTACTTTATTTTATATCCAAATGAGTATTAAAGTAATTTAAACACGCAAACAATTTATTTCTCTTCATAAAAACTAATTTGGTCAATTGATATATTTTTTCTCTCATCTATATTTTTTTTAAATCAAACTATGTTTTTAAAAATAAATTTTATTAAGAAAATTAAAATTCATATATTTTCTAAAACATTAAACCTTTTAAAACAAAATATTTTAAATCTTAAAATAATTATAAAAAAATTGGATTTTGTAAAAGTAGTTTTATTAACTAAAACAGAATCATTAGAAACTTAAGTTTTTAATAAACAAGTTTTTTATAAACGATAAATTTTTATAATAAAATCTTAAAACTAATATTTAAAAATAAACTATTTAGATAAAAGATTTAAAAATAGTATAATTGTTTTATCTCTTGAACAAGTACGTATATATAATTTTATACATATCTTATATTAAAATATCGTAGTGTAATTTTTCGTGTTTATTACGAACTATAACATGTTTAACTAGACTATCTATTTATCCATATATTTATCTGTCTATAACCTATCTATTGTTTCTTAATTGAAATAGCTATTAATATGCAATTATAATCATATTTTATCTTTAAACATGGTTTTATAATTCATAAATTTTTATTAATAATTATTATTATTTTATTTATTCAACCCGTGTAATACACGTGATACTAACCTAATCACTTAATATATATGACATGTTTCAAGCGTGTCTTTATTTAGGACCATATTTATTTAAAGTTGTTAGTTGTCATGAAGGCAGAGAAATATAACTCCAAGCGCTAATTAATGCATGTCACGTAGTAGGTTTGGGGGCTCTTTTTAATTTTTCTAAGGGTATTAGTATAGAAACACCCACCCAAATAAATCGACACCCTCCTATACGTCGTGTATGAGTCCATTCACGGCGTATAGGGTCGAATAAATTGAAAACGAGGAATATTCAGGGTGCTATCGGATAACTATACGCCCCATATAGCCCCTCTATACGACACATATAGGGTTATACGACGTGTATAACAAATTCCGACACTGATTACAATGAAAAATTCAAGGGGCTGTCAGAGAGTTTATACGTTCCGTATAGGGCTATACGACCCCCTATACGATGCGTATGTGGCTATACGACCCGTGTAGAAACTTTAAGGTGTTGATTTGAAATATTGAGGTGTCCAAATAACCAATTTGAAAAGTGTGTAATCCAAGGAAGCGTAATCTAGCAGTGAGGTACCCTTCTCATTACATTAGACCAGATTCTAATTGCAACATCTTGAATATGGCTTGTATTTGTTTCCCTTTTATTTTTTTAAGAGTTATTAGATTTAAATAATCCCAACTTTCAAATGCTTCTTTTCTTAGTTCTTATCAATCGTGTAATGTAAAAAAGAAAATTTTGAATATTTCATTATTTAGGAAATGTTTACATACATTCTCAACATTTGAGATTGTTTTCCTCCAACGATCTCTTACTAACCGACAGTTAACCCTTGTTAGTTTTTTTTATGAAATGAGGTCAACTTTGAGACATTTTCAACTATGCTACCACCCACCCTCTATAAGGTCCTTTTTCCAGTGCCTAGCCTTCAATCCTCCATCATCACCTTAAATCTATTTTCAACGAGTCAAGTAGTTCAGATCAAGATGTCACACCCCGACTGACGACGGAATCATCGGGGCGGACGAATGGGAGACGATTGCTCATAGCACATAGAACTAATTAAGTTGAAATATTATTAAATATTATTTTTATTAAAACATTACAAGACAAATAAATTCATACAATACAAAAGCATCAAACAAAGAAATAACATGTTAAATTAAACTAGGTCAAAGTCTTATATGAGCACAAAGACAATTCACAAAAAGTAAACCAGAAACATATTAAAAATAAAAGGTCAACATAAAGTTCGTGAGATTTCCATAGTTCGCAATACAATAGTGTATAAATGATAGCAATTCATGTTGTAAGTTAGAGAACAAAGTAACTAGGGATATAAGACGGAATGCACAATCAAACATTGACAAAGTTTTACAAGTCTCAAACGTTTACAAGTATATACGATTAGTTAAGTGTACTTGGATCAACCAAGCATGTTTGTCAGGCCCATAGATCTATGACGTCGACAGGCTAGCATTATTAATGATTGTACATATATTCGACATTACATTATAGCTACAAAGTTCAACTAACCACAACACACAAGTAAATTACCATAAGTTTACAATAATCAAACGTTTACAAGTGCAATGTTTATAAAGTAACATGTTTCACCCTAAAGTGTAAAAATATTTAAAAAAGGGGTATAAAAATACTCACATTGAAAAATAAGTATAAGAGTGATGATAAGAGATTAAACGAGGCTCCAACAATTTCTTTTACAAGTTACCTAAATGTATTGATTCCAAAATGAGCTTCAATAATAATATTAGCGATTAGATGTGAACTAGGGTTTCAATTGGAATTTGGGGGTTTTAATCAAGTAAAATAAAATAAAGCAATAGTTTAGGTTTTGTTTCAATAATGTTGAAGTCAAATGATTCAATAATTTAATTTATTGAATTAACATGATGCGTGAAAAGAAATAATTAATTTAATAATTAATTAATTCGGAATTTGATAAAGGTCCTTAATTGAATATTTATTTAGATGGCTTTAAAATTATAATTATTTAAATCATTTTATAAAGTTTTTGAACCTTTAAATGATTTTTATAATATCCAAAACTTTAAAATAAGAATAAAGGCTAATAGAAACTTATATTGTTTTATTAGTTCCGAGAGCGTAAATAAAAGTTAAAAAATAAATTTATTAGTTAATTATGAAATAACATTTATAACATTTAAATTACATGAAAGAATTAATAATGTCTTATAACTCTTGTTATTCTTAAAATAAATAAACAAATGAATATAAAACCATAAGTTTTAAAACCCTTAAATTTTAATTTAATAATTTCTGAAACATTTTAGTTAAAGATATAATTTTTATTTTGATGATAATAATTTTCTGAATTATAAAATATTAACAAAACTAATTAAAAACAAAAATGGTGGAGGCCCGGTTCAAACCCGGGACCTTTTGGTCTTAATCTAAGCAAATTACCAGTTGGGCTACAAGTCAATCTAGTTGAAAGCCCCATTACAATGTTTAAATGTGTTGATTTCAAAATCCCCCAATTCACAAGAACCCTATATTCGATTTGAATTAAATTGAACATGAATTTGAAGTTTATAACGAAATCCAACTTAGGGCTTTTGTTCCCTATATGAAATCGAGTGTGTGGGTGTGTGTAATTACCAGGATGATGTCGTTGTGTTGATAAAAGATGAAACAATGTTGCGGTTAATTGAGGAATCAATTTGGGGGATTTAGATTCTAATACTCCGAATTAGTAAGTGTAAAAGCTTCTGAGAGAGATAAGGATCGATAGACATCAACCAATTGAAATCAAGATTACTTAGAAATGGTCTCTCAAACAAATTACAAGTCGCGGTTGAAGATGATGGTCGTATGCGATGTGTGTGTATGTTTCAGATGAAATTGGGAGTTCCAATAGTTTTAAGAATATTGAAATGACGATTTACCCTCGGTTTTAGGCACGATTCGATCAGTTTTAGGTCGGATGAGTTCAATGCCTTGAATGCATGTTCGGTTTCACAAACACACTCATAACAGTCCGGAAAGATCAATTGAAACATCACCTAAGTTCGAAACAACTTAAGAATCAGTTTCAGTTGGTTTAATTAGGAATTAATTGATGGATAACGGGTAGTTTTGATCACCGGAGCTCGTTGACCCGGTGGCCGGAGATAGGTCAACGGGAAGGGGAATAGGGAGGGAGGATTGGGTTGTTTTTAATCAATTGATAATTTCAGTCCCTATGGTTTTGAGAGTTTTTTTTATACAAAAAACCTTTTTATTACGTTTCAAAAATTACAGTTTAAACCTTAAACTTATAAAAACAAATTTAACTAATAACTCAAATTAAATGTTTATTACTATTTTTTTATTTAACTTTCATAAAACTTGTAAACTTTATGATTATTTATAAAAGTTCATGACTACTAATAAAACTTTATAATCTATTAAAAATTATTTTATAACTTGATAAATTTTAATAAAACTTTTTCCAATTAGTTATTTATCATAACATGATTAATAAAAATTTATGATTTTATGAAAAGATTTATTTCTAAATAAATGATTACAATTGTTTTAGATTATGAATAGTTCATAATAATAAATTGCATATTTAATGTATTTGATCCATTAAAATTATTATAATTTTATAATAAAACTTAGAAATTAGATTTTAACTTGATAACAATAGCGGATGTTACAGAGGTGAGGATTTATAGAGGGTGCAGAAGTTTCAGATTGACAAAACTTACGGTAATTACCAAAATAACTGTTTGACCAAATCAAATTACTAAAATAATAGGACAAAATTAAAGTTTATAAAAAACAATCAATCGGAGCCCGCCACGTGTCATCCTCGCTGATGTGACGAGGGATTATGGGAATCCCTCGCCCAAAAAAGTGTGCCTGGCAAGGATCTAGTATAATCCCTCGCCCACGTGTATCCGTCGCTGACGTGTCTTTGATTCCTCGCTGAGTCAGCGATGGATTATGAGAATCCCTCGCCCATAATTACAAAAATACCCCCTCGCCCATAATTAAAAACATATTTTTTAATAAAAAATCCAAAATTTTTAATTATTTATTATTATTAAAATATTTAAAAGTATAATTTAATTTTTACCCTGTATAATACAATGTTTACCCTTAACATTATGAAATCTTAAATTTAAATATATGTTATATCTTTTAAATATTTATTATACTAGATTAGTCTCCGTGTAATACACGGATTGAATATATAAAATATTAATAATTATTAATAAAAACTTATGTATTATAAAATCATGTTTGAAGATAAAATATGATGTTAATTACGTATAAATAACTATTTTAATTATAATATTTTAATGTAAAATATAATTAAAATTATATATATTTTTGTTTAAGAAATAAAAAATTATACTATTTTAACTTTCTTATGGAAAAAGTGTTATTTTAAACATTCATTTTTAGTTTTTTCATAAAAAATATCTTTAGTGTTTCAGATTTTTTTAAAAATATTTCACCTATTTATAATTTTTTGAACAAAATGATTTAAATTATTTTGTTTAAAAATATTTAATGTTTTAGAAAATTTCATATTATATAAAAGTTTAGTTTTTTGTTATTTAGATATTGTTTAAAAGAAGTGATTTCTAATTGTTTTCATAAAATCTATTTTAAAAGAAGATAGTTTGATTTATAAAAAAATAAACAAGAGAGAAAAACATAGCAATTAATAAAATTTCTTTCTAATAAGAGAGAGAAATTTGTATGAGAATTTAAATTATTATAATACCCTTTTGAAGTGAAAATTGATTTGTGAATATCTTAAAATTTAACAAGTGACAAAAACATGAGTTAAAAGAATGACAAGTGGCAAACGATTTTTTTGCTTTATTAGAAGTTATAGGTATTATTAACATTACATACGAGTGATAAAACAACGATATCATATTTTATACTTTTTTTAATTTATTTGTTTTTTAATTGGTTATTAAACAATTTGTTTCAAAACAAACCATTTTTTAAGAAAGTGCCATTTTTAATAATTTATTTATTATAACATTGAAATTTAATTACTTTTGTTTCATAAGAATTATTTTTTAAAAGTCATAGGTTTTAAAATATATCGTGTTTTTTTTGAAGTTTTAATTTTTTTTGAAAAAATTCTTATTTCTAAAAATTATTTACTTACAAATTGCATTTGTAGAAAGATCACTTGAAAAAAAGTATATATGTAATATAAAAAGAATTGAATAATATCATTTGTATTTAATGTGATATTTATTAAGAGAGAAGCGAGAAAATAAAATTTAGTAATTTTAGAATTGTGACAAGTGGCACACAAAACCTTCTTTTATTAGTATTTATAGATTTATAGATTTTATTTCATCAGTGGCTAATAACATCTAAAAAATAAAATATTCATAAAACTAATAGTTTTGATATATTTATTTATTCCACCCATGTGATGTCTAAAATAGTCATTTAAAAAAATATTCATAAAATTACTACCATTAAAATAATATTTATTTTGTAATCAAGATTCGTTAATATATATTTGAATTAAGTTTAATTTCAGTAACTAGATTTGTTAAAATTAATTATTTTCATTTAAAATATTAACAACATCAATTTACTTATAAAATTTAATAAAATATTTTAATATTAATACAAAAGTTTTATTAGCTGTTTCAACTTTATCCAACATAATAAAACTTTTGAAGTGAAATTAAAACAACATATAAAATTTTTGAAGATATATTGATTTTTTAGTTTTTTAAATGAAAATAATTTCTTTAACCAAACCTCGTTGAACAAAATTATAATTAACTCCTTATATTTTATATCAATTATTTGCTTGTGTTGTGTTTGGCATATAAATTTTTATTTGTTTATTTCTTATGAAGTTTTATTTAAATTTTAATGGTCGCTCGTCCGATCGGGCGAACCTAATGACATCCTAGATATGTAAATATAAAAAAATACATGTATAAAATACTTTTTTGTGTAGATTATTATTTTAACAAAATTTAGAAGCTTAACCTGAAAGTAAAATTCCAAAGAACAAATTTTAAATATTAAAATCAGTTTGTCCAGAAACAATAAACGTTGCGATTCTTTTTTATTTTATCTCAAACTAAAAGTAGCATACAATTTGTTATCTAATGTTTTTTATTTTTAATTTTTTTCTTTTCATTTGTTGTTATATATGTCCTCTTTCAAAGTTAGTATATAAAAAGGATAAAATAAAGAACTAATAAATTCTTTTAAAAGTTTTAAAAAATAATAATTCATCTTTGATATTTTTACACAATATCCTTTATTTTAATTTCTATTATTACTAATACAAATTTATATGTTTTTGTTAAGCGCTAGATTCTCATAATGGTTATGAATTATTTTGTAACTTTTAATAGTATATAGTTTTTATTGTTGTTTTAAAGATGGTTATATATTTTCGTAACCAAGTGTTAAAAGTCAAAATATAGATGGGTGAAAGTGAAATAAAAGAAAGAATAAGGGTAAAGGTCCAATCGCTGAGGTGGGCGAGGTATTTGGGACCCTCGCTGACATGGGCGAGGTAGAGGTCCAATCCCTCGCTTGGAGAAGTGTGCTCTTGCTGACGCGGGTGAGAGATGGGTAAAATCCCTCGCCTAGGATACTGGACCCATTGCTTTTTATTTTTATTTATTAAAAAAACACATTATACACGTGGGGGAGATACGGATATGTGGGCGAGGGAATTTAATCCACGTGGGCGAGGCTTCATGAATTTTCCTCGCTCGTGGCGAGGGTCAAAGTCAAAAATCCATTTTCGTAATTTGAATGGTCAATGGTTAGTTTCGTAAATCGAGTTGGTCAATTGGTTATTTTTGTAAATTTTCCTTTCAACATTTTGTTTAGCGTTTTGGCTACATAAACAATCAATATCATAAAAAGCTAATGGTGTTAACTCTCAGTTATTAAGAATCGTTAGAGAAAAATAAGCTTAGAGTGAAGAGTGTTTGTAAACAATTTTTGAGTCGAGATTAATACCGATCAATAACTAAAAGTTATGATTATTAATATTCAATAACTACTTTTAGAGGCAATTGCTGTTTTTCTCCATGTGGTTTGGCGATATTTGTCATTTTCATCAAAAAAATTGTTTTTTACATTTGGCTCCTCAACGTTTGAAAATGTTGAAATTTTCATAAAAAACATGAATTCCGTAGTAAAAATTTTAATTAACAACACGTAAACATAAATTAGGATTTTGTTTTAATATAAAAAATTACGTAAGTACTAATTTTAACGATGAA
This sequence comes from Flaveria trinervia, assembly GCA_025506515.1. Lineage (NCBI taxonomy): Eukaryota > Viridiplantae > Streptophyta > Magnoliopsida > Asterales > Asteraceae > Flaveria > Flaveria trinervia. The sequence continues at coordinate 89,092,611 of CM046452.1, read as the reverse complement.
TATTAAACATTTTAAAACAATGTAGCTAAGATCTTTGGATGAAAATTACAACGTTTCCCAAACCTTCGGAGGCTAAATGCAATAAGAAAATAATACTTTTGAATGAAAATGACAAATGTAATAAAATCACATACAAGAAAATAACAATTGACTCAACTTCTTTTTGATCTTAAAGTTTTTTTCTTTTAAATCATAGCTTTCTCATTATTTTTAGTTTATTACAATTTCCATTTTACATGTTTGGTTTTTTATCCTTGGCCAAAAACCCCCCTACAAACACACACCTTGATTTCTAGTTTATATATAATTAAGGATAATTTTATATATTTTGAAAATAAAACTAACCATAGCCAAATTTCTTTAATGTTTCACTAAAGTCACTTGAATTTTATTTTCTATAAAAAAATAACCAATAAACTTAACTTCATTTTATGTTTCAATGCTGTACCATTTTTAGCAAGAAATATATATTTTTAAATTATGCAACTTTTTTGTAAATAAATATAAATCTTGTTTGCTATTTTTTGATTACATTAAAAAAAATTAACTTATGTATGAAAAGATAGTGAAGAAAAAGTTAATTAATTGTAATTGTTAAAAAGTCTATGTATTTGTGATTTTTTATTTACTAATGAAAGTATCGTGCTATTGGCTGTTGATCAGTTACAAAATTGTGTTATGATGTATGTTGATTAGACATTCAATTACTCATGCACCCTAGATAATCTTTTGATGTAGTATATCTGATGATTATTATTTTTTTTAATGACAAATCTATACAACTCTTATTTTTAAATTAATTCAAGTTATATTATACTTAGATTTAAACTCAAATCTCACATGTGATGTTTATTTTGAAAATCCTATAAACATTGTTGGTGTTTGAAAAAGTTTATAATAAACCGATAAAAAGGGAATGATATTAGAAGTTAACTCGGTAGCAGTCAAACATGGCCGCGTTGACAAAACAATAAATATCGCAACTAAAACCATCCTTTTCTGCCATGAAAAAGGCATCTTTGTCCTTTTCTCCCACCCACTCTTCTTCTTACAACCCCCTTTATCATCCTCAAAATCACCTTCAATCTTCATCTTCAAAACCCTAATTCCTTCACAGAAGAAGATCATGTCATCTCTCTGTGATTTCTGCAACCAGAGATCCGCAGTGCTGTACTGTAAAGCCGATTCAGCTAAGCTCTGTTTGCTCTGCGACAACGCCGTACACTCCGCTAACGCTCTCTCTCTCAAGCATATCCGGTCTCAGATCTGCGACAACTGCGGTTCGGATGGCGTCTCCGTCGTCTGTTCCACCGAGAACCTCCTCCTCTGCACCGCTTGCGACCACGATTTCCACGGTGACCCCTCCGTTTCCTCCTTCCACAATCGTTATCCCGTCGATGAGATCACCGGTTGCCCTTCTGTTTACGAACTCGCTTCACTTTGGGGGTTTAGTCTCAAGCCTTCGGTTTCCGACGGTAATTCGTGTGAGAATAAGCTTTCTGCTACGGATTTTCGGGGTTTGACGACGGGGCGTGATGAAACTAGTTGTTATGATGAGGTGCCTAGTGTTGAGTGGAAATCGAGAGGTTTGGGGTGTGGAGTGCGTACGAAGGTTATGTATAAGCAGTTGTTGGAGCTTGCGAAGGAACGATTTGATGGAGATGGAGGTGAATTGGGGCCTCAAACTCCGAGTGGATGTGGTCAGAAGGAGATATCAGAAGGTTTTGAGTTTGAGGAGCAAGAGGAGCAGGATTTGTTGAATCAGCAAACTCCTTTGACGTATTTGCTCTTGCCCCCCCAGAATTCGTCGAACTCAAAAGCAAATAATATCACTGAATTTAGTAACATGTGGAGCTATAGCCCTAAACGCCAAACAAGTCAGGTTGGAACTAAATTACTTGATAATATCGTTTTTTGCTTTGTTTGTAGAACAAATTTTGCATAGTTGTTTTAACCTTTAGGTTCCGTTTATGATGAATAGTTAAGTATGGAATGCTGTATAAAGTATTTGCTAAAATCTCTCATTTGGAGTTAATTTTAGAGTCCACTTATAGGCATTTGTTTGTTGAACATATTTTTGTACTGTTAAAGATCAATCAACCATGAGTAAGAGCAGTTCTTATTTGCTTATCATTTCAATAAATAAAAGCAGAAGCTTCTATGGACCTTTTTTTTGTCTTGGACTATATATCAAATTAATTTAAAGCCCCAATGCAAAACAATATGTTCTTTTGCATTTTGAAGTTGTATGTCTTGTATCAGGCTTATACTGCATGAAGCATATGGATGTCCCAGTGTTCATTATTGTCGCCATTGTATTAGAGGTGTGTGTGCGTGTGTGTGTGTTTGTGGTGGTAGGGGATAAAAGAAGGTAAGCAGTAGCATAAAGTTTCATGTACCTAAAGGCTCCTGCTTACCATTTTGATTTGCAGATATGGGATTTCAGTCTAGGAAGATCAAGGTCCTCTGAGGCAAGATGTGATAATCTTGGTTTTGCAATAAACAACTGTACTGACCTTGTTGAGGATGCTTCTTTCACAACAATGGAAGTGTTAAAAGAAATGGATGCTATAAACATACCTATCACCACCAATCCTTCACAAAATGTGAGTATATCTTGCACTATTTGGTCGTACATTTATATATTTGAATTTATTACCCAGAATATCCAACTTTTTTCATTGAGATTAATGAACTGGAATTCTGCTTGTTTCATGGCAGATTATACAAACACACCTTGTATCTTTAGCCACCAATTAATACATCCATTATAAATTAGAAAAATATCTTTAGTATGTACACATCAAAATGAAAGCAGGTCGGTTATAGGTTTGATTGTCTGCTGGTATTTTCCCATGATGGGTAGGCAGGACTGGGTTAGCCTTTTTTTTAGTGGTAGGGGAGGTCTAATTCCTGTTCCCATGGATACATGATACTTGAGAAAGTCATGAGCTATTGCTATATCTCAAAGCCTTCTCTCTCTCTCTGTATCGAAAACCATGTTTCTAAAATTTTAGAGGGTTGTAAATTGTAGTCTTTCTGGGAGGTAGTTATAGACTTATAGTTTTGCACTGCTAGCACTCTTTTACCCTTTTCTGATGAAAGGAAATTTACCAAAGTAGGTTTAATTTGAACTTTATAGTCCATTAAAATTTTTTAACTTTCTAGCCTAGTTTCCATATAGCAAGGAAAAACATAAAAGTCTGAATCATTGACTGTTGACCATTGGCTTAAATATAGAGAAGATAGAAAGCAAGGCCCTGTTTTGTCTCTAATTGTTTCCTACTCTATGAACCTGTCCATCACAACTAAGAAGACACTTCTGCCTATTTACAGCAATCTTAATGTGATTTAAGCTTGTTGCACATATACTCATTATATTACAAAACTAATAATCTTTTCTCAATAAATACTGCAAACTTACATGGAAATAACTTTCAACCTTCTCAAAAGCACTATTGATAACGAAATGCTACATAGCAACTTTAATTGACCAAAAACAGGTATCATTGTTTGAAATTGTAGATGATACTGACACTAAAAGTGACCTGTAATGAATAGTCTTATCAACAAATCAACAATCAACAATAAATTCTGATATATTGTGTATAACATTCATTCAATAGAGAAAGGATACAAGTAAGATAACATACATGCAGAGAGACACAAAACTGATTTTCAGGTCAACTCAAATAAGTAGTAACTAAGAAGGAAAGATGTACTTATTTTAGGTATGCCTGTTAAAGGAATTGAGTGGATTAAATAATTTTCTATTCAAATAATCACAGCAACATATTAACATTAATGCGTGCGAAAGTCAAGGTGGGAGAAAATAACAAAAACAAAAAATAGGAATGTTGATTAAGAGAAATAGAAAGGTAAGACTTCAAATGGTAAAAATGTGGGTGAGTTTTAAATACTCTAAAAATGACTAGGAGATTCATCTTTAGTTTGGGGGTGGGTTTTGATAAAATCTATAGGGTTAAAATTTATAAAATGAGGTTGACGAAAGATGTTGAAGCTTATAGGCATTTTCCTTATAGGGGATGTTAAAAAAGTTATGTATAAATGGAAAGAGTTTCAATTCGCTCATTTTAAGTATCTTAAATAGATTATTAGAAAGCTATACAAATGCTAGAAAGCTAAAAGTAATATGGGAATAGACGTGGTTGTAAAATAAATTATTATGGGTTAAAGTGAATCATTTAAGGGTAAAAGGTTTGTTCGGTATGCATATAGTTGGGCGGGAACTCAGGAAGCATGATACCCTCACCTTGTCAAAATTGTGAATTCCAAAGATTTTATAGAAGTACTAACTTTTCTAAGTTTTAAAAGAACAATAACAAACTCATTTCTGGGTGTTACGTGATAGTACATAACAATAAGTCATGATCAAATGTAATCCCTGAATAGTTCTAAGGCATCATGTCATGTGTACCTGTCATATCAGATGTAGTCCCCAAATAGTTCTAAGGCATTAAGTCCAAGTAAGCCGATCAATATAATAGATGTTTTAGTCATAACTCATAAAGAACATAGGATAGTTTATGAATCGTAGTTTCTATAAAAACATTGTTTTCTTAGCAAGTCATGTTGTGATTCAAGAAGCATAGCAAGACATATCATAGCATGTTATTCTAAGGATGTGTAAGATCTTCATGGCTTTATCCTATCATAATAATAGTGCCATGTTCATAACTTACCATGTTCATTCGTTTAAGCCTTTCCCTTTCGTATCTTGTTCAACCTTTTGTCTTATCTGAAACCACGTGGGTTAGTATACTGAACTTCACATGGTTATATCACGTGCATTTGCTAAATCTTTTCGGGGAAAATTCATCACCACCAACTAAGCAAAGGAGGACAAAACAGTCCAGCACCATTGTTAGTTGATGATGGCACAACACTCTTGCATTGACTTACTATATACTAATTACTAAGTACATGTATCCGGTTCTTGTGAGCCAATCATGGTGCCACTTATCATGCATATGTGCACATATATAGTGATGTCATACCACACACTTTGCACGCACACCGTTTACAATATCTTGTTGCTTAACATAATTCTTTTTAATGCACACACTTTGCATGCACACTGTTACAATATCTTGTGGCGTAACATAATTCTTTTTAATGTTATGGATCTGTTATCTTTTTTTATTGTCTAGACATTTCATAGTTATCTCTCTTTCATCTTACTCTTTTATCATATTCTGTATGTAGTTCCTTATTCATATGGGCCCCTAATTTTGCTTGTGTCTTTACTTGTTCGACGGTCTGGTGTCAACTTGCTCAGTTTATGCAGTATGCAAATCATAGAGGAGACATGGCACTTCACAAAAGTCATACAAAAAACCTGGCATAAAGATATACTACCCTAATAAGTCTTGGCCTGCACACTTATTTTATTCTAGAGACATGACATGAAAGTATACACCTACCCATGCCCAGCACTACATATGAATCATCCCTCTTGTACCCACATGGGTCGTGGTTATCATGTAGCACGTGTAACATGTATTTAGAAGAAGCATATAACAAGATAGATACTGAAATATTTGTCATTTTGACGTGTACACAGTTTTTTTAAACATTATTTTACCTTAAGTCGTGGGATAAGCTTTTGAGCCCTGTTAAGCAAAAGCATCATACAAATATAGTAAACTTCTTTTAAGACCTTGTACAAAGCCCTTGCTATAAAATCATAGGGATTCCAGGTGATTAATCAAGTGCCCAGTTAGTCTTTAATCCACACCACTATATTCTTTACAATAGCTTTACTCTCTATTTCAATGAAAGCCAGGCCATTTCCAGTTTTCGCAGACCGCGTATCCTTAGGGTATGCTAATTTGCTTCCGGGACAGACCATATCCCCTGAGCATGCTGGGCTAGGTTGGACATGGTTTCCTCCTAGGCATGGCCGCCCTTAGACTTGCTCTTGCCTAGAAGTTCTATACTGTGGGCGTGCCTTTCCTAAGGCAGACAGACCATCCATAGAAGTTCTAACCCTGGCCTCTTGCTTCTGCCGGTAGTCTATCCCATGGAGTCATGGACGCTTATATAAGCTTATGGAAGTGTCATCCCCTGTGAATTTTACCTCTGCAGTTTTCCTTCTCCTGGGGTTAGACTCCTATAAAAACTTCTTTTCTTTTCCAAACTTCTATTCATTATTCAAAATAACTTTGCAAGTTACTTTCTTTTAGAATTTCAAATACAAATTATCAGAATAATAATTTTGCTTTCTCCCTTTCCCCTAATGCTCATTGTGACCACCTTGGTTTAAGAATAACGGAAGGGCTCTCTGTAGTATTTTGGTCTTGAAAGCCAAGGCATGACGCTTGAGGCGAGAACTTCACATACTACAAAAAGCTGCATTCATCTCATATGTTTACATGTTATCAGGCACACCTATTTATACCAAGGTGACCACACTTCATCAACTGGACTTGGGCCTTTCAAGTTTCATTCAGAGAGCCATTATCATATATACACCTGATATTTTATAACTAAATTAGTCATGGTTGAAATGATACATATCTTACTTTAAAAATCATGTCTTCTCAATTTTTAAAAGGACTAGTTAAACCTAAATTAGATTAGGACTCTCTAACTCAACTAATCAACCGATCAACCCTATATTATATATGATTCTAACTGCCGAATGTGATTCCAGGGTAAGAAGATGTTTAACTTACTGTGATGCTAGCATCATTACTCAAGAGTTCTATAAAAGAACTGTCACTATGTTTTCTATTTTACTTTCTTTTGCCAATATCATCATCACCTTTATTCATTTGTTTTGACTGATATTTAAATAAAAACTTGCAGATATCTGGTTGCAGATCAACAATGGAGAGTGACAACAGACAAATTACTGGACCATCATCAGAAGCAAAAATGATGGAATTTAATGGATGTGATTCGATCATGGATGGTCAGATGATAGACGGGCTTTTAATGACTAGTCAAGGATTAGAATTACCAGCAACAACCAAAGTGGATGCTCAGCAGTTTGCGCAGAACAGATGCAATGCAATGTTACGTTACAAGGAGAAGAAGAAAACAAGAAGGTATTTTTTTTATTTAGTTTGCTAGTTTTATACCCAGTATGAACAAACGGGTCAGTCATGCTTATAAGTTGCGACGGTCAAACAAGTAAACTCTAGAATGATACTAATATGAAAACGTGACCTTAACGACATAACCTTAACAAGGGATATGTCTGTAAAACTAAAGAAATGGAAGGAAAAATCACTGTCTACAAAACTGGACTGATTTGGCTGGTTGGACCCGAACTAGCTACAAAATCGGTCCAGTTGAGTAACCCTTGAACCTTGTTCAATTGGTTTGGTGGTTATGGGTCGTTCGGTTGAACCAATGAACAGGGTTAGAATTGATTTTAAAGATTTTGTATATTATTTCTTTCAAACATTCATGATTCATTTCACCATGTACTACTTAAATTTTCTTATTTTGTTTATTCCGGACCTCATTTTGATAACATTACAAATCCATATCAAAATATAAACTTGTTCCATATTTTGTTCTAAATTAGCTATATATGTATATTTTAATTTTTTAAATTATTTACAACATTAACGGATTTTTGAAACCAATCCGATCAGTTGGATCAAGTAAAGGAGGATAAGACTGCAAGTTCGATGTCGATTCGGTTACACAAACATTGGAAATAAGTGTTTGTGGGCCGGTCCGACCCAACGCATGGTGAAAAAGTGACCCATTAACCAACCCATCCGTTTAACCACTTTAGAAAGCGCAAATGTGCGCGCGCTTGTCACGACGTGCAACACGCACATCTAATAACCTTTGCTATGTTAACAGGTACGACAAGTGCATCCGCTACGAATCACGAAAGGCAAGAGCTGATACTAGAAAACGAGTAAAGGGCCGGTTTGTGAAGACAATCCAATGAACGACAAACAACTAAAGATTTAATTTATTAATTTATTTGTGGTCAACGCCGCTAGTTTGATAAAAAAAAAAAGAAAGTTGGTTTTGCTTAATGTTACGGTCACCGACGAGTAGTCGACGAGTATTTGATATAAAAAAAGAAAGGGTCGCTTGTAATGTATGTCAATGGTGATTTGGTGAGTCACCGAGATATATTTCTTGAAGGTGGCAAAAGGTGTGCATTGATGCTTGAGTTTGTGTTCGACCGACGAGACGCAGTGATCCTCCTCGTCCTGTCAACACCTGCCACGAGGCAAATATACCTCGTAACTTGGAAACAACCTTGGACCTAGAACCGTTATGAGTGGAGCTTAAGGGTCTTCACTTTCTGAACTTAATTATGCTAGACTATAATAAATATTTAATTATTATTTCATAAATATAAATATTATTATTTCATGAATATTTATCGTTTTGCACATCTGGTTGGTTTTGTTTTGTTGTATTGAAACAATCTACTTATCAACCCCTTTGACATCATCAAAGACGGTTGAAAACATTAAAAATACAAGCGTTCTAGTATATAAAAGATAGGCTTAGTCTTAAATCTTTGATATGGCAAAGTTGGTGTCTCTCTTCGTGTTTCATGTAAAGCGAGTTGTTTATGGTATATCTAGGTGTGGAAATTATTTCGACCGCGTGGTCATCACAGCGTTTGGCACCTTGGCCATGGATGAAATGTCGTGACTAGTCCATGAGCATGACTGGGCTCCTGTAGAAAGTTATTTGAGTTTTCTTTTTAATCGTATTTTATTTATTATAAAATTTGATATTTTTACTATTAACTTGTGCTCATAATTTTTTTTAAAAGAATCTAAATACACAATGAGTTTTCATGGACATGCTGATATTAAGTTTATTTCAATTAAAGTATTTTTTTGGTCGTCTAAGCAGCTTTAGCATATATTTGTATGAGTAATTTTAATGGAGAATATCTACGCACTTTGACTACCAAATGACGATGATGAATAGATTATATATTCTTTTTGTATGTTACATTTGCGTTTTTTCTATATGGAGTGATGTTTCTTTATTACTAGCATTGTGACACCCTACACATATCCCACATCGGCCGTGGACAGGAGAGATTCCTGGTTCATAAGGAATGTCTGGCCTCTAACATCAACAACGCGTTTTGGGCGTATTGGCTGTGGATGAGAGGAGAACTCCACAGTTAAGCGTGCTCAGGTGGGAGCAATCTAGGGATGGGTGACCTCCCTGGGAAGTTTTCACCCAGGCAACCAAAAGCAAATCCGTGAGCTCCTCGTGAGCAAAGTAAACAATATTGTTGATGCGAAGGGCCGGGTGTTACAGAATGGTATCAGAGGTACATGAGAAGAACTATACTACCCATGACTTAGAATTGGGCGCAGTAGTTTTTGCCTTAAAGATCTGGAGACATTATTTGTACGGTACCAAGTGCACTATCTACACCGATCATAAGAGTCTTCAACATATCTTTGAGCAAAAAGAGTTGAATATGAGGCAGCGACGTTGGGTGGAACTACTAAATGATTATGATTGCGCAATTAAGTATCATCCGGGAAAGGCGAACGTAGTTGCCGATGCTTTAAGCAGGAATGAAACAGCTAACCCCGACGGGTGCGAGCTTTACAGCTTACTATCAGTACCCCGAACAAGTAAAGGAGGCACAAATAGAAGCCTTAAAGGTGGAAAATATTGGTTCTGAATTTTTAAGGGGAATGGATAAGCAGCTAGTGATGAAAGAGGATGGAATTCGGTATTTCATTGATAGACTTTGGGTGCCTGTTCATGAAAATCTGAGAGATTTAGTTATGAGCGAGGCACATAAATCTAAGTATTCTATACATCCTGGATCCGACAAGATGTATCATGACCTAAAGGCTCACTATTGGTGGCCTAACATGAAAGCGGATGTAGCTACGTACGTGAGCAAGTGTTTGACCTGCTCGAAGGTGAAAGTGGAATATCAAAAACCATCTGGACTATTACAACAACCCGAGATTCCAATGTGGAAATGGGAACAAATCTCCATGGATTTTATTACTAAGCTACCCCGGACTAGTACTGGTTGTGACACGATATGGTTTATTGTGGATCGATTGACAAAGTCTGCTCATTTCCTCGCAATAAAGGAAACCGACAAGATGGAGAAGTTAACTCGCCTGTACCTCAAGGAGATCGTTTCGAGACATGGGGTACCGATCTCAATTATCTCCGACCGTGACGCTCGTTTCACGTCACATTTCTGGCAATCATTGCAGAAATCCTTGGGTACACGTTTGGATATGAGTACTGCATATCATCCACAGACGGATGGTCAGAGTGAGCGTACTATACAGACGTTGGAGGATATGCTACGTGCTTGTGTGATTGACTTCGGGAATAACTGGGAAATTCACCTGCCATTGGTGGAGTTTTCTTATAACAACAGTTATCACACTAGTATACAAGCAGCACCTTTCGAGGCGTTGTACGGGAGAAAATGTCGATCACCGGTTTGCTGGGCAGAAATTGGTGATAGTCAGATAACAGGTCCCGAGTTAATTCATGAGACGACTGAGAAAATTATACAGATACGGAACCGTATGGCTGCAGCGCGAGACAGGCAAAAGAGTTATGCTGACAAGAGACGGAAACCCTTAGAGTTTCAGGTTGGTGACAAGGTTTTATTGAAAGTCTCACCATGGAAAGGCGTAGTTCGGTTTGGTAAACGAGGGAAACTAAATCCGAGGTACGTTGGACCATTTGAGATAGTGGAAAGAATAGGTCTAGTAGCCTATCGATTAGCCCTACCTGATTCGCTGAGCGGAATTCATGATGTATTTCACGTGTCAAACTTGAAGAAGTGCATAACTGATGAAACGACGGTCGTACCACTAGAAGAAATTCAGGTGGATGAACAATTGCGTTTTATTGAGGAACCAATTGAGGTGATGGATCGTGAGGTGAAAACACTTAAGCAAAGCAAGATACCTATTGTTAAAATCCGTTGGAATTCGCGACGTGGACCGGAATTCACATGGGAACGGGAAGATCAAATGAAGCTTAAGTACCCTCAACTATTCGAAGGAACGATGCCAGCAGACGAAGGTATTGATTTAAATTTCGGGACGAAATTTCTTTCAACATGGGGATGATGTGACAACTCATCCAAAACTCACACGATTTCGATTTCTGTGTGCCAATGCAGTAGACCCGTGATGGAAACCAGTGATGGAACACTCTCACCATGTAACGCAATTTTCGGGACGAAAATTCTTTCAACATGGGGATAATGTGACATCCGGTAAATTTCCGTTACCAAGCTCCGTTAGTTCCGTTAAGTCTTGTAAACACGTGTCGTGAGCACACACTAGTTGTCGTTGAACGTTGGTGACCTATTAATAATGAATAATGTTAATTTGTTGTGAATCTAAATGATTATGTGAATTTTGGGTTATGTTTATGTGTTCACACATTTATAAAAGGTTAATTAAAGAATTTATCGCGTAACGCGGAAACGTGCCTATTTATTCGTATGTCTTGTGTTTTTATAAAGATAAGATATATAATGAATTTTATAAGTTTATATCTTTATATTATGAAGTTAAAAACACTTTACAAAGAGTTTAAAGCTTAGTTTTTATAAAATACAAATTACAAGGGTTAAAAGGGTAATTAGGTAAATTAAAATTAATTAAAACAACCCAAACCCTAGCCAACCCCCCTTCGGCCGCAAACCATCCCCAAACACCCTCACCATTGCGAAATCAGCCAAGAACAAGCAAGGGAACACGAAATTGGATCGATTTGAAGGCATATAACTTGTTGGAATCATCAATTACAAGCTATAACACGTTTAAAGGTTAGATTTTTCACGTTTTTGTGAGTTTTTGTTTAGGGCCGAACCCTAATTCGTAATTGACCTTCATGGAGTCGAAATTGATGTTGGTTGATGATGTTAACATGTTAGTTAGATTGTATACATGTTAGTTAACGTCGATTATGCAAGAATTCTATGTTTTTAGTGGATTGATCATGAACTTTGGTTATGAAACAAACCCTAATTCGAAATTGTTGTGATTATGCATGATGGTTGATTGTTTGATGAATATTTGATGATTATTAGGTTGTATGAATGTTAGAATACGTTGATTATGCAAGAACGTTGGGATTTTGATGCATTGTTCATAGGTTACTAAGAATAGTAACTTTATTTTGCATGTAGTAGTGATCTAGTGATGGATTGATGTTATGGATGGGTTCATGATGATATTTAGATGCTAGATTGATGTTATGAATGCTAGAAATCTTTAATTTGATGATGTTGATCATAGCTTGCCAAAAGTAGAAACTTTTGTTTATGAAGATTGTTAGATTGAGGTGTTTAAGTGTTGTTGATCATGTCTAGATGTTAGTATGAGCTTGAATTGGTATATTATTAATGAATTCATGTATACTTTGGATGTTTGATAGATTTTGGGATATTCTTTCCCAAAAGGAAAACTTTATTTGTGTAAACGTTGAAGTATGATGTTATGATCATGTTTGGGATGATAGGAACTTGCTATTATGTTCAAGGATGGATTCTAGTGTGATAGAACGTGTTAAATTAGTTGTATGGCATGTTTGGATAATCATGGGTGATAATTGGAATTGGTAATCATGTATGGTTTGGATGTTGTGTAGTAGTTGGACATCATGCTTGGGTCTGGTAATTGATTGTTGTGATGTTGTGAATGCAATGTATATGCTTAAAGAATTTGGTTGTGATCATTATACACGCGTGCGGATCTGAGGCCCCTACTTAGTGGGATTGGCAGGGTTTAGGATGTGAAGTCGTGAGTGGCTTCACATGGCATGCGATGAATGGTTGAACCTTGTATGACATGTTAGTTGTATTGTAGCTAGTGGTTATGTTAATGTGCTAGATTCGCATGACTTGTATAGTACTTGATTGTATGATGATCTATGTGATACACCTGGTTGATATAGCATATGTATGATACTATTTGAATGTTAATCATGTATGTTGTATGTGCTCATTGGCTTTATTTGAATTATAACTCATAATGTCACCACGGGTCAAACGGGTCAACTAGGTCAAACGTGTCTATTTTTCTGGAAGCTTGAGTCTTTGTTTTGGTATGATTAGGGTTTCACATGTCTTTTATTTACACGTACTTATGTACTCACATGATCTAGGTAACCTGTGAAGGTTGGCTATCCTCTCGTTTCTCAAAATAACCCTAGGTACCTTTGCATACATCAGGTGAGTTCATGCCCCACTCTTTACTTAATCTCTTTTGGGGGAGATAGCATACTGGTATTTATACGAACGCTTTCATTATTTAAGTTGTGTAAAATTTAATATAGTGCTGTTTACCATGGAAAAGTCCTCACACTTTTGAATTGTTAATATTTAATAGCGGGGAAACTTGGGTAGTACTACTGGGTCTGACGAGCCCCACCTGTGTGACTCGAGGTCAACCGGGTGCAATTTGTCCTATTGATCATTGTCACGACATGGTAAGTCGTGACAGGAGGCAACAACTATCACAGTCAGCTTCAATTGCAAAATCACTATGTATTAATATTACTGATAATAGACTAGCTATCTATTATCATACACTGCTTATATTTATCGCAACTGTTTACATGTTTATTGAACTCAAACTCTTAAACTCACCAACCTATGTGTTGACATTTTAGTATGCTTTTCTCAGGTCCTTAACTTGCTTGCCATAGGAGCACTGCACGGTTCACTGCATTTTAAGACACTATGCTTCAAGACATGTTGACATTTTAACAATTATAGTTTACTCTTTGGGTTGGCACTTGTTTCGCCATAAGTTATACTTTATAGATTTGGGTTGTTTTCAAAAACGCTTCCGCATTGTTTAAAGTTTGTATTTTGGTTGTTTTTCTTTAAATTATGACATTTAGAGTCGTTCTGAGTAACTATTGACTGTGATCCTGGTTTGTTCACACGCCTCGCGGTAAAACTCCGCAAGTGGATTTTGAGGGTGTGACAAGCATTCTTTTAAACAATATTTATATTTTTATTATTTGAAAATACAATTCTATTATTTGTGTTAAAGAAACAAATTGTTTGTTACCTCACTATCTAGTTACTCGCTGAATTTGCTAATAATATTATGAAGTTCGTGCCATTAAAAAGACTATTTGACGTACATTTGAATTTATATTATAATATAACGAAAGTTTAAAGTAGATTGTGGACAAAAAACTTATTTTAAAATAAGTATATAAAAAGTTAAAACTACAAATTGATATTGCACAAATTTTATGTGTTTGGTCAAATCCTAAAGCTTGCTTGGCATACAAAAAACATGTTTTTTTTATTTTTTTATATATTATTTACCACATTCGTCGTACAGTGACAAGACTTTTGTCGTTTTGTGACGGAGTTAATAATTCACTCATAAATAACCTATTTAAATTGGGGTAGGTTTATAAAAAAAATGGATAGCTAGATTCCCAAAATTATGAATCATCTAACACACTAAATTTTTATACATGTCGTATAGTTCATACACGTCGTATAGGGGGTCGTATAGCCTAATACGGGGCGTATAACTTCTCTAACAGTCATGTGTCCTCGTAGTTAGTTTCGAATTTGCTATAAGCGTCTTATAGTCATATATGTGTCGTATAGGATTATATAGGGTGTATAACCCTCTAACAACCCCCCTTTTAATGTCCGTCGTTTCATTGTTTTCGATCCTATACGTTGCGTATGGTGCTATACGAGGTGTATAGGAGGATGTCAATTTATAAAACGGGGTGTTTGTATATAAGGACCCTAAAATGTATTTGATCTAAAAACATTAAAATATTTATGAATCTGACATGTGTCATTATATTGTCTTAAGAAAAATAGTATTTTGGTCAGTGTTAAATACGTTAGCTCATTTTGTTTTATATGTTTATTGTATCATATATTTTACATCATATGTTATATGTATTTATCATTGTGTTTTACATTTAAAATTATTTTATGTTAATTTTGTCATTGTTTCTATATAAATTATTATCTATTATTGTGTTTTACACTTAAAAGTACAAAATAATATACCTTTACTAATTTATTTTTCAGAACTCATAGTGTTAAAGATAACATAATGTGTTATTTTTATCATTTTTTATAGATTATATAAATTTGTTCTCTATCATTGTGTTATATAATTAGAAGTACATAATCACGTTATTTTATCAATGTATTTTTCAAAACTCATATTGTTTAAGATGACACAATAACGATCAAAATACACATAAGACATTGTGTTATTTTGTTATTATTTTTAATGCATTAGATTAATTGGATGTTAATTTATTATTATGTTTTATATATTACAAATAAACAACAATGTTATTCTACCATTGTTTTTTTTAAAATCCATCATTAAAAAAACATAATAGTATTCAGAAAAACACAATAATTAACAAAAAGACATAATAAACTGCACTAAATACACAATAACGATATCTGAGCTTAAAAACAAAAAAATAATTATAATACTTTTATATAACAATACATTACTATACTTCTTTTAAAGATTAAAAAACATTTAATTTTATGGTGTAGTTTTTATAAAAATATAATGTCATACATAAAAGTTATGAACATTTAAAAATGAAAAAAACTTACAAAAAGTAAAAAAATGGCTATTTCTAATATAATTTTTAACAAACTTTTCCATATTAATTGATCTCAATCATTGATTAAATAAATTGATGGTTATAATTACTTCTTACACTTCTTAATTATAAAAGCCTTTATATACATTTCCCTTTAAATTTAGGTTAGATTTAATTAGAAAGAATTTGACTCGTATAAAATTTCGCCTAGTTTGAGATGAGCAATTTTGTTTGTGGACTAATATCCATTTGAAATCGTCTTATCAATTTTTAATGGGGTTTGAAATTACTCTTGATATTTTAGCGAGCCTTCTTGAGTTGGGATGTCAATTGTTAATGCTAGTTTTGACGCTCTAATCCTGATTCAACTAGAAACACTATCAAGGAAGAAATCCATCACTGTGAAAAAACCTCATCAGATCAGGTTTAAAACTAAGACTTTAAAAATCATAAGCTTAAACCATCACCCCTCAAGTCATTAGACCAGAAAACCTTTGGCAATTGTCCTATCATTTGATTTCTCATATGTTTCCTTGAACATAAATAGTCTGATAATGATTATTCAAAACTTATATAATTTGAATTGTTTGAAATTTTACTTAGGTCTTTGATAAATGAAAACAAAACCATCAGAATATGGATGAAGAAACGAAAACACATCAAGTGATGCGTTGCTTGATTTGAATATGAGCTGAATTTTGAGCTTTTATTAGACCTTACGATCTTATTTTTATAGCGACAATGCACAAATTTAATTATACTATAAAATCTATACTAATCTTCATCATAGGACTCCAAGTATCCAACTTCTACTTCATTTAGAGGAACACCACTATTTACATACCGAATACCATTAACTTACAATCCATTTAATTGTGTTGTTATTGGCTTGAGTCCTTGTTGATATACGCTTAGACTTGAACTCACTCATTGTACAATCCATCATTTTGATATGATCTTATATATCGTCATGGAATATTTTCTTTCGGAGATAGACCCTTAAACCTTAACTCACAATCGTCTTCATTGCTAATGAAATAGAAAATAAAGGTATAGCCGCAAGTCCGCAGCTTGAATTGTGTAATGATTAAGTTTACGTGTTTATCTCCGTGAGAAAACATATGAAAACATATTATCTCTTTAAACCTAGTAAGGGTTTTTATTGGTTCGGATATCCGTTTATTTGGTTTTATAATTTTTTTGTGCCTAACGTAACTGAATAAATAAACGATTTGAATTAGAAAATGTGTCTAATCAAACTGAATTTAACCAACTTAGCTTATTCGGTCTAGTTATACGAATAATTGATATTTTTTACATTTGATAACTCCAAAATACACGACATGAGAAGCGGGTTTCTAAATTTATCTTACAAGCAGTGTTGCAAGAATGGGGAGTAGACTTTGGCGATTCCATGTAATCGGAGGCAATAATTGGTAATCGTCAACGTTGGTCAAATCGAACCTAGCCGGTCTTAATCGGCCAAAAATCGGTGATTCCGCCGATATTCTGGTAGGGTTTTGGTGACTTTCAAAAATTCCGGCCAAAACTTGAAAAATCCGGCAAAAACTTAGAAATTCAGGCCAAATATGTATATTTATCTATAAAACTGAACTTTGTTTTTATTAAAATTACATATCAAAATGCGTATATTTATATATAAAACTAAAAATTATACATTAAATTTCAATCCGATTAATATCTAGTCCTTACCTCGCCGACCGACTAGCGCCTAATGATTTTTACAACATTGCTTAGAAGTGAACCGCGCATAGCCAATAAGACTGTTACTAACCTTGAAAACAAATAAATAAAACGTAACCACTTGTCCACCTCTCCTCTTTTCTCTCATGCACTTCTCACATAGCCTCTATCTCCTCTATAACCAACTTTCTCCCCCTCGTCCCCTTTCACAAAGCCATGTTCGAGGCGTTTTTCACCAATAACGATTGTACACTCTCTAGCCTTCACCTCAACCCATCTCTCCATCACATCA
The DNA here is from genome assembly GCA_025506515.1 of Flaveria trinervia. Taxonomy (NCBI): domain Eukaryota; kingdom Viridiplantae; phylum Streptophyta; class Magnoliopsida; order Asterales; family Asteraceae; genus Flaveria; species Flaveria trinervia. Next base: position 89,075,015 of record CM046452.1, on the reverse strand, counting down.
CCTCTTTTCAAGAAAAGTACCCAAACACCGGCCGTTGGGGGATGCTCTAACAACTCTTTTTTCAATTCATACAAGGAATGCGATGTGGACTAGGGATGAGAACAGTATCATACCGAAACCTAAAATAAATTAAAATAAAAAACCGAACATCGCACCGATTTTGTTAATTCAATCGTTACTGATATAATTGAAAACACCAAAAAATAATACAAACCTAAAAACCCGAAAAACATACAGCAAGTAAGTATTTTATAATCCATGGTCCAAAATCAAACTGTTAGAGAAGATGGAACAAGTTAAAGTAGAATCATTGGGGGTCTGCTCCTTAATCTGCGGTCATCCCTCACAGTAACCCATGTACATGCACATGCTCATTGCTATCGCCATGAATGCGATCACAAAGAGATCTGAGCTCACCATCTTCCCCAATTCTTTATTCCAATTACACCTGTCTCAACAATTTGATTACAATAATCCTTCAATATATCTCAAACAGCTTCAATTTGCACGAATGCCATGTGCATCCACACGAAAGAAGCTTCATTACACTCTTCTTCTTCGTCTTTATTAACATCATTTCCCTCAACAACTACACTCAGTTGCTTCTTGTGGATGTGATATAGTTTTGTATGTTTGGAGCAGATGGGGTGTGCGGTTTCTGTGTATAGAGTTGGGGGAAATAAGAAGCAGATGAAGATCCTGTGGTCACCGTGTTTGTACCTTCGATTCGTGTTCCTGTTAACTCCAATTTTCATAAGCCTCTTAGAGGCGTTGTTCCTAAGGAGCTTACTGATCGTCTCACTTCATTTCGGAATCAAATTGCTCTTCTCGCGCAGCAAACAGGTTTGATTTGCCCTAATTGAGTAATTTAGATCGATTTGTTCTGTTTTAGGGATCGGTGATTATGTAACTTGTTGCAGATGGTTCAGCTGCTCCTGAATTGCTACGTGCGTTGGAGGATTACTTGTCGATCTTAGTTGGTCTCACTGATCAAGGTTTTGTTTGATCATCATTGAATTTTGCATGTTTAGGGTTTAATCGAATGATCGTATTGATTTCGTTTGTAATTTGATTGTTAGAACTTGGGGTTCGAGAGCTGATTGAGTTCAAATGGAGAAGTTTAGACGATGGACGACAAGTGAGGATTCTATTCTGTTTTCTGTTCATGGGAATTGATTTGGAAACTGTAATCTAATCTGTAATTTGATGAACAGGAAGTAAGTGTTGCCGATTGCTGGTTTGAATTACTATCTGTTGTTCATATGATGGCGATGTTGACATTAATGGAGGCAAATTCAAAATTGATACCTGATCAAAGTGTTTCTAGCGAAACAGTTGAATCTACAGGTGTGATACTGTGATAACCTTATATGTTACCAAAATCGCTTCTGAAATCTGTGAAACGTATAATGATCTCTGGTTTTTCTTTGAATCATAGATAATGTACGTAGTGCTGTTGACTTATTGGTGAAGGCAGCTGGGTACCTGCAATTCTGTCTTCGTGAAATTCTTGTTCATATTCCACCACATATAAAGTATGTTAAGATTTTGATAAACTATAGATTTTTGCACGTTCCTGTTAGTGGACCGAATCATGTAATTTAGCCTCTAACTTTATGATCAGGATGAAGCTGCCTGTAGATTTGCAGGAGAGTGTACTCGAGGCTGCTTATATTCAAGCACTAGGGCAGGTACGTTCTTTCTTGGAATCTTATAGAAATCAAAATAGAATATCATTCACTTAAAGTAGACCTATAAATAAGTAAACGGTGTGAAGGATTCATTAGGCATTATGTTGATATCTTTATCTGTTTAATTTTAAACAAGGAAATCCTTTCTGTGAAAATCATAAGTTCTATAGGTCTTCAGTGTAAAAGATCAAAATTCATGCAGAAAAGACACATAGTAAGGAAAACGTGTTATAAATCGTTAATTTGGTTGTCTGTTCTGATCACTTGCTAATCATACCAAAGATTAGTTTGCCTTTAAAATCCCGTTAGTAATGGAGTCAGAAGATCTATGAAAGTGAAGCTAGGGATGGCATTTGACATATTTTGCTAAAACTGGGTTGATTTGGGTTCGATTTTATTTCCAACGGGTCAAGCGAGTAAAAGTTCAGAACATTGAATGGGTTGACAGGGTCAAAAGTCCAGAAAGTGTTCTCGAATTTTCTAAAAGTCATAATCACTCTAATAAAGAAATTCAGATTACTATTCTAACAATACATCTATATATTCTTTATAATACATTAATATTCATAAGATTGAAACAAAATGTATCGAGAAAATGTTGGCTGGGTCAAGTTGCATCAAAAGTTACCCATGCTTACCCAACCCGGTCATTTGGCACCTTTACCCACTCTATCATGGTATGAACTCATCACTAGTATATATGAAACATGCTCATACTGTACTGGATGACTTTCAGGGAACAGAAATGCAGCTTGCGTCGGCTGTTGAATGTAAAAATGCGACTTTATCTGTTAAACGAAGACTAGCATGCGAGCAATTAAGTTATTTCAGCCAGGTACTTGGTTTATCTTTTCCTGTCATAATCGGCATCTTAATTCTAAATCTTTTCAACAACACTTCATGGTTCTTTTTTGCCCTCTTCATTCAGGCCCACTACTGCTTGTCAACATGTGACAACCTTGACGGATATGGAAAGAAACATCTTTCGTTTATCAAATGGAAGTACCTTGAAGCAAAGGTTTGCATTGCCAAACCAATTATATTCATAAAACCACCTCACGTGCTAACGTGCTTAAATCATGACATTGTTGTTTGACATGTGTAATCAGGCTGCAGCATACTACTATCATGGTCTGATCACAGACAAGGGTACTGAACCATCCGGCCACATTGCTGCAGTGTGCTGTTTTCTTGCTGCTGAAGAAATTCTAACTGAGAGCAAAAAAGCATGTTTAAACTTTTGCTTAACAGTTCCCATAACAAGGTTAGACTCATAGAAACCTTTTTGTATGAATATGAAGTGATTAATATTTATAAATATTAGTCTAATTTGTAATTTTTTATGATCATATGAAGGGCTCCCGCTGCATGGGGTGCTATGAAACATTTGAATAAGAAAATTCCTGAAACTGCAGCTAAAAAGTCGCAAATGTACGCCTACCTTTTGGAGCAAGAAAAGTAAGCAATCAAACTAATTTGGGTTGGTGATAAATTTTACCCGTTTACTTATGATTGGGTGGATCCGGGTTTTTCTTAATTATATTTTTATATCTTTGGCGAGCAAAAAACCAGCTTAAAAGGACAGAGTCAACAGGTCGAATGAGTTAAAAGTCACCAAAGTATTTCTATTACATAAAGTCTTGAAGAAGTGATAATTTTTGTAATCATATTTACACTAATTTTTTACAGAAAATTTTAAAATATTTGGCAAAAAATGTTTTGGGTCAACCTGACCCGTACCAAGATACCCTGTTTTGACCATTTTTCTGACCCTCCCATTTTGCATTCTGACGGGATCGAGGTTTGATGCAGGAGTCTGGAAGTGTTGCCGGAACTGCCTGAGTTTGAGTTGTCGTTAAAAGCCGATGAATATCAAATGCCACATAAAGATGCAGCATGGGAGAGTGAAAGATGGCAAATACCTAATCAAACACTTAGAACTCATTTAACAGATGATGATGAAGAAGATGATAAGTGAAGCTATGAGATGGTATCATTGGTTGGTTTTTCACAAAGAATTAGAAATTACTATGTATAGAAAGAGGATGTTGTGTGTATGATTCATACGGGCTCTAATGCAAAAGGCCTGCTTTATCTGTGTTTGGCCCAGTTAACCTCAGTGTATCTGTTTGAATTCCAACATCCTATATGAAATGAAATTATTGCAAATTCAAACCAAATAAAGATGCTTCAAAAGTGTTGCAATTTGATGTGTCTTCACAATATGTTGCTAACAAACTAAACTTAACTATATGTCACATAATCTTTATTTAAATAATCAATTAAGTTTTATTAAATAATCATTTAGGGTTTTTGAACATTACATGTGTTGAGATTAGACTTCTAATGGATTACTAATGGTTGGAATTCAGTCAATTTGGAAGGTTGGGACCTGAGAATCTAAACCACCATGAGTCGCTTGATACATGGACCGCGCTATAATATTCCTGTACGGATCCTCTTCTCTTTTTCTTAGCAAGTAAGCAAGACACTTTTCAACCTCACTTTTCACATGTGAATAAGCTGCTTCTGCTTTCTCCCTCTTTCTCAACTCATGTTTTCTCCCTTACAATACAAATCAACACCACGATACTCAACTGTAAACAATATATGGCAGAAAACAGAAGACAGAAAACAAAGTATACGCACGTACCTTGTGTTTCAATTGGTTTTCCGAATAAGTAATAGTATCTCCCTGGAACCTTCGGTAGCAATCCTGGAATGTGCATGTCTGGCTTTGTTAATCCACCTTCAGCATCAACCCTATAACCACACGCCTTCGATTTACAAACTAAAAGCTTCATGTTACCAAGAAACTAAATAAAATACCTTAGCTTTACTGTCTCATTTGTTAATGCTTCCATGTAAGTCTTCAAGAAAGGGATCTTCATTTGATCATCATAATCTAATACCAACTAAGGAAAGTAAGGGATAGGTGAGGCAATCGTTATATATAATCGAATCAAGTACATAATAAGAAAGCGAGTAATTGCGCGAGTTATAGAATATTTCTGCTAAAAGTCATGACGTAAGGAATAAGATGGTGTTAGACTCACTTGAGTAATATCATCTTCACCAACAGCACCAAAAGGTACTATTTTGGCTCCAAATGTAGCAGCCATTCTAACAAACTCGGTTTGCTTAGGCCAGAATAACTTGTACTCCTCACCCTAAAAAGTAAAGACTTGATTGTTATTCTTCTTTTATATTTCGTTTGGTGTCCATAAGAACCCGTTAACAATAAACTCATAGGACTTATCAATACTCTTCTAACAACCAAATGGGGTAAATTGAGGTTGTGACAGGAAGACAATATCTTTGATAGATACTTAAATTTTGGACTTCTAGTGAATATAGTCATATAAGTAGACAATTACATTATTCTTTAGATGAGCTACTAGATTGGTCTATTACATAATTTAAAGATTATGGAAATGGAAAGCTATAAGCCTTACCTTTCTATGAAGGCCTTCACGGACGCCCCCTGGATACAAGACGACATGGGACTTCATCGAAAAGAGTTCATACATATTAGATGCCGAGACAGGAACTGCACCCATCACTCCAAGAAGATCATATGTTGCCAAATAAGGACTTTTGCTTGTTGAAGCTTCTTAAATAGCAGCGGATGTGCTAACGGTTGAATGTTTATATTTCGCTCCATTATAAAGTGACGTATCATGGGGATCACTTCAGCTCCTAGCATATTGTGGTGGCCAACATATAAGACCGGCCCCTCGGTGGGAACTCCATCAAGACCTCTCATAATCTCGTCATTTTCCAAAGTTGATAGCAGTACAGGAGAAGTAACCACATCTGTCCATCTAAAATAAGAAAAACAAGTAAGTCGTATAGTCTTTGAGCCTAACGCAACCAAAAAGTTATCAAGAGAAAAGAATTTGGATGATAGATCTAGCAGTTGAGATGGGTGGTGCTTCTGTATATCCTAGGATAGAGGAAAAGTTACCTTAAAGAGTCGACAAAATTTCTACTTTCAAGAGGGCTCGGTGGCAAGAGGATTGCACGATGATAAAAACCGGCTTCCTTAATGACTGTTACAAGATCAACATCTTCTTCCTGTTACATGAGCATGCTATTGTAAATAGTATTTTGTGATATATAACAAAAAGTGATATAACTCAAATGAACATTAGAACCACCCTACCAGGAACAGGGCATGACCGCAATAACTAAACGCACGCATTTGACATTTTGGAAGAATTCGACAAAGCCTTTGTCCTTCTACTAGATTAGGCAATAGCTGATCCCTCCCACTGTAGAAATTTAGTACATAAAATCCCATAGTATCAGATTTATGAAAACTTCAATAACACAAACCAATAGGTATTTAACTTGAATATAGAAAGATTTATCCCTTATCTGCTTCATGGGAACAAGCTATGAGGTGTTAACTTATGTAAGAGGTTTCACCTTGAGAGTATGAGTGTCTGAGCTGACACCCTATGAATGTGTGAGTTGGAGTACTCATACGCAGATTCTACCATCTTAAGCTTCCAAAGAATTGTCTCGACTGTAAACACATCAGCCAATCCCTGCAAAAATTAGCACTCAACTCCTCTCCCTAAAGCGTGTTAGTAGTAATGAACTCGATGTCAAAGTTTAATCACCAGATTATCGAGATGAGATACATGTTATAGGCGATTTAGAAATCAGGTTTTAAGTGACAAAATGATAAAAACTACACAAAATTATTCTGTTTATAGCATAGATAGAAGGAACAGCCTTATTGGCATATGCTGCAGTATTCTATAGAATGAAATACTTTGTTGTTTAGTTAAATTCTCACAGATATGTAGGAGAACCATTCCGCAACATCCACCGATAGATCTATGACTGTTTGTTGAAAAGGAAGTCCTTTCTCTGCACTATCCATCATCATTCTTGAAGGCACACCTGGTCACATAGTGCAAACTGCTAATGTCAGTTGACCATATTATGCACAATGTGGATTTTTTTATTCTATTGTGACCAAGGATTTCATTTGGGAGCAAATACTATTATGTTATTTTTTGGAAAATATTACAGAAAGACATAACCTGCCATTAAGCTCATCAGATGAGGAACGCGAAGACGAAGCTGATCAGGCATCACTTTCAAAAGGGGTATCAAAGGCTGCAACTGTGACTTGCTGAAACTTGTAGCTTCATAACATATATTTGAGAATATGATATGATGATCAACAAATTGCTACATGTACGCGCCATAATAATAATAATAGGAATGCTATAAACATGCTTCTTACTTGGATTAGCCAAAACTAAATTAAGATCAATGTCTGGGATGCGGGCGGCAACAGCTAGCGCAAGGCATGCACCCATGGATTCACCAACTATATATATGGGTCTCCTAGGATAACGATGAATTTCAGATCTAACTGTTCTTTCAACTAACTTCACAAGATCTACACCAAAAGGGGGCAAAGATAATCTAATTAGCAGCATATATATTGTTCAACTAGAGAAAGAAAGGTATTATGAAAACATAGATTTTTTTTTTTGGATTTTTAGGTGGTTTGGAGAAAGCACAATAGTTTCTAGGAAAATTTTGAAAGTGTGGCAAGTAATTTCATGTGTCACCTCAGCTATTTTAAAGAATTCTTATCAAATTACTTGCCACACAAAGTACTACAAACTTCCTAGAAACCATAACAGTTTCAAAGCTTTCTACAAAATATTATGTTTTCTCTAGACTACCTAAAAATCCAAAAAGTTTTAGTTCCTCACATGCGCATTTAGTCGATTTAAAGTTTGTCATCTAACTTGTCAACTGCATATGTTTAATTAGAAGTTCTCTTTGATTTAATGATTTGTTATGTCATTCTGGGCTTTTCTTCTCTTCCTTATCTGTAATATATATAACTATCATAACAAAAGCTAAATATTATTGTACAATAAAATTCAGGTGAAAACCTGTTGCTGAAGATGTTCTGAGCAACATTCTTCATCAAAGGCATGTGACATATCCTAGGCTTGTCTATCCAAAAATATCCTTCAGGCTTCAGCTAATTCTCAATCTACATCTTCCAAAAACATAAATTGTATCAAAGTTTTCAATATTTACTTTCTTCTATTATGTCATTGTTTTGACTCACAAACCCAATAATTTGATGCTAGTTGTTGATTAAGAAAACTTGAAACATACAAAAAAAACATGATTATTTGAGTTTTTCAAAAGGATACCTACATCACAAGTGCACTAGTCAAAACTAGTAATCTTAGATATTAAGGTTTACGGTAACAAGTAGGGTCAAAATACCCATACACGAATTTCTCCAACTTCGTAACAATGGTCCTCAAACCTTTCATCGGTATATCAGTAAGCTCACTAAATGAATATTTTTTCTACTAAAACCTTCCATCGGTCTATATAAATAAGCTCACTAAACGAATATATTTTATACTAAACTTTAGAGGAGTTATGAAGCTTTTAAGCATCCCGCAAAATTCTCACTTGTTCTTAGGCTTGTGTAAGGTTGATGGTGTAGTCCAAATTCCTTCACTTGGGTTCCAACATTAAATACATGAAATTATCAAGAAATTTCACTTTTGTGTTATTTTAGTTAAACTAAAAATCATATGAAACTTGGTGTAACACCGATGAACTAGAATAAGTAAAGATGTTACATATTATTTAGTAGGAACTAATATTCAAAGAAAACCGTATGAAAAAGTAGAAATTGTAAAAATCAATGTCAAGTATCAATCCTATTAAAAATGGACAAAGTTAGGAATAGCTTTAAGACTAACTGAATCAATACTTTTTTTTAATGGGGAACTAACCATCACATCACATCGTATAAACATACTCTTAACCTGCATCATTCGTCCATTATAATATATGAACCATTGTGTTACATAAACGTTATAATAAAGAAGAATAATAAAAAATCAAACAAGTTGAGAAGTATGGATCATACACTTGTGTTAAGAATGTTATGATTTCGAAGAGAATAAGATTCCAATAGGCCACATGGACTATTGAATTTTATTTCTAAACCTAATAAGAATTTTGTTAGTACAGACTGCTTGAAAAAACACACTCAAAACACACACTAAAATCAAATACGTTATCCTTGTTTTAAATTTCTTGAAAAATAAAGTGCTAAAACTTTATATATAACGAAAAACAAACATAAAACAACCCACGTGAACTCTTCTCCATGATCCCCTATCATGCACGTAACCAAATTTCCAACTTACTTAGTCTACATGCATGACCAATTCTCACGATATATAGAACACTAATTAAACTCTATAAAGCAAGTAAATAATTAATACTAAATATTTCTACCATATGTTTGGAGCCAACTCTAAACCGTATCCAAACCTTCCCTTTTTGCTCTTTTGCACCTTAAAGCCACACCCATCAATTGAATCAATACTCCCATTCAACCCATCATCAACAAAATCGCCAACACATTTCACAATACCACTTTGTAACATAGGGTATTTTCCTGAAAAACACACGTAACAAAAGTTGGGACTTGGGAGAGTCACGGCCAACATCTTCAAGCTGTCGATTTGAAGAAATGCAAGCGAATCTCACCCGATGAACTCTCAATTCTTCTCAACACTCATCATGTTTGATATTAACTCCTCTGAGCTCGGTGTATCAACTCCTAGTAACAAGAAGAGATAATAGGCGGGCTCACGATCCTCATATGAACCTCTTTCGCCCCCGCTTCTTTTAACATCCGAACGATCTTTGAAGATGTGGTTCCTCTCACGATCAAATCATCAACCACCACAACTTGTTTTCCATCCAACACAACTTTAATTGGTGACAGCTTTAACTTAACCCCAAAGTCACGAATCCGTTGAGACGTTTCGATAAGCGTCCTACCAACATAATGTGACCTGATCAAGCCCTGCTAAAACTGGACACTAGTCTTGTTAGCATACGCAATGGCTGTAACCACACCAGAATCAGGTATAGCAATCACCATATCACAATCAAAAGGACACTCAGTGGTTAAATCTCATTAAACTTTCGTCTTGATTCATACACAGATATCCCAAAAACAACCAAATTCGGCAATGAAAAGTAAATGTATTCAAAGATGCAAGATTTGGGCTTTGGGTGTGGCATCAAACATAAAGATTGAACACAATCTTTATCGATGATCAAAACCTCGCCTGGGTTAACTTCTCTTTCATAAGTTACCTCAAGCAAATCAAGAGCACAAGTTTCAACAGCGAAATCAATAGCAATAAAAAGTATTTGACTATTCTATGCTCTTTTTATTTTCTTGTTCCTTTGTTATCTATCACCCCCCTCTGATTCTAACACATTTGTGACAATATCAGATCTCATCCTCCATTTATTTCAACTTAGCAATCTTGTATTTAATCATCACCTTTAACTTATTACTCAACAGATCAAATGCAACTTTGAGTCATCCTCTTAGATCTTGAACTATTCTCCTAACGTTTGTAATTATTGGAGATAATCATCAATTGGTTGTAGCTTGATCATTGACGTTTCCACGTCTGTAACTATTGACAGTTATGTCAAAGTTAGGAGTTTAGTTTTCTGTTAATATTGTGGTTTGAACTTTGTTATTGGATTGTTAACTGAGTTGATAGTAGTGAACAAGGTTTGTGTAAATTTACACATATTGTGAAACTATAAGGACTCAATGTGTATAGTTCAAAGTTTGGTTGTTAGTGTGCCTAATGATTTTTATAATGAGATTGGATCGAGCAGTTTGTGATTCATCTTTGTAATTGTAAGTTCTCGATCATAATATTGTTTATCTTCTTCATATTATTTTTGATTATCTTGAGTTGATTCTTAGTCAATTTATTCATCTACATGATTGATTCACTTTTTGTGATTGTTTCACTTTTTGTTTCGATCTCTCCATCTAGTTCTTTGGTGTTGTGCTCGAATTCCGCTTGATTTCACCGAAGTAACCTATTTGTCCAAGAAAGTTGTACATCCTTGGACATACTCTATTACCTGCTCAAACACCACTTTATACGTTATAAAGTTATCTTCTCAACTTGTCATGCAACACTTAAACAATTACTAACTTCAACCTTTAAAAAAATACTTTGCAGCGATTTGAGCGACCGTAACAATTAATACGCAATACTATGTAAACTAAATATTGTATTAAATTAATTTATGAGAAATTTAAATATAGCTTTACAATATAGTTTGAGGTACTTTGGTAGTGGGTTTGCCAAATAAACCATCCACCTATATATGCTACTACATCTACATCTAGAATGCTCTAATATCTATATCTAGGTAATTTTATGGAAAGATCTAGGCTTATCTAAAACTTTCCAAGATGTTCCCATCCCTTTCTTTTCTAAATTTGTTTGTTTCCAGACATTTTCTTGTAGAATTGATTTTTTAACAAAAAAACCAGAAGTTAGACTTCTAGATCTCGAGCATAGCAATCCCAAATTTAGATGGGTCATGAAACTTGGCCACGATAGACGTGTTTCTATCGATTTAATCACAACATCATTAATAACGTAATCCAAACATATCGTTTAATCACTGTTTTTAAAACAAAACCGATCATTGAACTAAACATCTTATTTGTCAACTAGTCAGACTAATTGGATCGGTTTAGAAATTGAACGACAACAACAATAAATAAATAAAAAATACAAATAAACGGATAACTTTGATAATAAAATATAGTTTTATTTGCTTATAATTTGATTCAAACATACAAACAATATTAGATATAGATTTTTTTAACCTTAAAATTATTAGTCTGGCCTGAATCAGTTATGAAAGAACTGGTTCGGTTCAAATATTCATTATTTGTTATTCAAATGTATTATGCTTTTGTTAAGAGGTACAATAAATATGAAACTATAGTCTATACTTTAGTCGGAAACATCCTCCCAATCTCCGGTTAGAAATACTATATATAATGCATGATCACACATCCGATATCAATTCTGGTTTAGTTCACAAACTCCATATTCTCACATCACTTTGTTTTCAGTTTCCAAAATTTAGTCCCACCTCACGGAAAAAGGCAAACACAAGCACTACACATCTCTAGAAAACAAAATCCACCTCCAAATTCTCTTCGAACCGGAGTGATAGTCTAACCTAACCCACTTCCGGTTGACCTGATTCGATCAAATTTTGCTTTTCAACGTTAAATTAAACTGATCCACCCTCAGTTTTGTTGTTCAACTGGTCGGTTTGATCAAGCCATAAAAAAAGTTATATTCAAACATTAGTTATTGGAGATTGGAGTGTGTTGTTAAAAAAAGAAAGATTAAAGTATCAAGTATAAACTCAAATATAAGGTACCTAACTTAAAGTAGGATGATATAAACAAATATATTAAACCACACTACATTTGTGTATATATTAAAAATCAACCTCTTCTAATTGTGGTAATTGACAAGAAAGGTGCAACTTCTGAGCTTATATTTGTTATTTTATTTAATACTTAACATGGTAATATTTAAATATTAGAACTAGTTAAAAAAAATTCAAATTTTCTTTTAATTAATTTACCTATATGTGTTAAAACAAATTTGAGGCACAGTGTGTTCTAGGGTTTTGAATTTGGCAACTGTAGTTTTTGTTATATATAAGCTAATATGTTTTGTTTAGAGAGAGAAAGAGGGTTTTATGTAGAGGGGGAGGTAGCTCTTCTTGTTGCCGACCGTAGAGCACCACCGGATTGTTTTGGTGGTCGGCCTATATCTCGCGTCTGGGGCAAAACACTATCGGTTTTGTTAGGCTCTCTGACTTTCTCAACTACTATCGCTGCTGCCGATGATGCATGTGATGGGCTCCCATCGGTAAAGGCCGTCAAAGGGAGAGTCGGATTCGAAAGCGGAAGAGACATCGAGTTTCGCCGCCACGTTGGGTCAAATTACGGGTTGGAGCGGTTAATGTAACTGGGTCATGGATACGGGTTATGAATAGTATTATTTTAGTCACATGTTTATTATTAGTTTGTTGAGTTAAAGTAATGGATTAGTGGGTTAGTGGTTCTTCTTTTCTTTAGGTGCAAGAGTTTATTTTCTTATTTAATGTAATGTAGTGTTTGATTAGGAATGAAAAGAACAATAAAGAGTTCAAGCACTAAATCATATCTTATTGTGTGTTTGATTTAGGGCTTGAACTAACATTCTTTGCATGTGTTTAGACGAGCAGCTATGTCAGTTGCCCCTCTTTCCGCCCTCATTCCAACCTCCCATGGCCTCCGGTGGTGGTTGCGTTGACATCAATTCCTTGGAACTCTATGGTTCTTTCACAAGTTCTCTTTTATCTTCATATTTGGAAAGCCATACGTGATGATGGTGGCCGCTGATGATGCTGACCTTTTATGAGTCTATTGATGTCCTCTGCTGAGCGCGGTTACTACATGGGTTGTTTGTTTATAGATGAGTCTTTGTTGGTTGGGTGTTTGTTTTTCTAAGTTTTTCTCGATGACGATGCACGTTGGCGCATCTTAATGCTTATGGGTACAAATCCTTGGTTTTTTTGTTGGATATACTATTTGTGATTTTTCAACATTATGGATTTTTTTGTGAATTTTGTCATCTTGTTTGTGTTTTTTCCTTTGTGACGGTGAGGTTGGCTCATCGAAGAGTTAGCTGCCGACTGTTGTTGGCTAAGATGACAGGCTAAAACATGTTTGTGCCACAAGGTAAAGTATGGATGGTTGGAATGTATTGTATCGGTAAGCGATGATGTTAAACAAATAAAAACCATGGTTGTATGGGCGTTGCAATCCTCTAGATTGCAACCACAACATGGTTGTGTTTCTGAGTCTACGATAGCTTCATTGAATGTTGTTCATGGTCGGTGAAGATGTATTTGATCACAAAATGGGCACGACCTTCCATATTTACAAAGTGAACACATGGTTGTGTTTTGTTAGTTTTTTGTTCTCCTGCGGTTATGATGACACACCAAAATTTGTGCCGATTGCTTCGGTGTGGCAGATGTTTCCGGTGTGCTGCCACAGCTGGTCATTGATTATGAGCCACGCTCCAACAATTACAATGTTTCCTGTCTTAAGCAGTTGGTTAGCAACACAATGAAACGGTTAAGTTGTGACTGTGATGGTGGGTTATATATGCCTCGGTTTCCTCGTCTTTAAGACGCGCAATGCGAGTTTGGGTTTTCCCCGATTTTCATATTGTATTTTTACTCCATCGGGTCGTCGACGAGGGTTTGATTCCAGACTCCTTTTTCATTGCTTTTCATTTTTTTAAAGCTATTTTATATATTTCAGTTTTTTTTGTTTTCTTTTTCAACATACTTTTATATAAAAAAATCAACGCTATTTTTTGAACGGTTTTGTTTTTCGGTATAGTATTTCGAACATTGTTGAGGTTCTCGGTGCTACGCCTAGTGGTGTACAAACCGGTTTTTTTACCCAAACCGGTTCGGGTTTAAAACCGAACCAGTTTTTTTGTCGTGGAGTCGAACTGGTTTTTTTTCATACCGGTTCGGGTTACAAACCGGTTTAGCTCACCGGATACTCAAATCTGTCAAACTGATTTGGACCGGTTTGAAACCGTTTTTTTTTTAAATAAACCGGTTCTAGGACCGGCTTTTAACTTTTTAAACCGAGTGTCCCTAAAACTACGCCCTTGTTCTAATAGTACAAGCTCGCTATAAATCCAGTTGATAGTATATAGATAGAGAGTCCCTAGCCCGAGAGACTAGTTCTCTCCAGTACTGCAACTGCTGAAGAGAGATCAGAGCTAGTACTAGAGGAAGCGATAGCGGACAAAAGAGCTCAGAGAGCAGTGCAGCTAAGCGGGAAGATCTGTGATCTATTTGAAAGAGCATATCGCAACGCCTACCTACTTTCGAAGCTATCCTTTTGTCTCTCTATCCTTGCTAACGAGAACCTGTGAGACGGCTAGTGCTCGACTTCGGGTGTCGGTGCTATAGTATAGGTAGGAGTACATTATGGCAGGATCCGTCACCCGGGCAAACCAACCCTCCTCCAAGAAGAATTGTGCTATGCCCCCCGATCCCTATAGAGCGAAAGAGCTGCCTGGTGATCCCTAGGTTGCAGCACGTTCGGTCGTTAACTCCTCGCGCCGCTGCCGCCGTTTCTAGAAACAGCTTTTTATTTTTCTTTCTTTGTATTTTTATTTATTTTCTTTTTCTATATTTTATATTTTATATATATATATTTTAATATGCCTCCAGCAAGATAGGGCGACGCAAAAAAGCCGTATAGTGCAGGAGCGCTCACATTTTCTTCCCTATCGAAACAAGAATAACACTCTCATCTTTCCAACAGGTGAGTTTGTAGGTGTCTACTATAGCGAGGAATTGATCGCCAGCCCTTATGGAATTCATACTCAGCCGCTCTAGTACACATGCTAGTACACCGAAGCACAGAGTCGCCTGTCATCGACATCCCTGGTGATGCCTTTTGGCTTGACCAATGCCCTTCTATTTTTCACCCTGATGCACGGTTGTTCCAGCCCTACCTGGACCGGTTTGTGGTGGTATATCTTGATGAAGCACTCCTTCTGAGTCAGGAATCTTGAGAGATTCTCCTTGATATCTTGAGCTGTGCTCATCACCGTCTTACCATAGATGATAGGCATAAAGATACTTTTTACTATCTTTCTATCGAGTACCTTGAGTTTATAGGTGTGGCCAACACGCTCAACGGCCTTTTATTCGCTATCAGCACTATGCGCTCTCTCTACCTTTCTCTCCCGCTCGGTAGAAGTTTGATGGAAAGGGGATAATAAACAACGTTCTTGACTTCTTAGCTCATCGGGCTGTCTTAATCATTCGCTACCTAGGTACATGGGGAAATCGGTACAAAGGGGAAGTTTCGACTCAATCGACCGGGGAATCATGCTTAGTCAAGGGGGACCCTTTGGATCGAACTAGGAATCATACATTCGCTGAATGACTCGACAACCAGGTATTTCACTTACCTGCACATAAGCTTCCTATATTCTCTATAACATCCCGTCTCCTTTCATAGCGCCTGCTTCCCGAAAAGATAGACTCCCTATCAAATCAGTCCCCGGAGAGATCCATCCGATGAACCTGAAGGGAGTTATGGCATTTGAGTTGAGTTACTAATAAGGTATCTTAGGAGCAATGCAGTGTAGAGAGATAATAGCAGTCTAGGGAGGGAGTCGCTGTCTATAAAGAGAATAGCTTGAGAGTGAGATCAGAGTAGGACCTGTTAGAATCATACCGAAGCCATACCCAGGTCATATTTTGGCAAGCGATCTCAACAAAGAAGGCCCTCCCCCCCCCCTCCCGTGGCTTGCTCTGTTGCTGCCTCTTTTACTGCCTCTGTTAGCTGACAAGCCCGCTCTCCCCGACTTAACAATCCGGAAAAAAACAAAAACAACTGCTCTATATACTAGGGGAGCGGAAGGAAAAGGAAACAACGGAGGGATCCGAATCGGACCTAAATGGGAATGACATGAAAAGTCGACAAAACAGAAAGTATCATAGTAGTCGTCCTTCCCTGTTCTAGTGCTTGCATACCCATAAGGATACACTTATATACCCGAATTTCCATAACATGCCTTGGATCTAGAAGCCCTACTGTTGCAGGCGCAGAGAGACCCCAGGATGCATTTATATGGTCACGAATGGCAGTCACAGAAGGGCCGTCCATTCGATAACTTTGCAATGATGTATTGAAACTGGCGGAAGCTTTAGAGATTTCAATGGGAGAAAAGGGGAGCACCATTGAAAGTAGAGGGTTGTTTAGGAGCAGAATATCAGGCAAGATTGGTTTGACAGGAGCCTTGGTAACAGCCGAAAAGAAAGACTAGTTAGGTACCGTAGGTAGGGTTGGGTTAGGGGAACATCCGAGCGATTTCCTTCGCGGATCCAAACGCGCTCACAAGGCGCACAATGCTTGCTTGCTTACCAAGCCATCCTGGCAAGCCTTTCTGAAGATAAATACACTGCCCGATCCGCTGCTTCACCTATAGGTATTGATACAGCGGCTGAACTACAGTTCATATCTTTGTTTCGTGTGTTCCCCGGCGCTTGGACTTGGAAGCAAGCTAAAGCTACCTTGAATCAAATCAATCAATGAATGAAAAAAACCGCTTACCGAGAAATAGAAAGGAAGGACAAGTTGGTTTGAGGACCTGTTGGAGGCAGAAGCCTCTTTTAACCTTAAGAAGACTTTGCAATCGAATTTAGAATGGATTGAATAGCCTGTTTACAATAAAAATCTGACGTTTTTCTCGGCCCGAAATAACGAAGAAATCGTCTTGGTATTGGATCCGCTCTTCTCTTAGCATGAACAGAGTTCTAACATTTGAATTTCTCTTACATTCTACGTTCCCGAAACGGATCCTATCAAATATTTCACATTTTCTATGATCATCTCTATTTTGGTTAGCGGAACCTTTTTATTGATTCTCGAATCTGTTCATCCACGAGCTACTCTAAATTCGATCAAAGGAGTTACGGAAAGCATTTAGACAGATGAAAGTATTTCAACTACTGAAAGGGGAATGGCTACTTCAGATGACATTCTTTTTACGGATCTATTCAATTTTCATTCAAGTTTCATGACTTTCTCGAGATTGAATTCCAATCTCAGGGATTCGCTACTAATGCTCCTCCTATCCTACTTCTTCTTGCCAATTTCTTAAGCTTTCTTCTTAATCAATTCTGAGGTGAGAGTTGACTCAGCAAGACTTGCACCCGACTTTAGAAGCAGCTATATCTCTCGAAGGTGTCTTAGCTCCACCGATAGGAACTGCCCACCTATCCAGGTAACCTCACCCGTGAACCACGAACTACACTTACAGACAACCTAAGAGCTTCTACTACTATCGGCTATCTAACTCTCGGGAAATCGGGGGTTTTGTCGGGGAATCGGTGTCGTGGTGGTGCTACGAGACGGCCCTTCTGTGACTGCCATTCGTGACCATATAAATGCATCCTAGGGTCTCTCCGCGCCACTTCAGGGAGAGAGCAAGTATAAATCATAGCTTTAGGCTTTCGAGCCTTTCTTCCTAGGACAGAAGCCTTCACTTGAACTTGAGCGGTTGTCTGGAACTGATGCAATTCTCATTCTTCTTTGGCGACAAGGAAGGCTACCCCTGGGTAAAAGTACTAATCCGTCTATCTACTTACTCCCTAACTAAGAGAATGGTATTTACTGAGAGAAGTAGTACGAGGAGCTAGATTGTTGCTGTCTTCTTTTTGGCAGTGGGATAGGGAAACTGTGAGGACTGAACTTTCACTTTCTTACTTGAACTCATAGCTCTTTCTCTTTTTCTCTTTTGAGAGCTGTATGTAACTCAATTAGTCGAACTATAAAGAAAGAGAGGCTAAGGTTACGAAGTAAGGTCAACTGGTTAAGGAAAGCTCAGGTTATGAAAAAGTTTAGCATTTATTTTTTATTTATTATATTTTTTTTTATTTTTCATTCCGGATAAAACCTCCTTGAAGTATCAACTAATGGGGGAGGAGTGATGCGTGGGCAGGGTCCCTTCGGAAGACGAAGCCAATCCAGATTCCAGAAACACACAAGCTACGACTTTATCCTTCGGACCCTCACAAACTATGGTTACAGCTCCAGAGACCGAGTCGATCCTAGCTTCCCTCTACCTCAGCTTGCCTTCTTTCTTTGCCTCTCTATTCTATGTCCGTTGCTTGTGAAGTTCTAGAAGAGGTCTCCAATGAGAGCAAAGAGGGATTGACTGAGAGCCATACTATCATTGCAAAGAGCGGGAGGCCGGCCCCCGCCCATCTGGAGGTGCACACCCATTTATGAACATATACAAAGGGCTAAAGAGAGAAGTCCATGGAGAACTACCAAATCCAATGACTTTGATTTGTTTAACCGGGAGGGACAAAGAGGCTTACATGCCTTATTTAAAAAATGGAAAACACGTCTTTCTGGGTGGGGGTATTAAATCCTTAACTTCCCTAATTTTCATTTAGTGAGAAAGCGCGTATACTTGAAGGAAGGCGGAATATTTCACCCCTCATCCGGAGTAGTTTAGTTAGTTGTCAATAGCTTGTGATTCGGAGTTGTCGACCCGTCATTTCCAGTCAAGTAAAGGAGCATCTCCCTCTTCATCGCAGTCGCTCAATACGTTGTATCGATAGAGTGACATTTGCCTTACCCCCCATGATCCCTCTACCCGAGGGATCAATAAGCAACCGGGTGACGGGCGAACCACGTCTGTTCCAATTCCAGAGGCTTTCTCCGATCGAAGTCGGGTGTTCTCCTATCAGCTTAAAAAGGGCTTTCTCAGGTCGACCTTTCTTTAGGTTAAGTGGCGTGTAGCTAATCTCGCTAATATCTCAGATCGGGGGACAACTCTGTCTCCGCTTCTGCTCGTGCACTCGTTAAAGCAAACTCATGGCCTAGTTCGTGAATGAGCCTACAAGTGGTAACCGCTCTGTATCCGTCATCTCTTTTGAAGAAGCTGCTGAGCTAGATGCGGCGCTTTCAAAATCCCGTGACTCTCAGTCATCTATCTTCTTTTCACCTGAAAATGTTGGATTGGGGGAAGGCTTTCCTTCTTTGTTGACTTCAACTGATACCGGCCGATAGCCCAATCTCTTAGTCTCGGAACTAATTGTCTATCTAGTAGCCACTCCTTGCTTTGATGAGTTAAGTGAAATGAAAGTCGATTTTTGATCCTATATCGCAGCATCATGACTCGTCAATGAAGCCGACATGGGGCTAGAGTCATCACATCAAGTATTGGGCACGTGGGTGAGTGAACTCTAGTTGTGCTTGAGTTGCGATCCGCTCCGGTCAAGTCGAACCTTGCCAATTAGCTTCTGGAGATCGGGTTCTCACTACCAGTCCAAGTGGGAATTCTTCTAAGAAAGCCCCTTCTTCTAGTCTTTATCTTGAATCTTTCTTATTGTCTTTCCCTTTCATCTTGATATCAACTCTGACATTAACAAAGCATCGGGCGGGGAAGCTTTCAATATTATGATGAAAGAGACTATCGGAGAAGGTCCCACTCTGCTTGCGTCCGCTAGCTGACGACGTGTGTAACGCATGCTCCTGTTCCGCGGTTGGTGTTATATATATAAGTTCTTGGTTGAGAGTATCGGGTCTTCAATTAGGGCTGATCTCCTCAACGCATCCGCTGTTCAATCATCTGCTGCTGATGGTCTTGTTGTCGCAGACGGTCTTCTGTTGGCAATTGAATCAACTCTTACTGCTCGGTTTTCCGGTGATTAAGGTAAGGTCTTGGGTCGAAAAGTAGGTATAAAGATATGCATATTTGAACAAAAAATGTAACTA